>LNGL01000019.1:446149-533420 GCA_001510565.1 Knoxdaviesia proteae | reverse complement strand
GTAAGTCTAGACCGCTAATATCTATTTTTCGTTCCGGATAACGGATAAAGAATAACGTATTCTACGAAAAAGGGATAAAAGCGTTACCTATAACCTTAAAGCCTTAAGTAAGGTAAGCGTTACCCCTAGCCTATAAAACATAAGCGAAAGTCCGTAAACCCCTATTATTAGTAGTTAATTAACGTAATTACTACCCCTATCTTCCGAAGTTACGGTAAAAGAGACCTATACCGGTAAGTCACTAGCTAAGAAGCTATAACCACCTACGGAAGTATAGCCTATTATACGTAATCGCCCGATAATAATAAGCCGAGGGAAGGGAAAGGCGGTGGATAACGGAACGAATATTCTACCGGCTTAGCTAGCTAGTAGTCTACTACCCTAAACTACCGAGTTATCTACGATCGAGGAATTAAAGTAAATAATAAAAACGCTGCTATTAGACCGCGCTAAGTCTAATATTAAGAGATAAAAGAGAGATAAAGAGTATGCCGATAATATAAATATAGTTATTACTACGATAATAGAAAGACTTCTAGAAAGACTAGCTAACGTTATAAGCCGTAGTAACTTACTAGCTATAGCTATAGCTACCTCTTTATCTTTTACTACTCCTACGTCCCTAACTAATAACCCGTCTATAATAGTACTACTATTATCTACTAATACCGGTAAAAAAAGCCCCCTTACTAGCGTAACCGTAGCTAATAACCCCTTACTAACTACGAAAGACGCTTAATTA
The DNA here is from genome assembly GCA_001510565.1 of Knoxdaviesia proteae. Lineage (NCBI taxonomy): Eukaryota > Fungi > Ascomycota > Sordariomycetes > Microascales > Gondwanamycetaceae > Knoxdaviesia > Knoxdaviesia proteae. The sequence continues at coordinate 532,678 of LNGL01000019.1, read as the reverse complement.
TCCGGAACCTAGCCTATAGTACCGTATATATTATTATAAATACCTAAAGGTATAGGAATAACGGTATTAGAAGGATCGTAAGGCTACGTATATAGATAAGGAGCTTATAATAGTAGTATATTCTATAACCCCCCGATACTATTCTAGCCCGCTTCATCGTAAATAATAATACCTAGTATGATGTTCTAAGCGAAGCTCTACCTAGGACCGGAACGGAAGCCGTTTAACGACGTTAGTATTAACGGCTTTTTACTACTATTAAGGCTCGCTATTAATAGCCGATTCCCCGGCCCTCGCTTAGTAAATAGGAATTTAGCCGTCGAAGGTAGACTAATAGCTTATAATGAGCCCCTAAGGAACGATGAACGCGTAACCGAGTAGTATAAATATCTTTAGGCGATATTTCTAGAGCTAATACTACTATTAGATATTAATAATAGAGAGGATCGTAAGAAGAATAGTAAAAAAGTAGTTAGTTAGCTATAAAGCGATTACTTAAGTAAAGCGGACTATATAGTTATAGTATAATTAGTACGTATTTAGACTTACCTATACGAATCTATAATTCTATATACGTACTAGACGTTTCGAATACTACCGGTAATTAGAGGCGAATTTATACCCCTTTAATACTTCGTTCGTAGGTACGCTGATATACTATAGCTAATGCTAGTAGAATTAGTACTAATATTTATCTCTAGTCGCACTCTAATAGCTACCCCGTCGCGCGTATTTACGGCTCTCGTACTTAATTACTAGTATAAGTCCGAATATAAGGCTATCGAACTTCTAGCTGAAATAGTATAGAATTCTACTAATAACTTACTTAAAACGTACTATATTCGACGTATAGTTAAGGATATTCTACGCTATAATGTTACGGACTTATAGTATAAGACGAGATAGGATATTAGTACGGACTCGAGCGTTCGTACTATAGTAAATACTACCCGTTACCTATTAAAGAATATATAATCGCACGCCGCTTAGCTAAATACCGTATTAAAAATAGCCGAGGAGGAAGGAGAAACGCTATAATTCGGAATACGCGAAGAAGCCTTTAATTATATTACTTAAGATAAAGATAGGGATAAATCGACGTGTTTCCGCTACGGAAAGACCGGTTATTAGGTACGTGAATATCTAGAACCCCGCGATAAGAATAACGACCGCCGATAAAAGACTCGTTTCACGATAAATCGCGGTCGATCAGCTAATAATCGTAACCGTTTACGTGATAACCGCGATACTCGTTACTATTCCCGTAATACCTCTCGGGACCGAGACCGCGACTATTTACGACGGCCATCTTAAGACCGAAAGGTATACCGTTCTCCTACTCCCTACCCCTTTAGATATAAAGATAGATAAATAACGGATAAAGGCTAGCGAAACGATAAGAGAGGGGATAAGAAGCCCGCGAATTATAATACTTACGCTACCTAGAAAGAAGATTTATCTCCTAAAGGTTTACCTATCTCCGAAGACATTAGCTCGGACGTAAATAATAACTATTTCGCTAACGTTACCTACTATTCTACGTTCTTTCCTACACTATCGACGGAAGAATCTATGACTATTAGTAAGATATTAATAAAATAGCTACGCCGCGAAGGATATCGCGAGCGATATCGCCTTTATACTAGTTTACTAACGAATAATAAATAAACCCCCCTCGTTATGTTTATTAATACCGGAATAGTAAGCGTTTTCGTCTCTAAATCGTACGCTCGTCGCTATTTAAAGCCGTACCTATCTTTAGACCCGCTACGCCTTAGTAGTCTAGGCGGTAATAGCAGCTTCGCTATTATTAACGATATCGTTATTTCCTTCTAACTAATAACCGTTAACGGTCTATTAGAGGTTATTTCTATAGCGGCCGGTATTATTACCGACGGTACCTACCCCGCTAACCTAACTATTAGTAGAAGCGGCGCTACGAAGCTCGGGTATACTAACGCTAATAGCGAGATAAAGCTTACACTTTTACGTAATTCCCCCGTTATTCCTTATTTCTACCCTCCTTAACGATACGATAACGTCGCTATTACTTATATAACCTACGCCGATAACCTTCTAATAAATACCTTCCCTTCTACTAATAATCCTAGTCTTCCTTACGCTAAAGACCCCCCTTTACCCCTATCGATATATATTTACGGTATTTCGCTAGCCGACCCTGATACCTACGCCCTCTCCTATATCACTTCCGAAATATTCGCCTTCGTTGCTTATCTCACTTACTAGTAGTATAATAATAGCCCTTTACTACGTTAAGCGTTCTTACGGATAGTAAATACCGACCGCGTTACTATTAAATTCGACGAGGAACTATTACTTAAATATAAAAAGTAGCTATTACTTACGAAAGAGCGCATAAAGCACGATACTATCCGCGGTACTAGAGTTATTATAGAAAACTAATAGAAGAAGGCTAATACCGAAACCCTAATAATTATACGAAAGGCCTTTAAAGATAATACCTTCGTCTTTATTCCCCGGTACTTTAATACTAGACTAGACGTAAAGGCCCGTACTTAGTATAATATCGAGACGGTAGACGCTAAGCCTAGATCTCTTCCCTTACGCCGCTATAGCCCTTACTAACGTAAAATTATAAGAGAATTTACCGATAAATTACTCTCTCTCGGTATTATTCGATACGCTATTAACTCCCTATAGTCTGTATTAGTATTACTACTACTAAAGAAGCCCCTCTTAGGCGATAACCGATTACGATACCGCTTTACGATCGATTACCGTATATTAAACGAAGTTACCTAAAAGGCCGCTTATCTACTACTAAATATCGAGGATTCCCTATAATAAGCCGCTAGATACCGCTTTTATACCTTCCTTGACCTTAAAGATAGCTTCTAGTAAATTATTATAGACCCCGAAGCTATGCTAAAGACCGCCTTTTCTATATTATTCGGATAATACGAGTAGCTTCGTATGCTATTTAGCCTTATAAACGTACTAGCTACTTTCTAGCGTTTTATAAATAAGGTCCTCGAGCCGGTCCGCGCTTTTATAATAGGCCTTTTAGATGATATTTATATTTAGGGCGAGATAATAGCGGAACTAGCGGAACGGATAGTTACTATTATCTATTAATTAAGCCGCTATCGACTATTATTAAACCTTAAAAAGTACGAATAGTTCGTTAAAGAAGGTAAATTCCTAGGAATAATTATCTCCGTCTATGGTATTCGCCTAGACCTTAAAAAGGCCGTTACCGTACGAGAGAGACTACCGCCTACTATTACTACTAAGATTCGTAGCTTTTTAAACGCCGCTAGCTATTTACGCCGCTTTATCCCCTACTTTACATATAAAGCGCGCCTACTCTATAAGTATACTAGAGTAGATAAGCTAAAAGGCGTATAAGTATAGCTGGACGAAGAGTTATTATAGGTATAGCGTGATATTCGCGATATAATAGTATCCCTCCCGGAGCTACGTAACTACGACTATACGCTACTATCGGTCCTAGAGACCGACGCCTTTATATCTACCGTTAGCGCTATATTATTCTAACTGTAGCGCGATTCTAATAATAAACGTAGTATATTACGCCCCGTTACGTACTTTAGCGCCGTTTTATCGAAAACCCAGTAGCGATATAGTGCCTAGGAGAGAGAAATACTTACCGTTATTATATCATTATAATATTAGAGGAGCTAGTTAGAAGCCGCGGAGATCACCGTTATTACCAACTACGAAACACTCCGCCTTTTTACTATAAAGTAGGAATAACCGGCCTAGATGTTACGATTTCTCGATATAATCGTATACTATAGCGTGCGTATCCACTATCGCTCCGGTAAGGCTAATGTCTTAGCTAATTAGTTATTACGACCGCGTATGGATATGGCGCTAGTAATAAATGAGGAGGAAGGGCCTGATCCGGACGATAAAGACACGACAACCAACGCCTTTCCCACTAATGACGACAACCCCAGACCCCCGAACCAGCGATTTGAGATACGGCTACCAGCACAGCCACCGTCCAATAACACCACGGACGCCGAACAGCCCACAAATGCCACGAATGACATTTGTGCGAGGAAGAGAGGGGAAGGAGGTGCTAATAATGCTATCCAACACCAAAAGCATAATATCGCCACATCACGACATTCTAGATACGGGGACCGACCTGAACGTCCTTTGTCCGGCCATCCCTTCCGGTCTCCGGGCCCCACTTTTCCCGGTAACTACCCGTTTTGACAGTCATTCAGACCATATTGACTAATGAAAGACCTCCTGGCACGATAAACGCCGCGATAGACCTCACCTTATACGATAAAAGCCAACTTCTTTCCTATTTACGATAGATAAAGAAACGAATAGCCATACGACCAACGAAGAAGCATAAAAAGCTAGCGATTTCTAGCTATAAATGACTCGAAAATAGATAATTCTTCGTCTCTATTATCACTACTATCTCTTTCTTACCTATCTTTCCTATCACTAATATTATCACTACTATCACTAGCTATTCCACACATAGAGCCCACTAGCTATACTATAAACGATAATAACACTAATACCAACACCACTAATAACACCCTATTGCCTACTATGGCCGCTGCTTAGCCGCGCGTGGCCGCCGTGATTACCGACGAGGAAGCGCTCCCGTGCCCCCGATGTATGCTTAGACGTATCGAACACCCCGGTATTCGTTGCTAAAGACACGTTATTAATAACGTAGAGTAGAGCACTTATGCTGATTGCCATAATAGCTAGGCTAACTGCCGCATCCCCGGCTACCTATCGACCGTAATAGACGGCTTTTTAATAGCCGATAACGCCTGGATTGAGACCCTAAACCCACGTACTCGCGCCGAACGAGACCTCGCGGTAGTAATATACTTACGCGTATACGACTAGCACGTAACGCCTGCTAATAAGAAGTTAAACGGTAGCGATTTTAATAATGCGCTACGTTTTATTAACCTAGTGGCGTTAGCACACGTCTTTACCGAAAACCCCCTACCCATTTAAGCGACTATTATATGCCTACGGCGTACGGTATTGGCCCCGGCTACCGTTACGGTCTATCTATTACCCGCCTTTACGCCCGCTAATGCCATTAAGATTAATAATATTAAAGGAGGACCCCCGCTAGTACCGGTCGTAGTGGTCGCGGCACTAGTAGCGGCACCCGTAGTAGCACTAATAGTAGCTACTAGGCCCGCCGCTGGCGCCGTTATCGCCGCATTCGTGCTAATGCTAGTACCGGTAGTAGCGGCTATAATTATAGTAGCACCCCCCTTTCCTATAGTGCTACCACCGCCTACTTTCGTAGCGCTCTACGCTAGTAGGCCCGCTACCTATATTTAGCATAAATAGCAGATAGAGCTACGTAATCGTCACTAGTATAGGATAATATAGGCTATTACGGTCTAGTTAGGTGTCGCTATCTACGCGATCCCCCTAAATGCCGCGTAATACTGAAGCAAATCGCCGCTAATGGTTAGATGAGTCGGTACCTATAGCTACCCGAAACGCTATGAAATAAGAAAAACCCTATATCCTAGATTAGAAACCCCCCCCCTTATTTCTATGTTAGTCGTTATTATTATTATTATTATTATTGTTACTAATGTTACTTATTTATTATTATTCCTATTATTTGGACCTGATTTATATGCTTGGAAGTTAAAAAGGATAAGAAAAGAGGACCCCTAGAAAAGTATAAAAATACTTAAAAAGCTATAAAAGATATATAAAGGGAAGTCCTCCTGATGTCCTTTACTAGTTAAAGGTAGATCGCGGACGATCTAGTTGAGAAAGGGGATCTTATGGATCCCTAATAGGTCGGAGTGTATTGTAGTACGTTACAAACGTATGTCAATGCATATGGATACTGCCTAGCGGTAAGTATTTGGGTGTATAAGTAAATATATATAAATGCCTTAATAAGCTGGTAAAAGACCTATAAAAGGACGACGTCCGCCGCGCTTTTATAGGAATCATCTTAAGATAGAAAAAATTTAAGCTTCCCTTTTATATATTTCTCTATACGTGCCTTATAATTGTAACCCATTTGTTAGTCCTTTGGACTATATACTAGGAAATCATAAGTAATATACTAAATCGGTTATAGTAAATACTGGATTTAATGTTCTAGCTACTCGACCGGTATCTATACCGATGTCCGGAGTAGACTTAGCTACTTTAGAAGGCGAGAGGCTCTCTACTACTAATATAGAAAAGTATCGCTTATTAATCGGTTAACTTATTTATATAACTATAATAATAAGACCCGACTTAGCCTTCTCGGTTTATTACTATACCGCATTTACCGATTCCTTTATAAAAGCTTTATTTATATTACTAAGACGAATTATTAGATACCTATTAGTAACTATAAGTCTATCTCTGAGATATTAGAAACCGTCTGAGCTAGATAGATTACCCGTGTTAGTAGTTAGATTCTTAGACGCTAGCTATAATATAATACTAGGTGGTAAGTCTGTTATAAGATGGGTCTTACTGATTTAAGGAGGCCCGGTCGCCTAGGTAAGCCGGAAATAGGTGGTTGTCGCGTAGTCTACCGTTAAGGCGGAATATATAGCGGTAAATACGGTAATAAAGGAAGCACTTTAGCTTCGGAATTTCCTTAAAGAAATTAGTAGAAGTTACTAAATCCGACTACGAGTAGATAACGCTAGTGCTTTAAAGCTAATTAATAACCCGCGCTTTCACGATAAAAGTAAATACATTTATCTAAAGTTTTATCTAATACGTAAATCGGTTCGCTTAAACCTTTTATTAGTTAAATACGTTCCTAATACCGAATAGATAGCTAATATCTTAACTAAGCCGCTTAGTTTTTAGCTTTTTAACCGATTTCGAAGTGCTCTAATAAAATAAAATACAGTTTTTTTTCCTTCCTATTCCTATTCGTTCTAAAGGTTTTAGGTTTTATATATCTTCTTTTCCTACGCCTCCTATATTAAAGTTCTCTTTATAATATTTTCTTCCTCTACTAAAGTTTTTTTTCTCCTAATAATAGTATTCCTATATTATTTATTCCGAGGGGCGTATCGTTAGTGGGTAACGCATTTGCGTCCGAGGGGCGTGTGAGCTAGAAGGACGGAAATGCGTCTGTCACGTGACCTAGGCTGAGAGCCTGGTCCTGGCTAGCCTATAAATACCGGACTTCTGTCTATTTCTAGTCTAGCTCTTTTTCTTCCTCTTACATCTAACTTTTTCCATCAATGCTTACATCCAATTCCATCAACTTATTCATCCTCATTCTTCGGTTTTTCCATCACAGTGGGGCCGTGGTTAGGGTTAGGGTTGGGGTTGGTGCAGTGGACAACCACATCGTGTCATGCAGGCGTCGTGTTGGTCGAGAACTGTACGTCCGGCATTCTCGTGGTTTGTTTCACCCTCATTTGTCCGTACTGCCTGTCAGTGACTGCCTCCGTGTGAGATCGCGCCGTCGAAACAACCATCGAGAGTCGTGCTGTGGAATTAAAGTGTCCGCGGCATCGCTTGATACCTGATACTGCCGCTCGATTCCAGACAGTCGACCTGACGCCCCAAGGATCATGGTATGACGTAGGCCACACACATTGCTGAACAAGCCAGCCAAGTTCTGGAACGTGGAATTCGGGCTAACAGCGATCTGCAGCGATTGCATAGACACGCTTTCACGCTCAATTCCGAGTGATGACACGGCCGTGCATTCCCTCAAGTCTGTTGCATCTCCCGCCGTGGCCACCGCACCTAGGGTTAAACCCCGACTCTGTCTCAACAAACCCTTTTCGGAGCCATCCGGTGCCGAGCCGAGTATCTGGTACGCGACTCCGCTGTGCACTTATCGAGGGGCGAACATGTACCCACTACTTCCGCCTCCGACGAGCCCACTAGCGGCCCCAGCCAATAAACGACGCGGACTTATATTACGACAGGTATAGCGTCGATGTCGTGATCGACCATGAACCCGCAATGTTACAGGATGCTTGAGGCAGCGCGGAAAAAGTTTTTTTTTATCGGTAATTTTTGTTGCGTGTCTCTTGTTTATTGTCTCTCGTTTGCCTGTCTCAACGTCTGGCCAGGAGTGTTCGTAGACACAGTCCGGTGGGAGAAAGGCCTAGAAGGTGCCCGACGGCTTCTATATTTTTAACGAGGCTTCTCTCTGCCTCCCGTGGAAAACAGGCCGCCTCTGACAATAAATAGTTCAGTGGTGGGCACTTTCGCTTTATTGATACACGGACGGGCCCATTCGGCAAGGTTGCGTGTTATACCATGGCCGTAGTGGAGATTTTTTTTTCTTCTCACAGATCATCGATGGCGCAATCGACCTGGGAACCACATCGGGACCTCCTGAGAACAAAGGAGGGAGAGCAACAACCCAACCCCCAGACACCAAACACACACAACAGCCAGCACAATTCTTCACAGCGCCTTTTGTGCATGAATGCTCTGCTTCACCCGGAAAACAGAATGTGTGCCAGATAACGTGAAGCCCGGGGTCTCTGTAGACACTGGTAGAGACGGGAGCGTGTATGTGAGAGCGAAGCTGGTGGAAAGCCACCAACACCACGACATTGAAAAGCAAAGAAGCAACAGCCGCCAACCCCGTAGAAACAACTGGACCCCCGGAATCCAGATCCCCCTGCTTCGGAATTACTAATTCCAACGTCCTACGTGCTGGTTGCCGGAGCATACCTGACACTGTTGCGCAATCCAGTAGGGGCCCCCGACTGCCACTTACATGTCACTCTGCTCACAGAGCTATTGCGTGATCCCTCCTTAAAAGACTCTAGTCCGTGTGCACAAAACTTTGCTCCCCTCACTCTCTCCCTCTTGGACTTCTCTCTTCAGTTCCTCCTCTCGATTCTTCCTTTCCCTTTTCTCTTCCTCTCTCCCACAATCTCCTCATAGCTTGGCTGGATTACCTCTTCCTCTGCCTTTTTGCCGTCAGTCTGAACCTGCATCCAGTGCTTGTATCCCCTATACCTGCAGTGTGTTTGTTCTTCCGCGTGCCTCTCTCTGCCTGTCTAACAGCCAACCAGACTGCCTCTCTTCTCAGTCTTTCCTCCTCTTAACATTCCGTCCCCCTCTTCCTCTCTCTCCATCGTCGACCCTCTCCTTCCCGCCCTTGTTCCCCTCTGCTGTCACCCTGGCTCGTCTGATAAATCAAATCTGATCGGTTCCGCTTCCGGATAAGATCACTAAGCATCTAATCGTTGATAAAAGAACCCGGTGCCCAATCTCATCTGTCCCAAACATTCTTGTCCTCTGATATAAGGCCCAACTCGTGTGACCTCTTGCTGTGTGTCCCCGCCTGTTCTTCCGTTCAACACGCCCTCCTCGTTAGACCCCTTTCCACACCAAATACCTCTCTTCACAATGTCTCAGCACGAGATTGTCTCGACTTCGGTGGCTTCCGATGCCGCTTCCGAGGCCCAGCTCAGCACCGTCAGCTCATCCGCCCGCCTCAACGACTCGGGATATCTCTCCGCCGCCAGCAGCGACTCGGAGGACGCCTCGTCGCGGCCAAAGACTAAGGCCGACCTGCCCAAGGTGGTCCTCTCCACCGCCCACCTGGACTACCTCAACAACCAGCTCGAGCACATGCAGCCCGTCGACATCCTGCGCTTCGCCCTGGTGCTCTTCCCCAACCTGTACCAGTCGACCGCCCTGGGCCTGACCGGCCTGGTCACCCTGGACATGCTCTCCAAGATCCAGGCCGAGAACCCGCACACGCCGCGCGTCGAGGTGTTCTTCCTGGACACGCTCTTCCACTTCAAGGAGACCTATGACCTGCTGGACCGCGTGCGGGCCCGCTACGCCGACAACAAGTTCCACGTGTTCAAGCCGCTGGGCGCCGAGACCGCCGCCGAGTTCGACGCCACGTACGGCGACAAGCTGTACGAGACCATGCCGGACCTGTACGACTGGGTGGCCAAGGTCGAGCCGCTGCAGCGCGCCTACTCGGAGCTGAACGTGGCCGCCGTGCTGACGGGCCGCCGCCGGTCGCAGGGCGGCGGCCGCAACCGCATCCCCGTGGTCGAGATCGACGACGAGCGCGGCGTGGTCAAGATCAACCCCATGGCCAACTGGTCGTTCGACCAGGTCATGGCCTATGTGCGCGAGCACAATGTGCCGTACAACGCCCTGCTCGACCGCGGATACAAGTCGGTCGGCGACTGGCACTCGACCAGCCCCGTCGCCGCGGGCGAGGACGAGCGCGCCGGCCGCTGGAAGGGCCAGAGCAAGACCGAGTGCGGCATCCACAACCGCAAGTCGCGCTATGCCCATGTGTCGACCGTGTCGAGCCAGGTCGATCTGACCAAGGCGTCGTCCGAGCAGAGTGTCCCTGCCGATGAGCAGAGCCTGCCTCTGGTGCTGGTGTAGAGAGAGCATTGGCTCGCTTGTCCATATTGTTACGATTTGAAATGATTCCCACCTGCTTTTTGCCTTTGTTCTTATCTCTGCCCTCAGCTGTTTTGAGACCCGAGATCCCATTTTCTATCACCTATCATCATCATCATCATCATCATCATCATGTTCTTGTGGCTTTGGTTTGCTGCGCAGTCATACTTACTGTTTTTCTGTTTTGTTCTGGGTACCGGCGTTTGAAGTTAATGGCTGTTTGTAAATTGGATACATATCATTTGATAAAAATGGGAGACACCCATAATTCGAGCTGACGCTGCATATCAAATGCTAGCATGAGTGACCGTAGAACGAAGTGAATACGTTAAAAAAATTCGTACAATCTTGTACGGGCTGTGAATGTGGGCTGTAACCCGGAGGAGAACTGACGTGGTAGGAGGGTCGAACGTAAGCTTAAGGTCTGGAACGATGCATGCATCTCGCTTTCAAGACCGAGAGAGTTGGTGTGTTGCGGCATTCTTCCTCCGATGTGGTTTCTCCGAAATGATAGTAAACTCCGAAACCGGATCCACTCCGGGAAGGAGGGGAGGAACCGAGTTGGAGGCACACGACCGGGACTTCATCGGAGCCAATTGCATTTTGTATGGTATCGAATGCGGATGCATCGTACCAACCATATTTCCCCCGGAATTCAACGTCAACTGCCACCGAAAAGCAGAGTCAGAGAAGAGATGTAGTCGGAAGAAGCAGTCTCACGTCATCTGATAAGATTAGAGCCGCCAAAACTCGTCCCCTCCGGACTAACGTTGTGCGGACACGTGATTTCAGCGAGCCTTGGGTTTAACAGGCCGCCATGTGGAATTTTTGACGGGTAAAGAGGCTCAACATCTGCGTGATAAGTGCCAGATAGCCACAGGTCTATCTGTGTGGTTTTTCTAAACGATCGGAGAGATTCGAGATTCCAGATAAAGAGCTTTGCGTTTGTAGATCGAGGGGGAGGAGGGGAAAGACTGGGCCAGATGTATCTGCACAGTTTCCAGAGGGACATTTGCAGTGTTGGTTTGAGAAGAAAGGATTGTGCAACGGCACACTTGAACATATGAACCGAGGAATCCAAGATAATGTTGGGACTTATATTCCGGGAGCAGCAAAGTATCTTGTGTTCCGGTGCATAGGAAAACGGTGAGGAAGGAGCGACGGTGATGTGAGATGAGAGAGGAATGGAAGGTGGCTAAATAGATATGGCCAGTGGAATTTTACAGGTGGTGCACTTTGGCCCTCGAGATTCTCTCTCACCCAAAAACAACCGTGAAAAATGGTGAAAGGACATCCGGAATTTCTGAATGAAAGTTCTCTCTCTTGTCCTCTCTCTTGTCGTTGGGAAATTCCAGTTCACGAATCACCTCCTGGTCTCTGATTGAGATCCTCAAAAGACCCGGCGTGGAGCTGCTTGCACCAGCTCATATCAGCCCGCCCCTCCCCCACTATCTGACACCATGCCGCAGCTCGCCCCCCGCAACGCCTTCACGGCGCGCAAAGACAAGATCCTCAGCGCGCTGGCCATCCCGGACACGGAGTACTCCGACCTGTCGCCGAAAGGCTCGGTCGACGCCGGCATCCGGGACCTGCTGGCGGAGATCAACGCCATCGACGGCTTCGTGACGACGAGCAGCTGTGCGGGGCGAATCAGCGTGTTCCTCGAAGGACACCGGAGCAAGAGTGCCGGGGGTGTGGTCGCTGGTGACGGTGGTGATGCAGAGGACGACGAGAGCGTGCTGGGGACTGTGGCCGGGCCCGGCGGCAAGGGCGGCGGCGGGCGGTGGTTGTTCATCTCGCATGACCCGCTGGTGCTCGATACGGCGTCGGGGGATGAGGGGGACGTCACCACGGCGTTGGGACTGGAGAACGCACACAGCAGTGAACCGGCATGCAGCTTGAGTTCTGCCGAGTGCGAGAGAAGGCTTGTGCACTTTAAATTCGAGCCGATGGTCCGTTTGCACGTCCATATCCCTGTCTGTGTTTCCGGCTAACCTAACCGGTTCTTGCAGATTCTCCATGTCCTCACCGCCTCGCCAAAGTACGCCCAGCTCCTCCTCCGCTGCGCACTCCAAGCGGGCTTCCGCGAGAGCGGCGCCCTCAACATCGCCCCCTCGACAGGGAAGCAGCCGACGATGCCGATGGTGGCCGTGCGGACCATGGGCCTGGGATTCGAGTCCCTGGTCGCCGAGATGGCGCACGCCGACGCCGGCCACCACAGCTGCCGGCCGCTCGTGACCCCGCCGTACCTGCGCATGCTGGTCGCGCTGGCCGCCCAGCGCTTCGCCGACAACTCCAAGCGCATCCAGCGCTTCCGCGACGAGCTCCGCCAGACCATCACGCAGATGGTCGCCGCGCGCGACCCCGGCGCCGCGGGCGACCTCCCGGACGCCGTCGACTGGGAGCGCCTGCCGATGGACGCCAGCGGCGACCTGGCCGACGGGCTGTGGGCCACGCCGCGCCGCGGGAAGGACGGCACGCAGTGGGAGAACGCGCGGCAGCGGCGCAACCGCAAGCGCGCCGAGGGCCAGCGGCTGCAGAAGGAGATTGCCGAGAAGAAGAAGCCGGATGTGCCGGCTGCGGCGGTGGGCGAGGACGACGAGGTGCACTACGAGTTGGTGTCGTTGTCGGATACGTCGATTGAGATTCTCGGCGCGGAGACCCATGATCTATAGACCCTGATGAATGCGAGGCCCGAGTCTGTGATCTTAGCCATTTTGTGAAGCAGGTCTAATTCAATGCAAATGATGAAACGTGGAAGGATATATCTCTAACCAGCCCAGTAGAATGATACAGTGGGAGAGCTGGAATTTGGCCCTCTTTTTTTTTTTTTTTCTTTTCTTCGTTTGGAGACAATGGCGGAATTACTCGTACACAACCTTCCAGCCTTCTATACTTCGGACCTCGTCCGACTCTAACGGGAAACATATGACGAAGGAGAGAAACAAAAAAAAGGAGACACCATCTCCGACGAAAAAAAGAAACCAACGACGCGCTCGCCGTGGAGACAGAGACAAGAGACGGAGAAAGCACACCGAGGTCAAACCGCCCCTCACGACACGACCTTGCTCATCCACTCACGCTCCATCTTCTCCACCTCGTCCTTGAAGGCCTTGACCTCGTCCGCACACACGAGCGGCTGGCGGTTATTATCCCGCAGGCACGCCACCACGCCGGCGCGCGCCGCCTCGACGGCAGCCGGCACCTCGCGCAGCGGCTTCAGGCCCGCGAGCTTCGTGCGCAGCGCCTCGACGTCGCGCGCCACCGTGTGGCGCGACAGCGCCGCGTCGGGCTCGGCTGCGGGCGTTTGCGAGAGCCGGTCGCCGGCTTCGCGGAGGGCGGAGGCGCTCGCGGCGCTGTGCTTGCGCAGCTCTTCGGCTACGCGCGCCTGGATGTACAGGTCGAGCAGGCGTGCTCTCGAGGCGTCGGTCTAGATTGGAGGCGTGGCCGAGGCGGGTTAGTGGGCTGTTCCATGCGCTCTGGTGCCCCTTCAGTCTGGCCTGCCAGATACGACTGAAGATTATTGGTTATGCGGGACATATCAGCCGCAGATGGGGGTTCGCACCTCGTTGGGAGCTTGAAGAGAGTCGAGGATGGCCTTCGTGGCTCCCGTAGGAGCAGCGGATCTATTGCAAGAGAATATCACGGGTTAGTCTTGTTTGAATATCACCGGCGACCTCGACCCCCCCGGGAACCGGCCCCAGCCCCAGGGCGGCCCCAGAACCAGCTCGCCGAAATCTCGCTATTGCAGTCGGCAAAGAGCAAGCGATGACTTACGCTAGATCCTGTGGCGGTGCCGGTAAGGCGGCTTTCGATCCGCTGGCGCCCATTGCTGCTGTGTGTGTATGTATGCGTTCGTTTGTCGTCAACTGGAAGCTTCCCCGAGATTCGGCGACGGGCGGATAGATCAACGACCGACCGGAGGAGGAGAAACAGAAAAGGACGAAGAGGGAGAAAAGAAACAAACAAAGGCCGTCAGGAAGTGTCGTTCAAACGGTCCAGCCTCGCAGATCTCGAATTCGATAGATGTGGGAGCATCACCATCATCGTCTTTTTTTCTTCGGATTCGAGGTCCATTGGCGTGCTGCTCGATTTTTCCGTGCAAACATGCGCGAAAAGTGAATTCGCTGCGCCGATTGGTTGCATGTTCCGATGTGGGCCCGGCCATGAATCCCGGTCCAGCCACAGCGCCACACTTTTCGGCCACAGCGTCCTGTCAGCATTTCGCGAGGTTTGGGTTCAACCCTTTAATCTCGTCGATGATCCGTTTGTCCGTCCAACATTGCGTTGTCCGAGTAATGCCTTGGCCTTCAGTTCGTTCTTCGGAACCTGCAAATATTGCCTCCAGAGCGTTGCAAACCCGTCGCAACAAGCCACAATCCGCACCGCAGATTCATCAGCGTACTGTCCGGGGATGCTAGGAAAACTGCCGGTCCACGATGCTAATGGGCGATTCCTTCGCAATCAGCCGGAACAGACCTCTGCTCCCACGGTCCGTCTTAGATGACAAGGAGAGCGGCTCCGCAACGTCTAATAATTTCAGGATCACTTTTAAGTAGACTTTCACGGAGGACAGGCGAGATTGGAGCCACGACTGATCGTCCGGTTCACTCTGCGAGGGTTCCCTTGAGCACGGGGAACGGTGGTTCCCTTTCAATTGTATTTGCGGTATTGGTCTCAGTCTGTTTGAATACAATGGACACGATATAACATGAGGAAGCCGGATGCACAACGACGACCTTTGGCAATTACGGGATTGCCTTGTTGCTCGTCGGGACGCGTGTGCTTTTATCTTCTCTCTATGACATCGTGCTGGCGCCAGGACGAGTCTGTACTCTTGTAGTCACGCTAAACGATGGTGGGCAATAAAGGTTCCTTCGGGCATCAGTGCGGCTGCATGATGCAATTTCCTATGCGATAAGAAAGACGCACTTGGGCGTGATAACGTCCGATTTTTTTCAGACTAGTCAGCCACACTGGTTCATGATTTAGATCTACCCCTGGAATGGGCATTCCGACCGAGCTCTGTCTTGTACTCACCTGTATCCATATGGAAAGAGGGAATAACTAACTGCCCACAGAAGAAGAGGGGGAGAAGAACGGGGTACGAGAACTTGCCGCTTCGGTGCCCCCGTATTCAGGTACTCCAAGGTGAATCCCAGCATGCCAGGCAGACTTTCACCGTCCCGTGGGATTCCGTCAGTCGTGGCGTGTGACAGGAGAAGATAGTTGGCAACAGTTAACACTTGTGCTAAATGTGACTTAGACGCCCTCTTGTTGGTCTGGTCTTGTTCAGATAAGGAGGCCTTTTCTCTCTGTGTTGGCAGGAGTACAACATTCCTTCACACAGAACTTCCTCAGTGTCCAGGCTTCGTGAGACCTTAATCACACCATGGATAGGCAGTGTTCTCTTGTCGTCCGTTTCAAACCAACTATTTTCAGGCCAGCCATACTACCGCGATATATACGAGCTTGGAAGAGGCTGGAAAGCTTCCACACTAGTCAATAGCGGCTCCGGGTTCCCTTCACGCCTTTCGAAAGGTCCAGTTCGCCGTGGAAGCCTGTCGCGTGTCGTCGAACGACCACGACATTGTCATTCCCGGCAGGGAACTAAATGTCATTCCCGGCAGGAGACTAAAAGAGGAACGGTGGCGAACGGTGGGAGGACAACTGGAGCAAAAACCCCCCCAAACAAACGGGAGAATCTCTGCCAACGAGGCCATCCACACGTCGAGCTATTGAACGTGTTTGTATGATATACGTGTGTGGAGAGGAGAGGGCGTCCCTCCCTCCAGCCTCTTTCGTGGACCTGGGACGGACTTTAGGAGAGAAAGGGGGGGAGGGGAAAGAAGCAAGCACTCTGCGACATGAACTCTGAAGCTTGTCCTCGATGGCTATATCGTATTTTTGCCCTTCCAGAAAAAGCCACCGGAGAGAACAAAACAGGAGCAGGGTGGTTGTTGTCCCTTGCCTTGGCCGTGCACATCAGCGGAGTTGGTGAACAAGCGCGGCGACCAATCGTCGAATGGCGACATTTGCATAAGCTGGGAATAGTGCATGTTTAGTGGGCTTCTCCACTGTTGTGCCCCTGACTCTGGCAGCTGTAGCGCAGTGTTGCTAAGTACTGTGCACTACCCAAGTCAGGGCAGAGGCGAGTCCGATGGCGAAGATCACGGTGGGATACGAGGAGAGAGAGTCGAGGTTGAGTCAACAAACAGACACGCAGGCCGTACAGGTACACGAGGATTGAGGAAGTCGTGTGTGTTCACCGGCGACGAACGAGCACCGGACGATGACGAGGAAGCAATGCGGAAGCAGGAGAGCATTGTGTTTATTGCCGCTCGGAGTGTTCACTTTCACTGTGTTATGCAGCACACGTCAGCGTAAAGAGGCTAAGAGCCCAGGAACCCGTTCCAAGAAACCAGGAAAAGGACGGCTCTCCAAAGCATCTCACCGGAAATCAGTTGATAACTGGGCATTTCTGGACGGGCAAATAGATCCCTTTGCAAGGGGCTGTGGCCCGCAGGTACGTACCCAGGTGTACTGTACTGTCCTTAGGTCGACGAATCATCCGGCGATTTCATTGGCTCTGCTTCGCCCGCCGCCAGCCACCAGCAAAGAAACCAGTCAGGCACTGTTAAACAGCGAAGACCAAGAAAACGGAAGGCCCATGCTGCCATTCGCTCCTTCCTCCCCTGCAGGAGCCCCTCTTGGACCCTGTTCTTGGTGTGTTTCAGAATTTATTGCTGGATTTGATCGAAAGACGGAAAAAACGAAGAGCGAGAGTGAGCATCACCAGCTTTTCTTTTGTGCCCTCATCTAGGCCAACCATTCTGCAAACACAGCCGATCTCTCAGGACAGACTGTGTCCTTTTTTCGGCCAATGGGCCAATCCTTGAATTCTATGTTCAGCACCGACTTTGAACTGGTCTGTCGACTTTCTGGAAATCGTGCCACGGTCCGGTTCCCGTCCTGGCGAATGCAAATGGGGGTGTGCCCTCTCCCCCTCTTTTTGAGTGGCGATTCGACGATCCAGGGCAGAGTGGGCAGAGCGGGCAGACAGAGAGAACCTGGTAAAGCCCGCCCAAGAAAGACGCTGTGATTTTTTCTTCTTCATCCCTACGGTGTTTCTTCAGAAGTGTTTCTGGGCGGCGAAGCCGGGGAGCGAAGATGAAGCACATGGCACGAGTTGGCGCATGTTTATGTTTGGACACCTGATGGCTTCAAGTGAAGAAGAAACATCTCGAGAAACATCGCTGGCAGTGGTATCTTTACTATGAATGTTCACACAGAACGTACTTACACGGATGCACTACCACTGACCAGTATCTGCAGTTCTCCGCCGCTGACTCGTACAGGCTCAACGATCACAACTGGCGTGTTCGAGATGGAGCCCTCCGCCCACCCGCTGTGGATAACCATTGGCTGTCCTCGGAATCCCACTGCTGGGAAGCCGGTGTTCAACCCAACCATCCAACCCACCGACCTCACATAACACGGACCCTGGCTTACACGCTACCACTATACCATACCGAACCTCCGGACGTCCCAGTCGACCTATCCCATCCTCACTCCGGCATGGAAAGCCCTTAAAGTGAGACAAGAAAAAACCGCCAGTCGGGAATGATACGATGGATGGATGTGGACGGCAAACAAACTCACGATGTGGGCGGTGGTGGTAGGCTGGCGTCTTGTGGTTGAGGATCCTATATCACCTTCGACGCAGTCCATCTCGACATCGCGAGTTTTTCTTCGTCTTCTTCCTTCTTTCCCACCCTTTCCCGCTGCTCTTCCTCTTTCCGCCTACCGCCCACCCACCCAAACTCGACGTCAGCCTACCTGGCCAGTCTTGCTTCAAGCACTGCCCTCGTTGTGTATTGTACTGTACTGTACACTTGACCCTGACTAACTTCTGCAGTGCCGCGCATTGTCTCGATTCAGACCAGCCTTCCCAGCGCTTCGACCAATGACATTCAGACCCTCCCCACCCTTCTTCCCCTGTCGCTCGTGTTCTCCTTTTCGGCTGCCCAACCCCTACAGTCCCTCTCAACGATCTGCACTCTTCAGTCTTCAGTGGCCCTACACGTTACGCAAAGTCCCTCAACCACCACCCACGCGCGCCCAGAACACCTGATTGGGCCTGGCCGATCCGAACATCGTCCCCCTGCAAAGCCACCATTCACCACTATCCCTAATCTGTCTTCCCTCTTACGGGAGAGTCTTACGACGAATTTCATCGCACAGAGTTGCTGTGTACCCGCTGGCCAGGTCACTTTCTCCCCGTCCACCACTGTCGATATACCACGTTTCTGCGAACCCGACTTCCTGGCCCGCCCAAGCCAAGGCTTGTTTTCTAAATTACGTTGGCCTTCGCTGTTATCACTCTCCCAGACTCCCAGTTACTTCCTACCAGGCCGTGAACGCCTGCTGGGCGCTGGTACCACTGTTTTTGTTCTTCTGATAGTCCATCTCAGCTGGCGGAGGGAGGCTCTGTGCCTGCATGACACCCTCCCGCTTTTCTCTCTTCTCTCTTTTTTCCCCTGTTCTTTTCTTCCTCCTCCCTTTTCCTTCCTCTTCCTCTCGCCACCAGCTTTTCCCTTACGCCGATTGACTGACCGTCATCTGGGTTGCCATACGATCCTCCTGCATGCACATGAGCCTTTTCAACTTCTCTCATTTCTGTGTGCTTCCGGACTTTTGTTATGTGCTTCTAGCCCTCCGTTCTCCTTGCCTGTTTTGACTATCTTCCCACCTCTTTCTTTTTGCTATCACCATCAAGGCTGAAGTGTGGTCAAGCCGTTCCTTTCCTTTGACTGAGAGACAGCCGTTTGTCTTCCATTCTTTGGGCACTCGTTCGTCACTCATTCATTTGTTTCCCTTCTCTCTTGAGGCTGTTTCGTCTTTGTTGCCCTCTTTCTTGGACTTCGAAAGTATCTAGTTTTCTCAACTTACATTCTTTTATCTCTTTTTTTCCGTTGAGACTTCTTTCATCTACTTCAATCTTCTTGTTCCTTTCTTTCTTTCTTTCTTCTTTTGAATACTCTCTCTCTTTCTCTCTCTTGTTCTCCCTTGGACTCCCGGCTATATTACGACCCGCTCCGTCCCTGTACATTCCTATCTCAAGTTCTTGATACTTGACCTCAATTCTTCACGGCACTAGTCTTCTGGACTGAACGACACATTTTCTGCATCGCCTGCTACGATCCTCCCTTTGGACACGTACCTCGCCTATTTCCACTCCTGGTGATCCTCTGATACGACTTAAGAAGAAGCCACCAGTTTGAAAGACCAAGTTTCGAATTTTCAAAAATCTTGCTAATAGATTTCTATTTTCTCTATTTTTTTGTTCCTGGTTGGACTATTGATACTTTTCAATTCTTTCTTCTTTCTTTCTTTCTTATCAAGACACTTACAACAGTTTCTCCCGGCCTGGACTCGGATTGCAGTGCAAAATACCCTTCTCTTCAGATTACTCTTACCTTTTGAATTCTCTCTCTGGATGGTTATGAATCCTGTGTAACTACGCTTTTCACAGACTATCACAACATTTCTTTCTCTCACCATGGGTTCTATACACCTCCCCGCCCGCGGTCTTGCTGCCGCGGTCGTGGGCACCTCGACCCTGGACACACGAGCTCACGGCTCCGGAACCGAAGCAGAACAAACCACCTCGACAGTGTCTCCGTACCACTCGGCCCTGGATGGCGTGAACCAACCGATGAACCTGTTATTTAAGGATGTTCTTTGGTGGACGTTGGGAATCATGGCTCTGATTGTACTCGGCATCCGCCTGTTCGAAATCTTCTGGATGCACCTCCGGAAGATCACCGCCATGTCCGCCAGCGCCGACCAACAAAAATACTGGCGAGTAGCCCAGTGGTCGTGGCTTCCCACTCTCAAGAAACACATCATCTACGCTCCTTTCTGGAACAAACGCCATAACCGCGAAATCAGACTCTCCTCGGCCCTCAACATGGGCACGCTGCCCTCGCGTCTTCACAGCCTGATTCTCTTCATCTACGTCGGTAGCAACATCGGCTACATGTTCGTGCTCGACTGGTCAAATGAGAACCGATATGCCGTCTGCGCCGAACTCCGTGGTCGCTCCGGAACCCTCGCCATGGTCAACATGGTGCCTCTCATCATCCTAGCTACCCGCAACAACCCGCTCATTGCCATGCTCCACATCAGCTTCGACACCTTCAACCTTCTCCACCGCTGGCTGGGACGCCTTGTGGTCATCGAGACCCTCGTGCACACTCTTGCCTGGCTGATCGTGCAGCTTGCCGATGGTGGCTGGGTCTCGGTGTCGCACCGCATGTCCAACGAGCTTTTCATTTCCTCGGGAATGATTGGCGTTCTAGGCATGTTGGTCCTCATGATTTGTGCCAGCTCTCCCCTCCGCCATGCCTTCTACGAAACCTTCCTCGCCTCGCACATCATGCTGGCCGGCCTTGCCTTTGCCTGCACCATGATCCACTGCCTCTCGGCCGAGATTGGCCACCTTCCGCAGACCTCGTGGATTGTGGGCATTCTCGGCATCTGGGCTCTGGAGCGGACCATCCGCATGATCCGCCTCCTGTACCTAAACTGGTCTAAGAAGGGCTACACTGATGCCGTGGTAGAGCTGATGCCTGGCGAGACAACTCGTGTCACCGTGCACATGCCGCGCTTTGTTGATGTGAAGCCTGGAACCCACGCCTACCTCCGTTTCCGCGACGTTTCGCCTCTCCAAAGCCACCCGTTCTCCATTGCCTGGGTCGACCACACTGAGGACGCCAAGAGCGGTCTCCCGCTGTCCGACAAGGGCACCCCCATCAGCCAGATCCCGAAGCAGTACCTGTCCACATCGGTGTCGTTCGTCATTGGTGCGCAAACCGGATTTACCCGCAAGCTGTACAACAAGGTCAAGGACAGCGGCTCGCGAGCCATCCGTCTCCGTGCGGCGGTGGAGGGTCCGTACGCGGGTCACCACTCTCTTGACAGCTACGGCCACGCCGTGTTATTCGCCGGCTCGACGGGCATCACCCACCAGATCTCGTACCTGAAGCCCCTGATCGAGGGCTACAACGACGGCACCGTTGCCACGCGCCGCATCACGCTCGTGTGGATTGTGCGCGACTACGACGCGCTCGAGTGGGTGCGGCCGTGGATGGACACGATCCTGCGACTACCCAACCGCAAGGACATTCTGCGCATCCAGCTGTTTATCACGCGGCCGAAGAACCCGCGCGAGATCGTGTCGGCGAGCTCGACGGTGCAGATGTTCCCGGGGCGGCCGAACATCCCGATGCTGCTGCGCAAGGAGGTGCACGGCCAGGTTGGCGGCATGGTGGTGTCGGTGTGTGGCGCCGGCGCGCTGGCGGACGATGTGCGGTCGGCGGTGCGCGTCGTGCAGGATGAGGGCACGGTGGTGGATTTCCTTGAGGAGGCGTTTACGTGGTAGACACACCGTTTTGGGTCTGTGGGCATGTGTGTTTTTCCTTGTTTTGCGTTCTGTTTCTACTCTCATGTTTTTGACAGCAACGAAAGAGTTTGCGTCAAAGTGGCCGGCGTTTTCCTCTTCCTTTTCATTCATTCACTGTTCCTTCACTCACTTCTCCTGAACATATCCACCCTCACCGTCCCCATGCACATATAATCTTCGTATTCACTCATATCCCCCATGCAGGCACTCACTTATACATATATCCCGACTGCATCTTTTCCTTTTTCTTTCTTTTTTTCTCCCTTTCTTGTATCTACATACCATGGTGAGCATCCCTCACGGTGTGTACTGTGTTTATATAGCGTTGCCTTACTGTACATGGTCTCCTGTAGGCACTATACATCATCACTTCATTGGCATCTAGTTTTGCTTTCTCTCCTTTTTTTTTGTTTGCCCCGATGGTTCTCCCCGGGGTATGGTGGGCGGTTGGGTTGTTTCCTCTGCGCGTGATGTCGCATTTAAGGGTAGATTTCTTCGTTTCTTCTTTTCTCAGATAGAGGTGGTGGTGTGCAAATTTATCGAGGTTCCCTGCCGGGGACTCTACATATATGATATTCCGATTACTGTGCCCGGTGTGATAGTGATGATTACCATAGGTAGTAGCGTTCTATAACTTACGATAGGACAAACTTCCGAATAGAGGAGTAGGTGGTGCGAGGACCAGCTCTCTCTCGGCTGGCACTTCGGGCTGCGGCAGTCCCTTAGGAAACGCCCTCACGAATCAGACACGCCCACGTGCACAATACCGGGATTTCGTCTTTGGGCATGGATGCACAGTGGCATGTAGTGCATGTCAAGTAGCTGCTGCGCGGTGGGTGCCCGTTATGATGGCGTTTGGTGGGATTCGCATGCAGCGGGTGGTGTAACCACACAGGGTCATCTGTGGGTATGCCACAGCGGGCTCCTCTGCGCTGTTTCTGGAAAGCCGCGGGCAATTCCGGGAAGCTGCAGGGTCAGGGAAACACATGCCCGCGGAGCATTTCACCTTCAGGTGTCGACTCTACACCATCCTCCCTGTCGTGCTTGTGTTCCTTTGGGGTTTGGCTGTTTCGTGGCGGATCGCGCACATGCAGAAATGCCGTGTGGTGTGGTGGCGATGGCCGGATCGGGCGGATCCTGCACGCCCGGAAAAGTGGGCCCGGCACGCGTCGGCTCCGGGTTGGTTCACGCCTCCTCAGCCGCAGCAGGTGTGTTCTCGTGTGACGACGCTCCATGCACCCAGCCAAAGCGCCACAGCCAGACAAACACTCCCCGAGCTGCGAGATGTCTGTCCGTTTCCCTCCGGCCCGACGGCTTCGTTGGGCTTGTCCGACGGATCGACAGACAGCAAAGCCAGGACCCCGTAAGGGTTACTAGGTCTTCGGCCATCACGTGTCGATAGCGATAACCCCAAGTTAGCTCCGAATGGGGTGTGATGCCGATTCATTGTGGGGCAATGGATCCTCCCTCTTCCCCTCCACTGCAGATTTTTTCTTTTTTTTTTGCCTGCAGAAAAACTACCCGCTGTTCCTGGTTTCCCGTCTTGAGTCGGCATCGAACTTGCCTTCCTAGAGTGCAAAAGACAGTCCCGCCATCACGCTACAACAAACCGACGTTTTTTTCTTCTCTTTTTTTTCCGTCAAGCTTTTTTCTTCTTCCCCGTAAATACTTCTTTTTTCTTCTTCCTTTCTCCCCCCCTCACTGATAATACATCTTCATCTCTGCTCTTTGGTCTGGATCTTTTCCCGTTCTCCAGATCCCGTCTGCCCGGCTCTTGTCCCTCTTATTCGAATCCCTGCAAAAGTCTTCCCTGACAACCCCACCATCCGTCATCTACACATTGTGTCAACGCCAAAACTCCATCTTCTGACTCATTGCTCGTGTTCCCATACCACTTTACCCTTCTGTACATATATCTTCTCTGTCTCTCTCGTCCTCTCCTCTCCTCTCAGCTTATCTGTTGTCTTCCTTCTATTCCTTTCTGGTCAGAGTTAAACTTCATTCCTCGGCGTTGACCTTCCCCGCATCCGTTGCAAAGATAATCGCCTGTGAAGAAACCCGGAAAAGAAATTGCAATTCCTAGCTTTTTTTGGACGTCCGATTCCGGCCCGCCTCACTTTCACAATGCCTATGTATGATCACCTCATCTTTTTTGTTATTTGACTTCCTCTGTGGCTTCCTGCAAGCCTCCCACCTCCTCCACCCCGGATTTCTCTGCCTAAACCCCCAGCTTGAAAGCAAGACACTCCCACATTCGTCGTACCTGTGCCTCGTTCCTACGTGCTCCAGCATTGAACATCCCGGGACTCACATGCTTGGACCACGCACCGGAAAATAGCCTGCCAAATCACCCTCACACATACATCAACTCATACGATGCTCATATGTACTCTCTGATTTTCCCTTTTGCTAACCGGAACCCTCGATTCGCTGGTCTAGGCTCAAGGAACCGTGGAAGAAGTACAAGAAGTTTCCTCCGCTGAATCTTCCCAACCGCCAATGGCCTTCCAAGACTCTTGACAAGGCCCCGCGTTGGCTGGCCACCGATCTCCGCGATGGAAACCAGAGTCTGGTAGACCCCATGGTACGTGCTTGAGCATTTGTCTGGTACTTCTCACCATGCCTTTTGTTTGCCTCCCGAAGCTCAAACCTCAGCCAAATACAACTGTCCTTTAGACCGCATGACTCACTCACAACCTGGTACTTTCAACAACCCTAGAATGGCGAAGAGAAATGGCGCTACTTCCGCATGCTTGCCGACCTCGGCTACAAGGAAATCGAGGTGTCGTTTCCCTCGGCCTCGAAAACCGACTTTGACTTCACCCGCCGCCTGATCGAGACCCCCGGCGTTGTTCCCGACGACGTCTGGCTGCAAGTCCTGTCTCCCTGCCGCGAGGAGCTGATCAAGCCCACCGTCGAAGCTGTCAAGGGCTCGAAGAAGGCCATTATTCACATCTACCTGGCCACCAGCGAATGCTTCCGCCGGGTAGTCTTCAACTTCACTCCCGAGGAATGCCTGGATCTGGCGGTGCGCTGCACCAAGCTGGTGCGGTCTCTGACCAAGGATGACCCGTCGACCGCGGGAACCGAGTGGGGATTCGAGTTCAGCCCCGAGACCTTCTCCGACTCCGAGCCCGACTTTATCCTGAAGGTGTGCGAGGCCGTCAAGGCTGCCTGGGAACCCACGGTGGAGAACCCGATTATCTTCAACCTCCCGGCTACGGTGGAAATGGCCACGCCCAACGTCTACGCCGACCAGATCGAGTACTTCTGCTCGCACATCTCCGAGCGCGAGAAGATTTGCGTGTCTCTGCACCCCCATAACGACCGCGGTTGTGCTGTTGCTGCTGCCGAGCTGGCGCAGATGGCCGGAGCTGACCGTGTCGAGGGCTGCCTGTTCGGCAACGGCGAGCGCACGGGCAATGTCGACCTGGTGACTCTGGGTCTCAACCTGTACACGCAGGGAGTGCACCCCAACATTGATTTCTCGGACATGTCGCGCATCATCGACACGGTTGAGATCTGCAACAAGATCCCCGTGCACCAGCGTGCCCCGTATGGAGGCTCTCTGGTGGTGTGTGCCTTCAGCGGATCGCATCAGGATGCGATCAAAAAGGGGTTCCAGAACCGCCAAAGGGAGGGCAAGGAGTTCGAGGACCACTGGCAGATGCCGTACCTGCCGCTGGACCCCGAGGATATCGGCCGGACGTACGAAGCCATTATCCGCGTCAACTCGCAAAGTGGCAAGGGCGGAGCCGCGTGGATCATTCTGCGCAAGCTCGAGCTGGATCTGCCGCGCGGACTGCAAGTGGCCTTCTCGACCGTTGTGCAGAAGCAGGCCGACAAGCTTGGCCGTGAGCTCCTGTCGGCGGAGATTACCGATCTCTTCGAAGACACCTACTCTCTGAGCGAGACGGCCGCCCGCTTCAAGCTGATCGACTACAGCATCCAGGCCGACCGGTCCCGGTCGCCGGCGCCGCCGGCGCCCGGCCGCGCCCAGAACACCACCAACCTGCAGAGAGTGTTTAACGGCGTGGTGGCGATCGACGGCAAAGAGTTTGCGCTGCAGGGCCGGGGCAACGGCCCGATCTCCAGTCTGGCGGATGCGCTGCGCACGATTGGCGTCGACCTTGATGTTAAGGACTACAAGGAGCACGCCATTGGCGGTGGCCGCAACGTCAAGGCGGCGTCGTACGTCGAGTGCTCGGCGGCGGGGAGCAACCGCACCGTGTGGGGTGTGGGTATCCACGAGGATGTGGTGCAGAGCTCGCTGATTGCCGTGCTGAGTGCTGCCAGCAGCGTAAGTTTGGGCTTTTCCGGTTTCCTTTCCGGTTTCCTTTCCGGTTTCCTTTCCGGTTTCCTTTCCGGTTTCCTTTCCGGTTCCTTTCCGGTTCCTTTTCCGGTTCCTTTTCCGGTTCCCTTTCCTCTTTCCATTAGAACCACCCCTCGCTAACCACCGTTGTTGCATCTTTCATCACAGTTCATCCGCAGCCAACCAGGCACCCCTCTGGTTCTGGCCCTGCAGAATGAGCATGACACGCCTGATATCGTCAGCATGCTGGAGCAGGAGGCGAGCAACATGTAAGGAGCAAGGAGTGGTGGACTTTCTAGGGAACCTACCACCTTGTCCTGATGGGAAATTGTCGGTGCATCGAGACATCATAGGCAACAAAAGTTCTTCATTGGAAACCCTTTCTTCTTCTTCTTTTTTCAACTGGTTCACGCATTTTCTGTTGGAGCATGTCACTTCATCACAGGGTGACCAAGGCTTGCATTTCTTTCTTTTTTCTTCAACATCACAAACAAAAGTTCTTTTTCACTCGTTTCATTGTGTGGGAGGAGGAATCTGCTTCTGTCTAATTATCCCATTCTGTTAGCCCTAACGAAAATCATCAAATATCAGAGAACACGGGTTTGGTGGATGTTGTAGAACGTGCTTGTTCGCCCAAGGACCCTGATTACGAAGCCGTTGTTGGCCTCTCAGCAGCACTTGCCAAATCGAGAAGTCTGAGGGTGCGGTGGAAACTAGCAGGAAGGAGCGTTGAGACTTGCCATGGAAGGTGCACCTAATACAGATACATATTCAGACATTTGCACCTTCCGCCGCGAGCAGTCGTCGGACTTTTGACTGAAGTTTTCATGCCTCCTATTCCCCTGTTGCCATTCGTCTTTTGGTCGTTTTCCGTTGATTCAACTGTCTCCTGGTCCATCTCCTTATTCCCAACATCCTCCACTCTCATTCTACCGACGCAGACCCTATCTTCATCTCAAATCTTCATCATGGCTTCCACGAGCGAGGTCAACAAGCCGGAGTCGCCGCATTCCGTGACCGATGATCAGTACCGGACATGGAGAAAGAGAGTCACCAGAACTCTGACTCTCAGCCGGGACTTTGAAAACTTCCCTACGCAACGGAAGAACAACGCGTTTATTCTTCAGTACTACGAAAACGGCGGAACGCCGCCGCCGGCTGGCACGCCCTGGTGGGTGTATGACGGCGAGTTCCTGAAGACCCCAACGGGGGAAAACCAGACCGAGTTCCCTGGCGATGACATTGTTCCCGAGAAGCTCACTCTGGAGGCGGTAAGCTGCATTATGCCTGTGCGGTACCCCGGAAAGGTTCTCATTTTACTCACACTAATACCACACACACACACAGCGCCTTCTGTATCAGCTTGGCCAGCAGGCCACTCTCCCTTTCAGAGGGTCGCCCCCGGTGAAGGTAGAACCATCGAATGAAGCCACCGAGACGCGTAGCACGGCACAATTCGTTCCACCAACGAAGGGTTCCCTTCACGAGGTAGGAAGTGCATTTCACGGACAAAGGCAAAGAATTTACACACTCTAACCGATATCAAAGATGTTTGCAAACGTCCGGCTCTACGGAGCCGAGGAAAACGCGCCGGTTATCCGGATCAACTTCGGAAACGACACGGGATCCCATGTGCAAACTCTCCTCCCGAGCGATGTTGCTTCTCTGCGCGTGCCGCCGCAGATCACCACGTCCACTCTGCTGACGACACTGGCGGGCAAGGCGGGATATGTTTGCTTCATGATTGAGATGCAGATTGTGGACGCCGACGGTGTCCCGCTCACCGGATGGTTCCCGGAGATTGGGGTTCTGAATAACAATGGTCGGCAGCGGCTTTCTGGCGCGCAAATGCGGAACCATTTGTATTCGGTCACTTATCCGGGAAACAAGGTGCTCTATGTTTCTACCAGCAAGGAGGGTCTCGAGAGCATTCTGCCAGATGAGGAGGAAGAGGAGGAGGAGGGGAAGAAGTAAAAGTCCATGTTGAGACTTCTGCCGGGCGAGGAATAGCCGTCCATATCAACGAGTATCTTGCTAGGAGGATAACGTTATATTTCAAAGAGATCACTACTGCTTCGGTGCCCAGAGTCAATATACATACACATTACATTTATGTGATCTTGTCAAGTGTGCATCCTTGGACGACGAAAGAGAGTGGGGTGGCTGTAGGGTTAGGGTCTGGAACTTTTTTAGAGCCCACCGCTTCCTTCATGCGGTGTCCGGTGCCGTGGTCCGCCTGGTCAAAATGCACGATACCGACAGGGCAGAAAAATGAACGGACAAACGCAGGGTAAATTTGCGCCTATGACGCAACCCCAATTAGGCGGGGTTCTAGACCATGGTTGGGGCTGTTGGAATGAGGCTTGGGTTCTGTCAACTTCTGTACATGATTTTGGTGCTTTTGATATTAAGTACTTAACGGTACGAGAGAGGGAGGGGAGAGAGGGACGGACGAGGAAATGGGAGAAAGGGGGAAGCGAGACACATAGGCCGGATGACGGCGGAACGGGAAGACTAGGGGTGGTGGTGGGAAGGGCGGGCGAGGGAAGCTCATGGAAGAGAGTGGTCGATGGACGGGACGGTGGAGATTTTCCTACCCAAAAGGATGAAACAGCGTGATATGTTCTGTACTGTACATATGCCTGGGACTGGGAACGGCGGCGGTTGCTTGCTTGCTCTTTTTCGTTTTCTCAACTGGTGCAGGACGACTGCGGATATCTGCCTCGAGCTGAAATGTACAGTACCATGCTTCCATGGGAGTCAGGACACAGGAACACACACGGTTCACACTCCGGCACGAGGCGAAGAGAGAATGTAATGTGCAACCCTGGCCCGGACGACCCTCACCATACCCACCACACCCTTGACGGGAGGGCTGAGGCAGAAACAAAGTCACAAGAAGAGACGGCGGAATACAGCCAGAACTGGGGGTGGTGGCGGCTCGGGTTTGGGTGGTTGGTCGAGCAATGTTCAGGTTCCCGTCGTGTGTGCGTGTCTCTGTCTCTCTCTTTTGGGGGAGTTCCACCGAAGAAGCAGGACGGGCACAGACCCCCAAAGTCACAGACAGGCGTGAGTCAACTGTGAAGGGCTGCTCCGCTTTCCTAGCCATTCCCCAAGGCAGCCAGACCGCCAACGAGTTCATAGTGTTCTCTCTCCTCTTGGTCGGCGGCGGTGGGCACCAGGGCTCCAGATTGGCTGGGCTGGAGTGCAGACAGGGGCGGGATTCTGTTGTTAAGCCGCCGTTGGGGCCAGTGTAACCTCTGAGCCGTCGAGCCATACGCCAGCCACGCCTGGCCCTGCTATTTTCGTGGTCTTTTCTGCGGTGGTGTTGGCTGGCTGGCTGGCTGGCTGTGTGGGAGAGCTGTCAAAAACCCGGGCGAGAAAAAAGGGTCTGTATGTGCGCGGGCCGAAGAGGTGCAATTGGGCGGCCGACGGCGGTCTACAACGGGCCAACGCGGCGTCCCTTTTTGCCGGAGAGAAGTTGGGCCGACCACTTGACACTTGTTGACACCTGTTGATATACAGACCTAAGACGAGAGAGCATGCTGTCAATGTCGGTGATATCACGATGTGTACCGTATATACGGGAGGGAGACGGCGAAGACGACGAAATACTTCCCCGCGCCTAGGTTCTCTCCCGGTTCGGGGGCTCTAACCTATCAAAACCGGGGTTATAGGCGGTCATGCCCTATAAATTACGCCTCCAAGCTCACAGGCTAAACAGCAAACATCCACAACCAGGTACCTATGCCGCAAATTTATGCGTGCAGAGTACATCAGGTTCTGATTGACATGTTAGTCCTTAAAAAGGAAATTGCACCCTTACTGGGCCCCTCCTCACCAAACAATAACAAACAGCACGCTTTTGTCTTGTTGTTAGGGACAGTACCTTTTATTTTTCTCTCTCTGCTTTCCACTTCTCCCTCTGTCTTTTATGCTTTCAGTTTTTCCTAATATCACAACAACGACTACCAAAAAATCATTCTTATTTTCCCCCTCCACTTCTCTCCTTTCACCAAACAAAATAAAATAAAACCCCTTTCTCTTTGATACCCACCGCTTTCTTTCTCCTTTTCCCTTCTTTTTCTTCTTCTTCTGTGTCCACTAATCTTCTCTTTTTGTGTTGCAGCAACCCTCATCGATTGATTGTGCTGCTGCTGCTGCCTTCTTGGGCATTCTTCGTTCTTCTCCTTTCTCCAGCTTTCCTTTCCCGGTCAGGACAGGCCTCTTGGAAGAAATACCTTGAACTCTTTTCTTCCCACCGCATTTCCTTCTTCTTCTTCTTCTCTCTTCCCCAACTCTCTCCTTTTTTCCCCCTTCCTGTTTAAAACCACACTCCGCTCTTCCGTCGATTCCTACACACGCGTGTTCCAGAAAAACCAAGCTCGCGATCCCGTGCTTATCTTCGACCGCCTCTTCTCTCTCTCTCTCTCTCGTTTTCCTTCCCCCCCCGTCGTTGTCGCCGTTCCGTCTATGATCTGCAGCCATGTCGAACTCTGAAATCAACCAGGTTCTCGCAAACTCGCTATCGCCCGGTGAGCACTCCCGATACATTGATATTTGTGTTTTTTTTGCTTTGCTTTTTGGGGGGTTGAGCTGCTCTGTTCTCGCTTGCTGGTGGTGGTGGTGGCTGTGGCGGTGGGCAATTCTCTCTCCTTTTCTTGTTTTGGCTGTTCTCCCCGCCCTTTCTGGTCCCCCACACGACATCGGCCGAAGCTTCGCGAGAATCCCGCCTCGAGCTCAACGGGAAACACATGTCGTGGCCGATATTTACCTAGGAAAAAACGCTTCGTTTTCGGTTCTGTCGAGTCTCCTTGCTTTTCCTCTCTGCTTTTCGCCGTCCTTGTCATTTTGGTGGTGAGGGAAGGAGGCCAATGTTGGTCGTTCTTTCCACCCCACCATGCCCGGGCTTTACAGGAGTCACAAGCAAGGCTTCTTTCTAGTGAATGAAATACGCAGCGGAAAACAACTCGTCACCACACTGCACTTTACCCTCCCATCGTTCATGATTCTGGTGTTTTCCCATGGCATTTTATTCGACTTCCCTGATACGGGTTTCCGAAATTACGGTGCCCCGGACTTTTATCTTATTTTTCCTCCAAGCTGGAGAAAAATTCAACACCCATGGGCCCCTCTCCCAGCAAAGAAAAAAAAAGCACATGAAAATAAACACGCGAAAGAGCGGGGCGTGTTTTTCCTCTTCTCCCCCTTATCGGCGCCTTTTCACCTCTACCACCAACCAGCTGGCTGAGATTCGACCTGCACTAGTATCATGACGTTGGTCAATTGCTAACATTTGCTGGATTTTCCTTTTTGCTAGATGCGGCGATACGCAACAGCGCCGAGCAGGCTTTGAACCAGGCGGCCGAGACGAACTTCGTATGCATACAACCCTCCTCCCCCCCCCTTACAACCCATATTTTTCTGGTTTTTTTTCCTTGCAAATTTACCGGGCCCACCGCATTTTCCCGCCCTGCCTGTTGGCCTCACCGACTTGAGGGACAACCTGGCTCGGGCCTGGGCCCGGCTCACACAGAATCAACTTGCAGGCAGCCCGGAATGGATTCACTTTGAAATCACTGGCTATGCCGTGTAAACTGGAATAGCCTTCTCACCGGTGCTTTCTGGCTCACTCTTCACATGTCTATCAACGACTACATCCATTTACTGACCTCAGCCCTGCTCTCGTCGTTCCCTCTAGCCTCTATACCTCGCCACCCTTGTGCAAGAACTTGCCAACGAAACCACACACGGTCCCATCCGAGCCGCCGCCGGTATCGCTTTGAAGAATGCCTTCACCGCCAGAGACCCCTCCAGACAGCCCGAGCTGCATGCGAAATGGCTCCAGCATACCGACGAACCCACAAAGACCCAGATCAAGCTGATGACCCTGCAAACCCTGTCCTCCTCCAACACCCAAGCCGGAGCCGCCTCTGCCCAGGTGGTTGCCGCCATCGCCACCGTCGAGCTTCCGCGCGACCAGTGGCCCGATCTGATGCCTGCCCTGGTCAAGAACGTTAGTGACGGCGCCGACCACCTGAAGCAGGCGTCTCTGACCACCATCGGATACATCTGCGAAAGCCAAGATCCCGAGCTGCGCAACGCTCTGACCCAGCACTCCAATGCCATTCTCACCGCTGTCGTCCAGGGTGCCCGCAAGGAGGAGACCAACAGCGAGGTTCGCCTGTCCGCTATCATCGCCCTGGGCGACTCTCTCGAGTTTGTTGGAAGCAACTTCAGCCACGAGGGCGAGCGCAACTACATCATGCAGGTTGTCTGCGAGGCCACCCAGTTCGGTGACACCCGCATTCAGCAGGCCGCCTTTGGCTGCCTCAACCGCATCATGGCCCTGTACTACGAAAACATGCGCTTCTACATGGAGAAGGCCCTGTTTGGCCTCACCATCCTCGGAATGAAGAACGAAGACGAGGACGTGGCCAAGCTGGCTGTCGAATTCTGGAGCACCGTTTGCGAGGAGGAGATCACCATTGAGGATGACAACTCCCAGGTGGAGACCTCCGATCAGATGCGCCCCTTCTACAACTTTGCTCGCGTGGCTTCCAACGAGGTTGTGCCCGTGCTTCTCTCCCTTCTGACCCGTCAGGACGAGGACGCCACCGATGACGAGTACAACCTGTCCCGCGCTGCCTACCAGTGCCTGTCGCTCTATGCCCAGGCCGTCGGCTCGCCCATCCTCTCCCACGTTCTGCCGTTTGTCGAGGCCAACCTGCGCAGCGAGGACTGGCACAACCGGGACGCTGCCGTGTCGGCCTTCGGCGCCGTTATGGAAGGCCCCGACGAGAAGGTCCTCGAGCCCATCATCCGCAGTGTTCTGCCTCCCCTCATCGGCATGATGGAGGACCCCAACCTGATTGTCAAGGACTCGACTGCCTACACTCTGGGACGCATCACCGAGGCGTGCCCTGGCGCTATTGACGCCCAGACCCACCTCACCTCGCTGCTCAAGGCTCTCTTCAGTGGTCTCACCACCCACTCGAAAATGGCTGCCTCGTGCTGCTGGGCCCTGATGAACCTGGCTGAGCGCTTCAGCGAGGGAACCGTCAGCTCTACCGCCAACGACATCACTCCCCACTTCAACGAGAGTGTCAAAAAGCTGCTGGAGCTTTCCGTCCAGCCCGGCTGTGATTCGGCCACCAGAACCGCCGTCTACGAGGTCATTAGCACTTTTGTGCAGACTGCCGCGGCTGACAGCATTCCTGCCATTGCCGAGCTTGCCCAGGTCATTGTCAAGCGGCTGGAGGAGACCATCCCCATGCAGTCTCAGGTTGTGAGCGTTGAGGACAGGATCTTTCTTTCCGATATCCAAACTAGCCTGTGTAACGTTCTGCAGTCGATTATCCGGAAGCTGGACCACGAGATTGCTCCTTTAAGTGACCTTATCATGCGTGTGCTTCTGTCGATTCTCAGCACTGTCGGCGCCAAGTCCAGTGTCCCGGAGGCCGTGTTTGTCGACATCAGCTCCCTGGCAACGGCGTTGGGCGAAGACTTCATCAAGTACATGGACTCTTTTGCGCCCTACCTCTACAATGCCCTGGGCAACCACGAAGAGCCGGCCCTGTGCCTCATGGCTATTGGCCTCGTCAGCGACATCACCCGTTCGCTCGGTGAGCGCTCTCAGCCGTACTGCGATAACTTCATGAACTACCTGCTTCGCAACCTGACGGTACCTAACCCCCCTGTTTTCGTTGTGATACTATATATATATATCTTGGGTTCTGCCGCTCCTTCACCGAGAGTTCTTTCTAACAACCTCCATTTTTTTCTTGCTTTCACAGTCTGTCCAGCTGACCGATCAGTTCAAGCCTGCCATTCTGCAGTGCTTCGGCGACATTGCTGTTGCCATTGAGGGCCACTTCGAGGCCTACCTGTCGGTTGTTGCCCAGGTCCTCCAACAGGCGTCGGGAGTTGAGGTTACTGAATCATCGTATGAGATGGTTGACTACGTCATCTCCCTGCGCGAGGGTATCATGGATGCTTGGGGCGGAATTGTTGCCGCTATGAAGGCCAGCAATAAGAGTGAGTTCTCTTTCCCAGTTCTTCAAGTGGAATCATGCATTCTCTCCTGAGTATATTAGCTAACTGGTTTCTTCTGTATAGCCAAAATTCTCGAGCCCTATGTTGAGTTGATCTTCAACCTGCTCCGCAGCGTTGCAACAAACTATCCCACTCGTAGCGAGGCTCTCCTGCGCTCTTCGATGGGTGTTATTGGGTATGTTCTCCCTTTGTGCCCCGGTCCTTTCTTGGCTATCAGATTTCGTTCAGTCTAGCTAACTACTCTCACTACGTATAGCGATCTCGCCGAGGCGTACCCCAACGGCGAACTGGTTGAGGTGTTCCGCCAAGAGTGGCTCACCAGTCTGATCAAGGAGACCAAGGCCAACCGGGATCACAACTCGCGCACGATCGAGACTGCGCGCTGGGCCCGCGAGCTCGTTAAGCGCCAAGTTAGCGCGAACCCCAACCGCAGCGTTGCCATGCAGCAGAGCTGAGCGTGCTTCACCAATCGACTACTGTTTCGGAGACGCCTTCACTCGGAGACTCGTTTCTGCTCTTCTAATATTCCTTGCTCGCTGCCGAAGCCGCATCTTCCCCGGACCGCCACGCCTTTGTTCCTCTTTTGCTCCCGCCTTGCTTCCCCTACCCCGACCTTCCCGTTCCCGTTCGGACCACGGTTTCGTTGCAATACGGAATCTGCCTTGGACGGTAGAAACACCAGTTCCCCCCCACATACACCCCACTACACCACACCTGGGCCTGTCTTTGATCAAACCAAGTGGTTTGAATTTCCTCGCCTCTTACTGATGGAACTGATCCGGATAGATTGGTTTCCAGTTTTTTGTCTTTTCCCCCCCCCAAATACTGCCATGTTTCTCATGTCATTCCTCCCCGCGTGTATGGGGCGGATGCGTGAGGGATTTGGTCTGGGTTCTCTCCTACTGGCCCCCTGGCCCGATTGGTGTCCGGATTTGGGGGTCTTGAACTCTCCGGAACGAAGAAACATGCAGATACATGTATCGGGGAAACCTGGTTTATGTGCTATTCGCCGACTGCTGGGATATTTGCATACGTATCCGAAGCAATTTCCGAGTTCTTCGACTGCCACCTGCTCTGTATCCGACGTCTCTCTTGTGCAGCCTTTCGTTTTCGCACACGAGATTCCTGGCGGCGGAGACCCGAGTGCGTTGGCAGACGATTAACCATTCAGGAGACACAACCCAGACCCGCAGTGAGATGGAGAGGAAAAGCACCGTGATTATGATGTCGCTCTAATCATGGCAAAGACGGCCTCTTATCAAGATGGGTTGACTTGTCTTCTCGCCTTATCTCTCGATATAACCAGATCAAGATCTTCCATCTTTGCCCCCTTCCCCTTCCCCCTCCCCTCCCCTCCCCTTCGATACTCTAGTTTTAATTCACTGCTTTTAATTGTCGTCCCGCTTTGTACCTCCCCCCGTTTGCCTCCCCCCTCAGTCACCTCCCATCCCATCTCACTTCACAAACTTGATTAGATCGCCACATGTAACATTCGTGGCCACTGAAAACCAAGAACCTCACCCCCTAATCCTTATACACAGCACGTAACTTTCTATTCATTCCCCCTATCTTCACTTCACGGCCCATTCATGGATTGCACGATGATATCTTTGTATATAGACGCATGTTTTACTTTTTTGCCCCCTTTCCCCCCATTCTCACGACCCGTCACTGCATCAGATGAAAAACCCACTTCACGAAAACTTCCCCTATCCCCCCGTTTTATCCTTTTTAGTTGGCTTATTGCTTCATGTTTTGTTTGCCGTCTGCTTCTCTCATCAGTGTTTCTATCCTTTCTTTTTCATGTATTCTCGGTTTTGTATTCCCCCGGACACATTGGCAGATCCCCCCCCGCAAAACCTGGCGCTGAAGGCTTCTTTCTGTTTGCAACTGGGGGTTTTGTCCCCCATCTTGCGATTTCTCTCTCTCAACTCTCTCTCTCTCCTAGCAGTAATCGATAGGGTATTTTCCTTCATGGTCCCCCCCCTTTTGTTTTATCTCTTTGTTCCTGTGTGCCTGTGTATCTGTCTTCCCTTCCTGTCCATCTGGCATTCTATGCTCTCTTTTTGATATATACTTTTTTTTGTTTCATGTATAGCAGAACAGGAACCGCATGTGCAAAATCCCCCTTGGGCTTTGTGTTTGTTCCTTGCTCAAACTTTTCATGTTAAATGGTTCAACCTTGACCCGGTTTTCGCGTTCTATAATATTTTCTTTGTTGTTTTCTGTTTCGATATGCTTTTTTTTGTTGGTATGTGTGCTCCTCCCGTTGCTGCGTCCCTGGGAGACGTGGCGCGCTGTGGCGGCATGCTACTATTTTCTGTCTTCCATGGTTTTAGAAGTGGTGTGCGGTTCTAATTGCTTCTTTTTGCTTGTTACCCGGAGCATATGGCTTTTTTGCTTTTGTCATGTAGGGGGGAGGGGAAACGGGTTCTCTTTCCCGAGGGTTGGTATCCGGGGAACAGACACTTGCATCGCGGATCACTGGCTCCGGCTGGTGTGAGCAATGGATGGTCTTTGGCTCTGGGGATTAGTCCCAAGGGAAAAAAGCGAGAACATCCATTTCCCCCTCACCTCACAATTTTCATGTAGAAAGAGAGATACGGATGGATACAATGGGAGGCTTTTTTTTCTTTTCTTTTTGTTGTTTTGCTTCCTTTCTTTTTTCCTGCTTGTTGCTTTTTCCTTGCTCTTCCTAATCTTATATTTGAACAAAACCCCCTCCCCCCCCCCAACCTCGATATTTTCTAAGTACTTGAAACACCACCAGCATTCCTGCCGAGTAGATCCGTGATGCTGCTGCTGCTGAAACGTGTGCATGTATGTTTGTACGGAGACAGGTCCTGTGCCGGATGACCGGCCCCCGCTGGACCGGGACCGGGTGTTCGGGCCTGAGCCTGTGCAGAATGGATGACCACGGCCTGCTTTGCCGAATCTGCCTTTCCTCCATCGGAGACCTTTTCTTTTCGTCTCTGTTTTTTTTTTCTTCTTCTTTTTTCCCTTTCAAGTGGGCGGAGAGTGAAGAGGGATGGGACGCGTGAGTCCTAGGGCTGCACAAAACGTAGGGCGGTAGATGGCTACCAACGACACCCCGGGACCGCCCATCACAGGCACGGAAGATCTAAAGCAACTGCAGCATACGCCGTGTGGCCCGAAGCCTCAGACCGCCATGAGTTTTATTTGACTTTGTTCACATCGCGGAACTCCAGCACCAGCACGACAAGCCCCCATAACACAAGAACCACCACGGCAACCACAGCGCTAGCTGAACACCAAAGTCATGAAACGGCGTGGTATATCACTAGAAGGAAAATAAATGCAGAAGTCCCAGGATGACCTAGCCATCGCTAACTCAACGAATCTTGCCGCAGCCCAGCCCCGCCGGGTCCGGAGCTTTCTCCCACATGCCCACACCGCCTCCGGGAACGCTCCTGGGCTGTGACGACTGCGTGGAAGGTGGATGAAGGCGCAAAACAGAAGAGCGGAAGGATGATCAGAAAGATTGCACGAAAGAGCAGCCGACGAGGCGAATCGACGTGATAGCCAGAACACCTCCTGAAATTCCCCTGTGCTAGCAAGGCTGCTCGGAGAAAAGCGCCCCCCCCCCCTCAAAAAAAAAAAAAAGAAAAAAAGAAAAGAAAAGTGAATAGATCCAAGCAGTGTATTATCTCTCCGCGAGGTACTGTGCCTTCCTCTCCTTACATTCCAGAAAGCAAGCTCTCCGCCCCGGAAAACTCAGCAGCCGTGTTGTTCATGAAGACGTGGATCTCATGTTCAAAGCCGTCTCGTTCCGGAATCAGGGAGACCGACGGCACCGGGAAGGGAGTGGGGGTTGTGCCCGGCGAGTAGATGCCCGGAGACGACTCGTGGCCGCCCGTGCTGCTCGACACGCTGCGAGGGCCACTCACCGTCCCTCCGGCGCCGGAAATGCTCGTGGATGGTGGATATGAGGACGCCGCGATAGGTTCGGGAGCCGGGGGATCACTGTCAACAAGCATGCTGATGGTAAACCCGTCCCGTGCTTGCCGGGGTGGCGGAGGCTGAAGCGACGTCTTCACAGGAGGCAGGGTCTGGTGCTGAGAACCATGCGTATGTACGGGCCGAGAGAATGGCGGTGGGCAAGGAGATGTATGGGGCATCGCCAGCCCAAGTGTGGTGCTTGTCGGAGAACTTGTCCGTGACAAGAAGAACCGGCCGGGAGCGTCCTCGCCCGGTGTCGATAGCCAGTGCTGGTGCTGTGGCGTCGGAAATGGCTGCAGACAGACCGAAATATTAGCTTTCTCCTCAGGGCCTAGAAATCCAAATTGAACCTCAATTGAAGGATTCCGCAGAAATCCAGATACTCACCACTTCTGACAAGAAACTACCATCCAACGACCCTGTGGCCTCGCGGTATATGTGTTCGAGTTGAGAAATCCATCGGTGGGCCAGCGGCCAAACTTCTCGATTCTCTATCAGAATGGACACCGACCGCTGAAGGATCGGAAGCCCCGCCCTGGATATGGACTCTTCTCGACAGACTGTGGCGGTTTCACAATCCAGATTAGCAAACAGGACTCAAAAGGAACTGCAGATTCCGGGTTTCCGGCATATCCGCTCCTGGGAGGAACCTCGGAAAGCTTCTAAGTCGCCTGACCTTTCGGGTATTTGACCAGGTAGGCGGCAAACAGGCCACATGTGTAGACACACAGACTCTAGAAGAGAAAGAAATTCGACATCACACAATAATCAGCAATCCTACCATATCACGGGCCGAGAAAAAAGTTGAAGGGGGACAAGGAACACTTCCGTCCTGACCGTTGTCATGGAAGTCAGTGGTCAACTTACAGGTAGCAATGCCCCCACATTGTCGGTTGGACTCCGGCCTGTGAATTGGTGGTTGGCCTGTTCGGCCAGTGCAACCACGTTTTCAAACAATTCCTTCGACATGTTGGCAAAATATTCGCCTATTTGTCCCGGCTGATCTCCTCGGAGGATCCTGTTGTTGTTCAGAAGAAAAAAAGAAGAAAAAAAACCAGGCCACAAATTGGTTAGCAAATCATGATCTTGCCGAATGACCGCCCAGCTGCGACAAGGCCGGCGTTCCAAATTGCATGTTAGGGTTGACATGGAATCCACTCAACTCGTCCAGATACGACCTCCGCACCACAATGTTGCAGAGTCGGATTGTCATGGTGACTGCCATGTAGCCAAGGTCTTCACCGCGGGCCTTGTATCCGACGGCCAGCGTCTTGCTCCAGGTATGGTCGCGCGGGAGACTTCTCTCCCACTGATTCAGCTTTTGGATAGTCTTTTCGAACTCGCTACCAGGTTCCCATGGAGATTCGGACAATAAGCGGCGGAGATGTTCCCGGTCTGACGAACTGGGAACTGGGTTGGTGTGTCTTGGGTCGGCTCGAAGCCCCAATCCTGGGCCAGTGACTACGAATTTGGAAATATCACCCCACAACGCCAAAACTTGAATCATGGACGCAAAGAGGGATCGATCCGGAATGTACTGAATGGATGGTTGCGAGAGAACGGGAATGGTTCCATCCAACCCTCCACGAGCAGAAGGCACCGTACCAGAGGAGAAGGCCTCCTCATCGCTCGGTAGTAGGGCGGTAATATCCGCGGCATGCAGGCATGACGTTGACAAAAGACCAGAATAGAGTCGTTCTTGAATGTGTAGGATCCATAACGTTCGGCGGGCTGATTCGGCTCGGATGACATGTTCGATCGACGGGTTTGGGGGTAGAATGTATGTCTCCTCAAGGTGAAGTTGCAGCACAGACGCCATACGCATAGAAATTCCGAGATTGATGCGGCTTTTGTAACGTCGACCGCTGCGCTGTTGTGCTATGGCGAGCAGGAAAAACGATTGGCACCTCTCTAGAGTGGGCTCGGCGTAGAGCTCGGAAAGCGCAACCACCTCACAACGTTCTAGGAAAATATCTGACGCCTTGATACCCGTGCCAAACCTGCGGATCAAAGAAGGGGTGAATGGAGAAGAGACACTGATTATACTTAGAAGAAGAAAGGTGCTGGATGACCGAAAGTTGGTAGCTAGGCGGTTCGGGAAGTGTTGCTTCGAAATAAAGCCGAGCTGGAAGTAGTGGCGAGTGAATGTGTTGATGGCCTCAATAACTTCATTCAACGGAGGAAGCATCTCCCAGTCGTCATCTGGCCGTTGAATGACATTGGAAGGGGGTGCCCGGAATGAGGGACCAGTGGCGGAAGAGTTGGATCCCCGTTCGCGTTTCGGGAGTGGTTTTTCGGCCCGGGCCCGGGGATGGCGGTATTCTCGGTCGTTATCAGGTTGGCCGCGGACTGGGAAGATGCTATTGGCCCCAGATGAGAATCAGTGTATTAGACAAGAGAACGACACCCAGGAAACAACATGGCACTGAAGTAAGTCCTCGCATTGTACAGTGCATGCATGCATATGAATGATATAATGTACACAGCAGAGAATTGTCTGCCTGATATGCAAAGGATTTACTTACCAATCACTTGGACCAAGGCCAGATTCGAGACATGACTTGCACGGGGGAGTAGCATTGTCGTGAACACATTTACTTCGCATGCGGCGGCACCTTTACACGTGTCAATCACTTGTTAGGTCTCCTGTGTGACTGTTCATGGGTACGGCTGGAAATGGAACGAGACGGAATCTTTACAAACAAACCTGCGGCATGCAATTGGAGCTCTCCGTTTGATCACAGGAACGTCTTGGGTAGAAGTGGCCTGCGAGCCCGTGGATTGCGGGACAGAGGCCCTGCTGTGATATTGCTCTTCCTCATTTTTGTCTCGAGGAGGCGGGATGTCTGGCGAGAGAAGGTTGTACAGACTAGATGTCATTTCGGGCAAATCTGAAGCGTCCCCGGGGTGGTGGGACGGGATTGTGCGGAGTTAAGTTGTCCTGGTGATCGTGCTACTGTAGTCGAAGAAATCGAGTCCGATGACTTGGTTGGTGAAGGCTCAGACTCGATGCCTGCAACAGACCAGTGCAACAGTTGGTGTCCGGCCGAACTAGTGATACTGGTGGTGGAACTTTTCGCCCAATGAATTCAGGCTGCAGAGATGTGTATAGCTATCCAATCTGGCCTTTCATGGAAGGGCATGTGGTGCAAAGAGAACCCCCAAGAATGGATTCGGAAGACTGGTCGGACGGAATGGACTGTAGGGCTTGGAGGGGACCACTTGACTCTATGAATCAAGCCCTATGGTGGAAGGGTGTTGAAAGATCGATTATAATGATTTGATGGGTTTTATAGCAGTGCGGAGTGCGAGCGGGACGAATTATCAAAGCTAGAACTGATAGCCGATAACTGATATAACTGTTATAACTGATGAAGGTGCTGAAACGGCTAGGTTCGACGAGGACTGGAGAGGTAACAGGAAGAATGGCTCGTTAGACGGGAGTCGTGCGTAAGTGGGGCTTACATAGAGAATGAGATGAAGAGAAAAAAGGGGGGCGGGGGGAGATATAGTAGGTGATGATCTGAGAAAGTGAATCAACGGACAGTATACCCAAAGACACCAAGAGAGAGTATGAATACAGGAACGGTGAGGGATGGGAATGGAGTGGTTGATATAGCATGAGGAATTGAAGATGGAGCTTTGACAGTTAGAGGGAAGATGAAAACATCAAGGGACAGCGGCATATCTA
Source organism: Knoxdaviesia proteae (assembly GCA_001510565.1). NCBI lineage: Eukaryota > Fungi > Ascomycota > Sordariomycetes > Microascales > Gondwanamycetaceae > Knoxdaviesia > Knoxdaviesia proteae. The sequence goes on along the minus strand of LNGL01000019.1, from coordinate 490,795 downwards.
GTGTATAAGTATGCATATAGACATACTTGATACATACAAGCACGCACGAACTAGACAGCAGAAAGAGAGATGATTGGGATGGGATGACAGAATTTCATTACGGGATAGCGGGTGATTTAGAGAAGGAGGTGTGTATGGAAACTCTGGGGTACACCACGTCGTGTTGTTCTGGACAGACTATAGCCAGAGGAAGTATCAACTAGATAACTCTCTTCGGGACTGAGAAAAAAAAGGCAGGGTAGATGAGAACGATCAAGGGTAATGGGGGGAGATGGAGAACTTAGAGAACGAGGACGACAGAGGGATGAATTACAAGAGCTGGGAGAGAAGGGGGTCTCCATTCGTGTAAACGTGGAGGGTGAGACCAAGTATTATAACATTGAATAGTACAGTATAGCACAAGAGTTACTGTAGACGATGAGAGATAGGGGTGTGTCCTGAGGGATTCAGGATACGGGAGTGTCTATTGGGAAGACCAGGGTGGGCAGGTCGGCACAAAGCTTGTAAGGGATTGAGAGAGGCGAGGCGGAGAACGGATGCATGAGGGACTGGATGGGGCAATAGCTTTGGATTGGGTTGGATTGGTGAATGAGATTTCCAGTAATGTTCAACAAGCCCGAGAACCGAGAGACCGCACCGACGAGAGCAGCGGACTCACAAGCAGAACCAAGCACGAAGGGTTGAAATAGTACAAAAGGAAGCACAGCCAGGAACGGGATGCGACGATCGGGAGGAAAGCAAACAAAACAAACGACACAGTTAGGTTTAGCAGCGAGCATGAGAAAAAAATTATACCACTGACGGAGAGATGTAAGAAATATTGAAACATGCTTCTTTTTTCGAAGAAAGAACAATCCGACGGCTAGCTAGTTACACATCAACCGCTAGAGAGGAGTGTCAGACGAAGGCGGGGGGTGGGGGGCGTGTGTAGGGGGGGCATATTCAGGGAGGCCGTTTACACAAGATTCACATCGAGTGTGTAAGAGAGAGGGGGGATGGAGGGTGGAGGGTGGAGGGGGGTAAGACGTACATCAAGTTCCATATATGCACTCCTATCTCTCCAACTTACTTACACACATCTCCATTTGCAGCTATCTGTAAAATACCTCGGAGCATACGAGGAGCATTTGACCTGCATTTGGGCGTGTGAGGTGAGGTCAAGCGTAAGACCACAGGCGAAAGGAAATCCCAGAGTAGCATCAGTTGATCGGAGGCGAAATCAAGAGGGCAAGAAAACCGGCCGGCAAATGGCCACTGGCAAAAAGTGCCATGATCAAATAGTTCAGATGGCTAGTAATAGAAAAATGCCCAAATGTGGGAAGTGTGTGTGTGTGCATACGTGCAAAGGGAGGTTCGAGATTTGCACGTGTCGAAAGTCGAAGCGAACGACGAACGGGTGGGAACGTTGTGGCTACTCGCCGATCGGACCATATGGGATTGGAAATAACAGGCGCTAGGGAGTCCACGAGATTAAGTCTGGGGAGAACATATCAGTCATCATCATGGTGTTGAAGAAGAGGCAAGTGGAAGAAGCAGTGGCGCTGAGCACGGCGATCTAGACTGAGATGAGATGAGGCACGGTTAGGGAGCGAGGTGCAGGTGACAGCCGGCTACGACATAGTACCTGAGAAACAGGACAGCGAGAAAAAGCAGGATTAGAGGCTCGCGCATGTGGTATGTAGCAAAAGAGGAACAACAAACAATAATGAACAGATCAGGAGAGGTGGCGACAGTGGAGACCTAATACCATAAGCCTGGATGACCGAGCGTGAATGGAGAGATGTGAAGGGGATAGAAGGTTGCAGTACGCAGTGATGCAGCATACATGCCGGAGGCATGTTGAAGAGGCCAGCTAGAAAGTCGGAGCTAAAAAAGGCGAGGGGACAGAACTTGCTAGGTACCGAACTCAAATCAGCCAAGTGGAAGGTTACAAAGTCAAGTGAGAGCCACGGAGAGAAATCACCGGCCGGGGGTTTCATGCCGCCTTGTCGGGCCCTCCCCTACACATACAACCGGACTAGTCCAATGGTACTTGATGGGAGGGGGCATATGAAGCAAGCTACAAGGCTAGGGTAGGAAAGATACATGCGAGAATAAAATTGACGTAACCAGAGGACCAATACAGACTAGAAGCGAGGGAAAGGGCCAAAGACGCTCTACCGGAATATGGGGTGGCGGTGATAGTGATAGTGAGACTCCCCGGAGTAAAAGCTGTACATGTACTGGGGGAGGGAGTGGTAATTGGTCCGGATCTTCCAGGAAATCAGATGGGGGGGAGTCAGATGGAGTTGAGAGAGAAGAGACCGGCACCGTATTGTGTCTTATGGGTGGTAGAGCCGAAATGGACAAGTCGGTCGATGCATGGACAGCATCGACTACATGGAAGCCTGGACCGACTAGCGCCCTGTCCTGTGTAGGCGAGCTGAATTCCGGATGCTGCATAGAGGTGTGCAACTGCATTATTTCCACTCACTTTGTCCCATAGGCCGGGGACTAAAGAGCGGAGTGTGCAGGGCGCAAGAGGCGGGTGGAGGTGCCGCAGAGATGTGATGAGAGGAAACAACATAGAGGGAGGAGGGCGTGGGCGATTAGCTTCAACATTGCTGGGAATAACCTTGACCACGAGGCAAGAGAAGATGACCACATGTACGGGTCCATGAGAGAGACGGAGAGCGTGTTGATCAGCGAACGACGCATTATCATCAGCACGGGTGTTGTAAATATAGACTTCACCTAGAAAACGTGGCACTGGGGGGAGGTTTAGTTATCGGTCGGGAGCTATATGGCTTCCTAGCCCGGGGGGTTGTTTTCCTCGGAAGACGGGGATTTCTTGGGCGCTGACTTGGCGCTTTGATATCGGTTGAGACGGCGCGAAGAACGACGTACAGACCCAGATACGAGGAGGAAGAAACCCGAAGAGAAATAAAATCGAGTTGGATTGGAAGAGAAATAAAACTAGATCATCTACAGAATGGCATGTTGAAATACGCACAGAAACCAGAATCAGGCATCATTAGGGCAAGGTCACGACGAGCCCTGGAGGGTTTGCGGAAGTGACGACCGAGAAGTCGAGAAGGCAGCCGCCTCTTTAAGAGAAGAGCGAGAGAGCGTGCAACAAGAGTTCTTGAAGCAGGTGCGACCAAGGAGTACGGCTGCTCCTCTAGAAAGGGTAAGATCATACATATGGTCACATGTATGCAGGCCAAAGGCTCTTCCCCTCCTTCCCGTTTCCATGGATGGCCTTTGGGGGGCACGGAAAATCTCTGCAACGGGAAGGAATGGCCCGGCCATGTACAGGAAGGAGGAGCACGTCTTCTGTCGCACAGTGTATTTCTGTTTGCTGACAGTAGAAAGGACACAAAAAGAAAGAGGCAAACCGCAGGTTTGGTTCTCAGTGGAAGCGTGAGGGAAAGAAAGAAGGAACGGCCAGCCATGAACCAAGAAAATAAAGATCAAAAATAAACAAAAATAAAATGAAAATAAAAATAAAAAAGACATGAAAATAGTTGACCACACTCCCACCCGCTGCGACTTTTAGCTGCAGCAGTCCCGAGCTTTGGGACTCACCTCACCCACCTCACGCGTTTGCTTCGACTGGCTGGACTCAATCCACTTTCACTTTGGGCATATTAGCCTTTCTTCCACGGAATATTCACGGCTTCAGCGACCTGCGGCGGTGCAAGCTCGTTTGCAACGATAAGCCTCCAAGGCATGTATACTGTGAAAGCTGAAGAGTAGCGATGAAATCCTTCCAGCATTTGGCCGAGCTGCACCCAAGTGATCTCCGTGGTAAAATAACCTTATGGTGTACCACGTACCTGGGACAGGGCCTTTACAAATATGTGCCCGCTCACACAGACACACACAGTTTGAGCCCAGGAGCATGGGCCTGTTATGCGAACCTCGTCATCGCGACGGTCGATTCAAAAGCTCCTCTAGCCAGGCAGGCCAGCCCATCTGAGTGATCTCGCTAGATGTCGGCTATCCAACTTACCAACAATCGGGCAGTAAGCATGGGCTCGGAGGAATAGACGAGGACCTTAGAATACTGCTGGCCGGAAATGATCTCCCCTCGTGCGTGGGCTTCTGTTCCTCGACTACGGATAGAGAGTCGAATATGCAACGTTCAAGTCTTGCGACCGGGATATCGAACGTGAACGGGCGGCAAATCTCGCGGCTGGTTAATTCGCAGTAAAAAAGTGAGAGAGGGGACAGACCGAGAAAGTCTCTCTAAGAAAGGCTATCACCACCTACTTCCACAATCGGCCATATCAGCTACACCATGTGCCTAGTATAGGTACACATCGGGGCCACGGAATTCCGGCATCGCAGACAGCAGTTATGCCCGACTTTGTAATCTGACGGGGGTGATTGGCGAGTCGATGACAAAACCTAAGCCTCCGTCCTTTTCCCTGTTGATGCTCGACTTACACACACTTGGTGAGCTCGTTTGTCAGCTCGGAAGCCTGCTGACATGGAAGAATCACTCCGGCATAGCAGAGACGGACGGCCAGCACATGGCGTGTTGCATCAAGCTACGAGGGGGAATATTCTATGCAATGGCAGCCTCCATTTCCCACGATGAGATGTGGTGCCGATGCTGATGATGACCGCGGACGGATGCTGCAGCTTGGCTAAACAGACAATCACCCACGCGAGGAGCCCACTCCATGCCAAATCAAGCTTAAATTTCCCTGGTGGTGCCTATGTGTCCACCACTACTATAAGGAAACTAGTGCACTCTACGAGCAGCCACACACGGCCTAGTCGGACGGACGCTTTCTCGGGTTCACCTCCTCGACCTTCTGTGCCGGCTTCGATGGGCCATCCATGTCGTTCGGTGTTCAGGGGTTGGCTACGCCAAGTTACTTCCATCTGTCGGTTATTATTTCCTTCTTGCCCACCCTAGAAACAACGAGGTTGGCGGGCGAAGACGCTCGATGACGACGTGACCGGCTTGCCCATCACCACATTATCCAACTCACTGGTGCAAAGCCACACCGGACGTTTGTCTCCTGCGAACCGAGCCGAGGCACCAACCCCCCAATGGTGAAGCTGTATCGGCCGCCTTCAACAAGCAACCAGAACAAACAAGGCACCATGCTAGGGTGGCAAGCCGATATGGGAAATTTGTGGTGACGGCCTCAGGCGTTGGGGTTACCAGACACACACAGCCTCGGCCGGGGCAAGAAACGGGAGCGCGGTTTCTGGATCGGCGTGGCTGCAGAACTAGCAAACCGGATATAGACCGCCGTTTCTATCATCTGGAGTGTGGCCCCCCCTCATTTTGCTCAAAGATAACCTTGTTTGGCTTTTCTGGTCAGGCACACGCAGCCAGGCCGTCAAATGGCAGCCCGACTTTGCCTGTATTGAAGATTCCAGTGATATATTGACCAGCAGACAAGAGCCGATGGCTACTCAACCACACCCAGCTGCATAGATCTGCCTGGTAGCACCAATACCCGGCTAGAACCAACGGCCCACGTTTCCATGTTGATACCACTTAAGGGAGAGAGAAATTAGTCAAATCACCTGCACCTGGGCTGGCGAAGTTGGGACCTAGAAACTCTAAGAGACTATTACGGCAGGTCTGAAAGATCGCGCAGACTGTGCCATCGTCGGCAACCTTCCACTGGCAGCCGCCGCAGAGGTTTTTATTCTGTTCCCCCCTCCATCCCTCTTCCACATAGATCAAGGGAGGGTAAAAGAAATGCAACCCCAGGTTCTCTCTCTCACCACTCACACCTGAGGTCCAAAGGCGAAGAAGAAAATGAGAAAGAAATAAATTTGATATAAAAATCCCAATAACACCAGACAGGGTCTGTCTTCCAGGTCACCCGAACCACGGTGGCCGCCTCGATCTTTATTCTTTATCATCCAGTGGTTGCCAAGATTGAGCGTGCGGGCGAATTTCTTGCGAGGGGGTGCAATAGCTGGAGCCATACCCACGGAGCACCGCCCTCTTCTTCGTCCGGATAGTAGCATTCATGGGTGGTCAGAAGCCCGTTCCCAGAAAGAGAACAAAGGGGATGGTTATATTATTGTCAGGGTATAGGAGATTCCCAGTCAAGAAGCCAGCAACGAGGAGCAGGAGAAAATACAAGTTAGAAGTTAATTCCCGCCCGAGCCTATTCTGAATGTGGCATTTACCATTTTCCCTACCTCCTGGACGGGACTTATCGAGATAGAAAATTGGGGGCCCTTTCAACTTGTGATTGGAGACCGTTCATGGCAACCCAATTTCCCAGGGCCCATAATTAAGTATTTGCATTCTTTTCCTCTTCGTCTTGATTTGGTTCTTCAAGCTACTGTACTGTACTGTACATTGTAACTTGGAGTGTAACACAGACAGTTAGCAGGTATCGACTCAGGAGAAAAAACAAGCGGGTCTGGCCTTTCTCGCCTGTTTGTGACGCATATTCAAACCAGTGGGAGACATTCCATATGTACATAAGTATGTATGTCCACCATGCAAGTCCCCAGATAACTCTCTCTAGTGGCAGGTTTAACTTAGACGACAAACAAACATAAAGTTACCGTTCTTTTTGAGGCTACCTCCCTAGTGTTGTGCTTGTCGCTGTTCTTGACAACGGGACCCCATTCGCCTCGAAGCTAGAAAAAGTCTTGGGTTACACACGTAGCACCGAAGAACCTGATATAGAAGAAGCGTGGACAGGGAAATGGCAAGTTGGGAGAACCCACTATTATCTGTCTGCATGGGGCACGTTTGCCGTTTCTGATCAACGACGCTGGGTCGTTCGTCATTTGTTTCCCCTCGTTGACTGTAGAACAAATCAAACACAAGACTGACTATTCGCCCCGGGTTAATCCCCTTCTCTCTCTGCCCGTGCTGCAGAACACCCCAGCCGAGCACAGTCCGCCCAAGAGCTGGAGCCAGCCGGGCATATTATTCCGGAGGGAGACCGGACAGCGAGACCTTGCCAGAAGGCAAACGGAACTTTTATATTAATGCAGAGCAGAACCCGTCCATGAACCCTGAACTGTTGAGTAATTAGAAACTTTTGTGATTTCCGTGCACTTGGAACTTCACTAAATTAGGCTTTTGCGACGTTTGACTTATACGGGTTGGACTCAAACAGGGGCAGGGATGTGAACCCTGTATCGGACCGCTCAGGGTTTCTCGTCTTAATGGGAAAGGAAAGGAAAACAGAGAAGGCCAATCAATATTCCGGTGGCCAGCTTATATTGCCTCGAGGCTGGCTCGCCAATACGAGCTCTGGAGTGAGCACTTGCTGGAGGCGAGCTGGTGCAGACATTTCTTCGCCCATGGCCATCAACCGACAGGAACACGGGTATATGTGCAATGCTAACTCTTCGTTCCCCTTCTTCTCCTCTTCTTCTTTTCCTTCTTCATCCCCCCTCATGGTCCTGTTTATCAGCATGGGAGTGGTGTGGGTGGGAGGAGGACCCTGACGCAGTGCAGTCTTTTGGGACTAGGTCCGGGTTGTTCGGAAAGTTGTGTGTTAGTGGAGGGGTTTTTTTCTTCCATCCAGCAGCAAGCACGCTGACAAGATTTCACGCTTCTCCATCTCTCTCAGTCTCTCTAACTTCTCCCCCCCCAAAAGGTGCGTGGTAGGGCCAGGGTGCCCTTATCAGGATCTGGCGCAATTAGCGAGAAGTCTTTAGAATACCGTGCTAGGACATCCCGTTGCATGCAGTCTCTTGGTTGTCTGCACACTTCCGCTCCAAACCCTTTTTGGGACTTCGCACACCTACCACACACCTACCACACCATTCGATGGAGATCCCGTGTCGTGGAGTGTGGGTGGCTATCATTTTCAGGGAGGAGGGGAGAAGAGACTCGCATTCCAGGGGTCTTCCGGCTCTTCCCAAAGGCCCTCCCTTCCTCTGTGATCGATCAAACGGCTGCACAGCGCGCGTCAAAGTACGGTCTGTCTGTCTGTCAATCTTAGGAGTGTCTGGTGTGTATTTACATCAAACTTAAAGCTGCTCGACCTGCCTCGGGCCTCTTAAAACTGACGGTGATACAAAGGAAAAGACAATAGAACTCTAGGAAGGGGTGTGGAATGTCTCTAGAGCTTCCTCTTGGAGGATCAACTCAACCATTAGACCAACACACCTCGTGAGAGTGTTACGAGTCATACACACAGCTATAGGAGATTATGTATTCCTAAGCACTAATGGTGGTCCGAGGTTTACGGACGGGTCGGAGAATATCCAAGTTCAAGAGCTATATAGATGGATATACGGACTCAGGTCCGTACGAGGCCAATGTTTCCACGGGAAGAGTCAGGAAGTCAAGGCAATATATCACGATGATGGCGATGCACCTGTTACTAACATCCACCTTTGGATCCTCTGTTGATTGTTAATTTCTGATTCACCCTCTGGTAATGATGTCTGGAATCTGGGCTTTGCATTCGTGCTCCAAGCCTGGGCCGTTCGTTGTGTCCATTTTTATTCAGGTTTGCCCGATATAATTAAGCTGCATGTCTAATTCAAGTCCCCTCCCCTTCCCTCGTGGACGTCAGTCACTTTGTTGACAGGTTTTCTCCATTCATGTGGATCTCCCCGTATTCCTTCCAAGAGAGGGGAGGAGGTTTCTCCGAATCCTCATCTCTTTGACGTACGGCGTTTTAAGGCACAGGTTTCTCAGAATTGCATCAGCCGATACCCGGCGGAGGAGGAAGAATCATTTACAGAACGCAAATATCCGCGGAACTTGAAAACGTGAAGAGTAATTGCAGCTCAGTCGAGGCCATCATCAGATTGCCGCCACAACATTCCTGAGATGCCTCACAAAAAGTCCAATTTATACATGTCACCGTGCTCGATTATATAAACAGGCAGCAGAGTAACTAACTATCTCCGATCCTCACATCACTCTACGAAGATACCCAGAAGAGTTTCCGCGGTTGTCTGGGTTCGCTGTGCCTTGGTTGCTCCAGCTACTTTTGCCTTGCAACTGGCCGTGTTGCATTCCTCGGGGCCAAGAATTCCACGAGTGGTGGCGAATTCCCCCTCGCCTTTTCCCACGCCCTGTAATAAGGGTTCATCCATAATTAGAGCATCTCCGTCCGGACTGTGGTGTTTCTCGGATTCTCGGGGGGACTCGACTAAGTGTGGGATTCCTCAGGTGTGCAAAAAGGGTCTCGGTCTTTTCTCTCTCTTCTCTTCATCGAATCCTTCCTATTCGCTCCCCCACTTGTCCTATACAGAAACAAGAAAAGAAAATACGTGAATCCTCCCGCCACTGCAACCTTAACGCTCGTTTTCTCTGACAATCTTGCCGGCAAGGCACACATCTTCAAGTTACCATGCCACCAAGGCAAACAGATGAGAAAAGGAAAAGAAAGTCTCGATCAATCACAGGGCAGAAAGGTGCTGTGCTTACTGATGCAGGGTTTTGGCTGTGGTTCTCCGGGGTGGATTGTTGGCCACAACCAGCTGTTTTTGTATTGAATCTGGGCACATAGGGACCAATGTGTGCGGTGAATGCTGTATCACGAGTATCTTACCAAGAAAGCCTTCATGCTTTACCGTGGAAACAAGGTCCATATTCTTAATAGTCTAGCCACATTCTAGGTTCATATATTCAACCTAAGCAAGATACGACTTCTGGCCGTCCCTGAAGGGTTCCATGAGATAACCCTGTGCTATCATCTCGCCCCTGTTGCTGAGTAAACTCACAAGAGCTCCGCAGAGCTACAAATAGAAACATTAGATTCAGGATCGAGGCAATTCACGTGGTATTCCCCGGGCTAAAGAGATACGGGCGCCAGTTTAAGTTGATATTGCCGGCTGCGCTCAGACTAAGCAAGAGACCGCAAAATTGATGATTAGTGGTGATGGCCGCATGGAACAGTCGGGGGGCTTCTCTGTCTGTAGGAGTCCGTTCTTTGTGTCCACTCCAGCCTCGAACTGCTTCTCCATGTAAGTGAAGCCGACAAAGGGCCTTCGAAATAGCTTCTGCAAGTAGGCTCCAAGGCTGACAAGGCCGGACTTGGTTGCCAGAAACCCCCCAGAGACCTTCATTCTCTCTCCTTCTCCTCTAGTACATGTACTAGAGATCCACCCCGGCTGCCAGGATAGGCGTGATACCTGTAGTTACACCGAGATTTGCACGAGTTGCCGCAGCAGTTCCACTTTTGTTTGATTGTTCAAAGTGGCTCTCACACCGGAGTCGGTCCCCAAACAGGATTGTCCGGGTCCTTCTACGGCGTTTGGTGCTTTCATATCTAGAAAAAATACGCGAGATAAAGACGGGGCCCGCACGAGTGAATGGATCTCCCAGCATCGGCTTCGGAGCACGCGCGCGCGGGTGTGCGTGCACACAACTGAGCTTGGCCCAGGAGTGCCACCCAATAAGCACTATCATCCCCGGTGTGCCTAATGAGCAGGAGGGCTGCCGTGTGCAGTGCCGGTGTTCGATCACAGGTAGCTAGCACGCTACATGGAAGGTTCCCGGGAATAGACTTAGTAGAGAGTCGGTGGGTGGTTGATCCATGAGACGCCACAAAGTGTCACAACCCCCCTTCTCCGCAGCGTTGGGTGATTCGAGAAGACGAGAGAGGATGTGTAGCACGCAGCAAACAAAGGTGTGGATTACACGCCCTGCTGGGTGTCACTTCCGTCTGGGACTACCACGGCAATATGCAGACTAAACAATCATAAGGGCCAACCCTACCCTGATATGCAGCGTGTTTTGGGTGTTACTGTGCAGATCATTGATTTTATGTTTTGTCGTCTACGGCTCGCCGTAGCCAGTTTTCGTTGGTCAGGTTGCACTCGGCCCCTCCGTTTGGTATCAAGCAGATGCATCCGAAATTCAAACTACGGCGTCGGCGTGTGCGTATACCACCACACACGGCCAAATCTGGATGGCAGCCAGACCAACGGCCCCCAAAATGCACGAGGCTGGGCTCGCCGAAGGCGGCGGTAGCTCTTGGGGCCCCGTAAATCCATGCGTATGTCCACGGAGTTACCCAAAACATGGCCCTCTTTATAGAATCAAACATGGTAAGGTTCAGAGGAGATGGACTAGCGGATGGAGCAGTACCAGGATTGCGCTCGCTGACCCTGCATGTATCACTTGTCACACACTTCAGTTCCCTTCTGCCGTTTTTTGCCTTTTCATAAACCCCCGCCCCCCCGGCCTTCTCTCTCTCCTCAAAATGGGGTAGGTTGTAGTATACGAGCTTCGACTTTTATGATTGGTGATTAGTCCCTAAGCCGCCCCTGGTTTGAAATGAAGCTGACCTCCAGCCTTTTCAGGAGAGAAGAAACAGTTTTGGGCCAAGTTGTAATATACTCGAAATACTGGAATCAGCTTACTTTACTCAGGATGAGCTGAATAGGTATGATATGAAAAAGGAAGCACGGTAGGTAGCTCCGTCAATCGGTTTCCACGAGCCCAGACAACCACAATCAGAGATATGCAGCCACGTAACTGCCCATGTTTGTGTAGCTGAGATCTTTGAAGATTTAGAACAAGCCACGGTTTTGGCTATCAATGGTCCGTGGTGGCCACAGCTAGATCTCGGGTTCTGCAAGTTCAAGATGCATTCATCAGCTGGGGGAAGCACAACAGCACAATACCTATGGCAACCAGCCAGAAAGCTCCGGAATACGAACAGTAAAAGTATATTGCCTATACTCCAAGGTCACATATAATACTCTAATCGGTCTTAACATACACTCCCAGTAGTATTGGCCAATAACTGCTTGAGTTACACCGGTGGCACACGCCTAGTATCAGTATGCAGCAGCCAAATCTCCGCAAAGTTATTGCGAGAAGTTACTAGTTCTGTGTCTCTGTGCAAGTCAAAGGTACTTACACTCCTCTGCCATCACTCTGCGGACTCCCTTGAAATCCTGTGCAACTTGCCTAACCCTGGTACTGAAGATCAAAACCAAGGCGTAGCCGCCTGGGGGGCGAATCTAGTACTTTAGCCGTGTCGCAGCATTGGATCTAGAGTACACGAACACCATTGTCTCCGAAGCCAACAGTATCACAATGATCACAGTCTTCTGTTGTGTAGAAGACTGTTCTGTGAGTTGGATGTACTTTGACGGTGTCTTCACATTCCTCGTTGTGATAGTGACGGGCGTCTTCATGGGGCAAATTGTGGAATCTGAAGCCCGCATGCTTCGGATATAACGGCACTGGGCATAAAGACAGCTTGTGCGAGACAATGTCACCAAATAAAAGGCAAAAGTGATTCCACTCCATACTGCAAGGAAAAACTTTGCCATCTCGTTTTATCGATTCGCGCCGCTCTCATTGGGCTGGAATCAGTCCAGCTTTTGGTATATATTGCTTTGCTGCGGCCGCACTCGGGGATGTCACAACGTGATACGGGAAATCCACTCCCGAGCGTCAAACAGCTTCAGATGTTGTCGGTATATGATATCATGAGCTAGGTAAATAAACGACTGAAAGGGGGACACCTGTTTCCTGGCGAGGAACTCACGGCTTTGCCCTTCGCGTGCCTCTGTGGTGCCCTGCGGCCTGCAGGATGGCAAAAGCGGACACGTTTTTGACGCCGAGTTTTCCGGGTGCGCCATTTCGCCGTCTCGCGCGAAGCGGGAGAACCAAGACGACCAAAGGCGCACACCCGGCTTTCTCTTATCCAAGGTTTTTAGGGGAACCCGAAATTGGCGATGAATGATGCCGGAATAATGGACTTTTGCACAGCAGAAGGCGCAGCAGCTTACCGATCAGATGAATAAAGCGAGACACCCTCACAAGTGCTCGTCAGCCTGCAAGAACGCGGCTTATCATCTGTAGGGGGTGTCGCCGGCGCCCGGGGGTATGTTCTGCATACAGGTGCATCGTGCAACTTTCCACGGGGCCAGACTCGGCGACGAAGGCTCCCAGTTCGGGGACGGCTTAGCCCAGGACTTTGACAAGCCGAATGTCGGGATTGGGCGGCTGTGTGACCAAAAGCCTCCTTTGAACCGCCGCGCATAAGAAGAAGGGGGGATGCTCCAAACGCATGTTTCTTCGACTTTGTTATATGCATATGCGTGTCCATATGCATGTGTATGCTGAGCAGCCTTACGACTTCACATAGACATTCCTTTGGGAACGATTTGTTGGTCCATCTGAGGGTCTCTTCCTTTCCAGCCATGCTGCATCAGATTGATCTATGCAGCAGACTCTGAGAAGCCTCTGGAGTTACCAACTGGACAGCACTTTTACGCAAGTCCACGGTCCGTTAGACCCAAAAGGCGCGAGTTGGGGGCCAATGTGGAAGGTCAGGAAGCTCCGGACCAGACATGTTGCCGTGAGAGTTGCATGCAGCCACACACCCGCGCCCAATTCGGTGTCCTGAAAAGATGGTCGAGGTGCTCAAACCCCCGAAAACATCAGAGAATATACGTGATGAAACGAAAGCCCAACCACGCCGTAGATATCTCAACGGATCCCGGCCCGTCCAGGAGCTGAAACTGGCTACGTGCAGCTTTGCATAGCCAGCCTTATCAAGCGTGTCCGGAGCATCGAATGATTGCGCCTGTGTCGTTGAGAGGCTGTATGAAATGCGATTGTCTAGTAGAACCGATGGCAGCCCGTGGCTATAAATGGAAATCAACTTGCATGTCGCCAATATCTATTCCAGGACCATATGTTTGATTTCCCTGTGCGTCCCCTCATGATACCCTAGGGCATCCACCTCCGGGCTAGCCAGGTAGTCCTTTTCTCTTCTTCTATCTACCGAAGCCCTACAAAGGTCTGACCTTAGTGCTCCTGCAAGCCATCAGTATGGATGCTACTCACATTGGATAGTGAAGACACTCTGGCTCAATCACAACCGGGAGTCCAGGTAGGTCACTCAAACGTGGGAAAGGCATCCCGTGGGAGCATAGTCAGCACTAGAATGTAAACTTCCGCCCAATCATCACCTTTGTAGGTGTTTGTCCTTGGTAGTGTTTTGTGTTAATGATATTCTGACGAGTGACACGTTCATATAGGTCCGTATCCGGTACCATCATATCCGGACGATATACCGGCGAGTGACCTCCCTAATATTAGGGTTAGAAGAATGAGCGCTGTGGGATTTGATTTCTGGAAAGGCACTCTTCACCAGCTTTCAATAAAAGATCTCATATTCCGGCCTTCACCCCTATTTCATTGCATTTACCAGTGTCGATATCATTTGCTGGTCATCACGTTAGGCCTTCGGGAGAGTGCAGGATGACTTAGATAGGAGTAAGCATCTACAGAATATGTCCTCACCAATTTTACATCACACCAGTTTTGGATTATTCTTAGGGTTGAACTCACTTGCTCCATTATGATATCCTTATATAAGTCAAGATCACGAAGCTGTTAGTAATGGTGAAGTCATCATCCAGGAGTAATATTGCCTGGGCAGGTGCTAGGGCTCGCTCTTGCCTCACGAATCTTCCCGCAACGTAAGTCGGTTCTGTAGTCATCCAAGCCCTAACTTTTGGGATTTAATCCAACTTCTCCTCTTCACGACACTAGAACAACTCCTCAAGCACAATCCCAAGACCCAAAGAACAACGGCACTCTTCGGTTTTAGTGGCACCTTTGTGTGATTTACCACGTATCATTTTCCAGGTCTCCGGTCTCTAAATATCACTTGGCAAGAATTCTCGAGCCGGGTTGGAGAACCATCGCGAATATTGCACCCAGTATCCCCCTCTTCCCTAACTGTGAGAAAGTTGCCACGACTGACAATCTTGGTGCCTTTGCCGTGATATGCCGAAGATCGTCAGCTCCGACTCAGCATTTGATAGTGGGGCTCTTCCGCTTTTGACTTGACGTGACAATAACGCTAGAGGAGGGGATAGCGGTAGACGCTTGCTCATTCCGGCACGGAAAACAGCCGCCCCCGCGCGTGGAATTTACAACCGTGTCCACATCCAGCTCTCTATTTCGCTCATCTCATTTCAGCGTTTTGGTGTTCTGATATCTCGCCAACGATCTGGTGGCGATTCCCCTCCTTCTTGGAGACTCTCGAGATGCCCGACCCGGAGAGTATGGCCGAAGATTGGCCCCACCTTCGGCTCAAGCCGGCCTCCCATCCGCATCAGCTTCGCAGTTTAGGCCAGATATTCACATCTTCCACCCAGTTGAGCAAGTAATTGTCCAAAGAGTTTTGGATATGGCTTCCCCTCAGCCCAGAGAGAGATTCCACGAGGAGACCTGTCGCCCCCCAGAGGGGTAAAGGCTTCACGGAGGGGGAGGCAGCCAGAAACAAGGCCACTTTCCCACTTTCCAACTGAGTCTCCCGTTCCATGCAGTCAAACTGAAGCAGGGAAACACTCTCAAGACCATTCCCCGGAGTCTATAAAAGAGCGCCCTCTCCGCCTCCATGGGTCGGTTCTATCCTTCCTTTTTGACTCCTTCTTTTACTCCTACTCTTTTCAAGTATTGTCACTTCTATCTCTCAATCTTCACCTTTGCTTCAACATCCCAACCTTGCTTCCTTAATCTTCCCACAATGGCCGTTCTTAGATCGGTCATTGCTGGGCTTTTGTCCATCCAGGCTCTTGTCGGGATTGGAGCAAATGCCGCCGCCACTCCCATCCATAATCCTATCAATGCCGAGCATGGTGTCCATGTCTTTGGTAACGGAGCCGGAAATCATATCCAGCCCGGCCTGACTATCTTCGGCAAAGCCATCAATGAGTTCGATGACAATCCCGAGGGTACCAAACCAGATGATTTCACCGCGGGTCAGCCTACCGATCATGTCTATTACAACGGCACTTCGGAGGACACCGGCGCTGTGTTTGTGAATGAAGCCTTCCGCAACCTCACTCTTCGGCCGTTCCCTAGCCGCCCCTGGTCCAGACTCTACGGAGAAACCCATCACCATTATTCGAAGTGGACTGTCACTAAGCAAGAGACCTTTTACTTTGACTCCGAGAACTTCCCCTCAGAGGCTTTGGCCATGGTTAAAATTGACATGGACGACGATAGCCCCATCGGCTTTGTCGACCTTGATCGTTATAGTGATAGCTACGACATTATCGGCTGCCCTTCCAAAAACGATGCCTCTTTCGATCTCAAGTTCAATGAAGAGGCCGCTGCCGATATTTTCGCAGAGATGGTTGACTGGCTGGAGGGTGACGACAAAAGTCGAGTCTTCCTGGTCTCTGGCGAAGATATCTGTCATGTCGCCGGCACCCATTTCATTTTCAGTGTCTCGGATCTCAAGTTCAACGAAGACAGAAACACTGTCCACTTTAAGGGTGTCACAACCAACCTTCGGGACGAGAGCTTGTCGTTCGATCTCTTCGTTGGCCAGGATGCAACCAGACATGCTCGGCAGAACCTGTTCATGCCGGCTCCGCGCCGAGCCGGTTGGATCGGCCATCCGGATACCCCAACCTCTGGCGACCTGAACTCTCCTGTGAAC
The DNA here is from genome assembly GCA_001510565.1 of Knoxdaviesia proteae. NCBI lineage: Eukaryota > Fungi > Ascomycota > Sordariomycetes > Microascales > Gondwanamycetaceae > Knoxdaviesia > Knoxdaviesia proteae. The sequence continues at coordinate 474,419 of LNGL01000019.1, read as the reverse complement.
ATCACCGGCCATACCCATTATGACGAGGATGGCAACCCGACTGACTGGAAGAACGATGCCCTCTTCCACGACTTCCCTGTCACCGCCACCTATACTGGCGAACTGGCCGCCTCCAGGCATGGTCGCGAACTTAGTGTTAAATGCACTGAGTGTTATGCGATCGGTAACATCTACTACCGAGGAGTATTTAGCATTACGGATGGAGGTGTCTATGGCTCTTGGTTTGAACTGCAGGCTCACCAATTTGAGTTTGTCAACCGTGGCAGACTCTCCCTGAAGGTCAGCAACCAGGATGATCTGAGTTTCCGTCTCGCCTACATGACTGTTCCGATGGGATCTATCATGATCCCTTACTTGTTCAACTTTGGGCCGAACTTCCAAGCTGCTGTTGGCGGAGAGATCTCCGAGCTCTCTGGTTCCATCAACTTGGACATTGGCATTTCTGCAAAGCTCAAAAAAGGAATCACCACGTACAGCTCCAGAAAGCACCTGCGGTCGAACAACTGGGAAATGGATGTCAAGTCGGATAGACCCAAGGTTTTCGGAGAAGTCACCGTCAAAGCTTCCATCTTCAACAGCGTTGGATTCATTTTCGACAGCGAGGTTCTGGGAGTTGGATTTGCCGCCCTGTCCGACGCCCGCCTTCCTTCGATTGACATGGAGCTTGACGTTAGCGAATGTAAGTACAGTAGATCTTTCAGCCCCCAATACAGGGAAAGCAGCAGAAGCGCAAACGCGAAGAGAAAAAAAGGGGGAAGAAAGGTGCGCATATTATGGCCAGAGTACTAACCATTCCATACAGCGTCGGCATGTGAATATTGCAACAACAGGTACCACGCCGCAGTTAGGGGAATCCTCGGCGTGAGTGCCTATGCAGCTTCCGAAATCACCAGCAGAGCCTTCGGAGAGTACACCGGACTTTACAACTGGCACGGCGGCATTGCGTTCCAGATGGATCTCGCCAACTTCTGCGTCGGAATTGGCTTCCCGTGCAGTCCTAGCCACGATGGTAAGGACGACGACGACAACGACGACGACGACGACGATGACGATGACAACGACGACGACGATGATGATGATGATGATGATAAGGACGACGACGATGATGATGATGATGATGATGATGATGATGATGACGATGATGACGATGATGATGATGATGATGATGAAGATGATGATGAAGATGATGATGAAGATGATGATGAAGATGATGATGAAGATGATGAGTAGACGTCTGTCTTCTTTCGTCTCATCTTCTCCATCAGTCTGTCTTGTCGTTTCTTGTCCTGTCTCGTTTCCTTACTCTCCGTCTTCTTCGTCTCCTTCATCTCCTTCATCTCCTTCGTCTCCTTCATCTCCTTCGTCGTCCTCTTCTTCGTGCTCTTCTTCGTCCTCCTCTTCGTCTTCCTCTTCTTTTTCTCCCTATCCTCCCCCTTCCTCCCCCCTTTTCGTTATCCTCTTCTTCTCTCCCTATCCTCCCCCTTCCTCCCCCCTTTTCGTTATCCTCTTCTTCTCTCCCTTCCTCGTCTCCGACGATGGTCTCGTCTTCTCGTGTTTTCGTGTCTTTCTATTGGGTCTGGTTCTTCTTTTCTGTCTCTTCCCTTTTCTCTCAACTGTCGTTCTCTGCAACCTTCACGTTTCTATCGTTTCTCTTTCTCCCCTTGGTTTCTAGTTTCCCTCAACCCCCCATTTACTTTCGAAACACCAAAAAAAATCGGAAAATCGAAGCCCTCGCAAAAAAAAGATGGAAATCCAAAATAATCACCAAAAAAAACCCAGAAAATGTTAAAACCCTTCCAAATGAAAATAGCACCACCAGAAAAAAAGAAACCCAGAAAAAAGGTTGTTTGAGTTCACTTCAGATTGACTTCACTAGCAAGGTGTTCCGGCGCGTGTTGAGTTTCCTTGAAGCTTTTCTTCTTGCTCATGTTTTTGCTCATGTTTTTGCTGTTCGTTGTTTTTACCCTAGTTAATTCTCTCTCTTCTTATTCGGTTCCTAGTTAGTTTGTTCTCTGTAAGGGTTAGGGTTAGGGTTGGCGTTTTGGACAAAACTTGCCAGAATGACTTCTAATAACCCCGATCTTTCTTCTTGGTTTTCAGTGTTCGTGACATACTGGCATACTGGGAGCAACCTGCCTTCTTGGGTGTGGTCCCCAGTCCTCCATGCCTTTTTTTTTTTTTCCATAGCCATAAAAACAGATAGATGCAATACAAATGCCTAGTCTACCAACTAATTTGTGTTCGTGAAGTTCTGATATGTCTGCCTATAGCGGTCAGCGCCACAGATGCCCCTCGTCAAGCCACAGGTCGGTCAGCTTCGCACCAATCAGGTCGCTTATCGGCGGTTTTGCGGTTGTGTTTAACGAGGCGCAGGCTGATAACGTTTCTAGGAGCTCCCATCCTGAACTTGATGATGCCGAACTTCATTCCACCCATTTTTAACAGTTTCACACTTTACGATCCATCAACCCGTTTGCTCTCTCTCTCTCTCTCTCCCTCTCTCTCTTTTAGTCTTAATCTCGGCTCTGTGGGATAAGGCTGAGAAGATCCCTAGAACCAGAAATCATGAGCATCAGATCATCCACCAGGCATAACGAATAAATTCCACATCCCACGAGACCAGCGTATATTGTGTTTCGTATAGCCCATGGAGGCGTTCTATGAGCTCAATCCTGGACATAGCGTTCAGTACGAATAATTTTCAATTGAACTCCAAGTTCCTTGTTCTTGGGGCTTTCATTCTCTTCTTCTCTCCTTTCTTCAAGTCTCTTTACAACCCGTATTCATCTTTACTGTTATCACTACCTACTATCCCTGGTCTAGGTGCTATGGTTCTCTAACCACTTTCCCGGAGTGAAACACCTGACCCCAGTCCTGGTAGCTCTCTGTTTTCAATTTCCGTCTGGGTGAGCCGATTCAGTGCTACGAAACTCGAACGATATCGGTGCTGCACACGCTCTCTGAGTTCTCCTACACAACAACAGCTCTTTTCAACTCCCAGACTCTCTTGGAAATCCAACATTTCCATGCTGTACTCCTTCTCTCCGCGACCGTCTTCTGTCCCGGCATATCCGTGATGTCCTCCCTGCCGCGGCGATATCGGTCTTCGACCTCAACCTCAACTCCTCCAGTTAACTCCAAGGCCACCGAGATCCTCCAGGGCCTGCTCGATTCTCTCAACACTCTCCTCTCCCACCGAACAGCTGCCGGCGGATACCCAACCATCGGCCCTCTACGCCTGAAGCTGCAGCAGATAACCCAGCATCTGCGCGGCCTTCCGTTCCCGAACCAGTTCCAAGATGACTTCCGATACCTCAAAGGTTTCAATGCCGTTCTTGATACCCTGCGGTCGTTCTCGGGGTTCTATAACCCGCAGAAGCTCCTGGCCGCCGAAAAGGAGGAGCTGTTCGAGCTGCTCGGGACGGCTCTGAGCTGTTTGTCGGCGAGCTTGGGCAACCACTCCGGCAACCGCCGCTTCTTCAGTCTAAGGGTGGAAAGCGGCGGATGGGAAACCCTAGAACAGATTATTGCGAGTATCGGCCTTGGAGGTGCCGACTCGGATCTGCGTACGAGCTGTCACCTGTTTGGGAAGCTTCTTTCCTTTTCGTTAGACAACGACCGTTACGACGACCTGTGCCTGCGGATATCTTCACGTAATCGAATCAGCGCGAGTGTTTCTGCCACCGAGCCCGTGGATTCGAGTAGCGGAGATCCAGAGACAAACGCCAGCGCACTGTCAGACGACCTCCAGAGCCTGTCGTTGAACGCCGCAGATGCAACCTCCATATTATCCGAAGTTCGGAAGTTGGCCAGCCCAGCTACACGCTTCCGAAACCCCGAGATTCTTCGTGCCGTAGTCGGATTCTGGGAGTGTCTCCCGCGGTCTCCGAACAAGCTACCAAACCCATGCTCATTGGTGGTCCTGGGAGCTCTGTCAAGCGTCGTGTCCGTGTCGATATATAACCTGGCAGCTTTGCACGCCACGGGGGTTCTGTCGCAGTTTCTGACGGCTGTCTTCGGCAAGCCGTCACGTTTGAGCGAGCCCGAGCGGCAGCTTCTTCTTAATGTCTCCAAAATGCTCATGTATCTGGGCGTCAACAAACCGGCGGATACACAGTTTCTCCTAGCGCAAGACACCGCCGAGTCGTCAAAGTTCTGCCTCGAAATGGCTTCGGAATACAGCGGGCCCCCGTTTATCCAGTTCGACCTCTCGCTTCATGGCTATTCGTCTATCGAATTCCCGGCTCTCAGCTCAACCTTTCCCCCACAATCCTCCCTTGGGTATACCTTTACTGCCTGGATTCGTATCGACCGGTTTGACCCCGCCGTTCACACCACCCTCTTTGGTGTATTCGACCCCACCCAGACGTGTTTCCTCCTGATGTATCTTGAGAAGGACACACATAACTTTATCCTCCAGACATCCGTGACTGGAGCACGCCCGAGTGTGCGTTTCAAGTCTCTAGCCTTCAAGGAGAAGCACTGGTATCATATTGCCATTGTCCACCGGCGTCCCGGTACTCTCACCACCAGCAAAGCTTCTCTCTATGTTGATGGCGAATTCGTCGAGCAGGTTCGCTGCGGCTACCCCCAACCCCCTCCTCTCTCTAACGGCAGCACCGAGAGTTTTGCTTCCCTCAGCTCGACAACTACAAAACCCACCCCGGTGCAGGCCTTCGTCGGAACCCCGCGTGACCTGTCCAACCAGCTTGGATCGGGGCTTGTGTTCTCGAAATGGTCCCTTGCTTCCGCGCGGCTGATCGACGAGGCCCTGAGCGACGACTTCCTCGCGGTGCACTTTGGTCTGGGCCCCCGCTACCAGGGCAATTTCCAGGACAGCCTTGGCGGCTTCCAAACCTACGAAGCTTCGGCAACGCTTGGCCTACGTAACGAGTTGCTGCACCCGGGCAAGGACGACAGCTCGGATATCTTGAGGGCTATTCGCGGCAAGGCATCGGCTCTGCTCCCGGAATCCAAGATTCTGCTGAGTGTCATTCCTACGGCCGTGCTTTCGGATAATGGGATCCTCCAGGAGTCTACCATTTTCCGGGCCCTCCCGCGTGTCTCCGCGTCCAGCCTCATGCATATCTTCCGACGGAATAGCTCGACTGTTGCCGTCAACTCGGCACTTGCTTACCTACCTGAGGCATTCTTACGTTCACATGGGGTTGGCATACTCTCAGGCAATCCCGTGGTGGTGGTGCCGTCGTACTTTGACGAGAACTTTTGGCGACTCGCCGGATTCACTCCGTTAGCGCTGAAGCTGGTCCAGCGATCGATGAATGGCGATGAGCTCGTTCGATCGGTTGAGCTGTTGTTCTCATGCATCCGTCACAGCTGGCGGAACAGCGATGCCATGGAGCGTGGCAACGGATACGCTATTCTCGGGATGCTATTGCGCGGGAAGCTTGGATTCGCGGCAGTTGACCGTGGCCGATTGAGCATCACGAGTGAAGAGAGAGATGCTCTGTGCTTGAGAATCCTCAATTTGATCCTCGAGTTTGTGGGATACAACTCCAAGGAACCTCTAGAATCTTTCATTATCAACCCCCTTGCCTACCGAATCCTCCTGATCGACGTTGATACATGGCGACGATCGTCGTTCAAGACGCAAGAGTTGTACTACAAACAATTCTCCACATTCGTGGTGATGAGCAAGTATCACGAGGTGAACAGCCGGAGATTGCTCCGCATGCGTAAGTACTACACACTACACGAAACCTTTGATGTAGTGGATGAAACTGTGCAACTGACGCTGAATTTCAATACAGGTATCATCAAACGCCTCCTCGACGCATTGAAAGGAGAACCGATGACTGAGGACATCATGCCGCATTTCATATCGGCCTTTGAGAGACTGGTAAAATGCAACTTCACCAGCGAGATCCACCGGGCTCTGGCCGTCTTCATCACCTACGCCTTCCACACTCCGTCGTCGTCTCTTCCGCGGACCCCGAAGCCGCTGTCCGCTCTCGGACGCGCAAACACGCTGGGAATCGTGCGTCGGGGTACCCCTGATCTGGCGTTGACGCTAGAGTCCAAGTTCATCTCAAAGAAGCAGGTTGGAACCCAGATACTTGGCATGTACTCGAACTTGCTTTGTGAGAAGGGGAATCTCACCCATATCAAAAAGTTCGCCAGAACTGTGACCAACAAAGTCAGTGAACCCCTATTCAGCCTGTTCCTAAACTCAGCGAAAGTTAACACCGTTTCCATTAGTGGCTCCTATATATCCTCACCAGTGACGATGCTGAGAGTGTGGTGTATGGTGCAAAGATCCTTGCGCGTCTCCTCGTCTCCCACGGGCCTGCATACACATCCAAGTTTTCAGCCAAGACTGGCGGCTTCGTGATTATGGCCAACCGCCTCAAGCGATACTGGGACATTCCCACGCTGTGGCCAATCTGCTTCAGTATCCTGTTTGGATACGACGTGGCGCAGATCGAGTTTGAGCGAACTTTCGACTTTTTCAGCTTGATGGACATGTTCCGGAAGCCTAAAGTGGTGTACCCGGATGCCTTGCAGGTGATCATGGCCATGATTCAACACGGTATCAAAGACGTGGTTAAGGGCCAGGAGAACCCGGACTCTCCGCGTGACGAATCGGCAGCCAGCTTCCAGCAAAGCATAGGCTCTGTGCTGGGACACCGTCCCCGTGCACGCTCGATGGAACTATCTCAGGCCATCAGCGGAAGACGTAAGTTTGCTGTACATGGTGCTTTTTGTACTCTTGAATGTGCTCTAACTAAGTCTTTTACTCCATAACAGCTACCGCCAACCGAGCGGAGAAAACTGCTCTTCGTGTAGTTGTCCTGCAAACGATCACGCGATTCCTTGCGGATCTACACTCGACATCTCCTGAATTCCAGGACTTTGCTCTGTCATCAGACTACGTCAGAATGCTTCTTTGGGCGATCTACCCGGTGGTTGTTAGCACAGATGCCGTCAGTGCCGAGACCGAGCTTAGTTCCGGAGAGGGAGCCTTAACATTTGAAGGCGGCGATGTCATGATTCGGCCTGCAACCGGCTCGTCGTCTCTTGGTCCTGTTGTTCGCACAGCAGGCGGTAATTCGGAAAACCCTGCCAGCCGGGACAATGCGCCGCGCTTGCGCAAAGCTTCGTCGTTCATCCTGATCAACTCGAAAGAAAAGGAGGCGAACAAGTCACCACCGGCTCCCAGTTCAGCGCGCCTCGCGCCGATTATGTCTCCGCGAAGCAAGAAGACCACGGAAATGGCACAGCAAACCAGCAATGCCGTTCTTGAGGGGTTCCTAGAGCTCGTTATCGCGGTGTTTGTTGACCAGGTGCTCGTCCGCAAGGAGTTCCCGGGATTCGGCCTGTTCCTGAAGATTCCCCCTGGGTTCCGTGAGCACCAGGCGTACTTCGAATCTTATATCCTGCGAAACACCATCTCGCACCTTGCCAATACCATCCAGCTCGATATGAAGCTTGTTTGCGAGCCCAAGGTTCTCACCAACCTTGCTCGATTCAATATTCATATCGTCGAAGCCATCTTTGAGGGGCGATTCATGGGCGGTGCGGACTGTATGCTTGAATTCACCGGGATGCTGCTGGAATATCTCCAGAGACCGGATATTTCTAGCTTGAAGGCCGTGCGTCTGTGTAGCCAGGCGATGTCCACCCTCCGCGGGACATTTCTCAAAGTTATCACCATGAGGCTCTCGGAGATCGACGACGTGGACCAGTGCAGCGATGACGAAGCCCGCCAGATTCTCAACAAATTCATGTACTGGCAGACGGCCATTTTGGCGTGTCTGAACAACGATAACGACTACATGAAGCTTATTTGGTACCAGCTTTACACGAAGCTCATTGATAGCCGCCAACAAATCCGGCTGTCAGCCGCCACTCTCATGCGGATCATGCTGGTTCAGAAGCCTGATGAGTCTGCCTCTCTTCTTCGACAGTGCTTCGGGTCTGACCATGGACGTGCGCTGCTCCGAGACTTTGAGAAGCTCATGGAAACAGACAACGAATCGTTTGTCGAATGGGTCGATTCGAACCGGCCGGCTCTCGATGCCTTTTTCCTCGGAACTATCCTGCGTACCTGGGAAGACTTTGTTGCCACGGAGAACCAGCGGACAGCTGACAGTGCCCGGGCGGCAGTTAGCCGACGGAAAGAACGCCTCAAGCAGTGGCATACCGAGACCCTCACCACCGAGAACATCATGCTACGACACGACATGGCCAATGGTGTCTGGATGAAGAGTATCTATAACAGCGAACATGTGAAGCACCAACGGCTCATGCAAGACCAGCAGGATGACCTCGCATTCTTATCCCAGGGACTGGCGCGAATGGAGACGGATCTCACGCGCCCGGGAGCTGTCTTCTACTCGGGAACAACAAGCCCACAGCGCTGGAAACTGGATCGTACTGAAGGCCGCAACCGTATGCGCCTACGTCTCCTCCCAGATTATTCCGGAAGTGGCCACGACGAGTATCAGCCAAAGAGACGCGCCACCGACACACAGCCATCTAGCAGCCAACTGAAGATAGACACCACTGTTGGGAAGTCTGTATCTGAGCATACTAGTGGCGTGATTGGACCCTCTGAGACGGCCTCACCCTCGGAAATGGCTGCGGCCGGGGGCGGATACGACGAGCCCACCGAGTCCCTAATGACTGCAGGTGACAGCAACGATGCCGGCTCGGAGACGACAACAATGTGGCCGGAGGACGACTTTGAGCTTGTCGACGACCCCAACGACGCCGACGGGGATGACAGCGTGTTTGAAGACAAGAACCGCAAGGTGATGCGGAAGCTTCAGCGCGACGACCAGGTCAAATCCGTGTACAACGTGTCCCGTATCGTTGGTCTGGAGATGATTGAGGGCATTCTCATCATCGGCCGGGACGCGCTGTATCTCATGGACGGAGTGTTCCACTGTGCCTCCGGCGAGATTGTGAATTCGTGGCAGGCGCCCGATGAGGAGCGGGATCCATTTTCGCAGATCATCATGGAAAGCAGCGGCGGTAGCGGGAACGGCAGTTCTGGGCCGGCGGGTGGCGTTATCCGAATGGAGTCTCAAGCGGCGCGGGCCCAGTCAGAGCAGGAATCGCGGAGCTGGCGGTGGAGCGATGTTCTCCTTTTCTCCAAGCGTCGGTTCTTGTTCCGTGACGTGGCGATTGAGGTGTTCTTCACGGATGGCCGGAGCTATCTGCTCACTACTCTGAATGTTACAGCCCGTGATGACCTCTTTTCCAGCCTCATCAAGAAGTGCCCACTGACTAGCAGCAGTGGAGGAGGCGGAAATGCCGGAAGCGGTAGTGGTAGCAGTATCAGTGCCAATGGTGGCAACGCTGCGGCTGTGTCCGGGGCTGATGACAACTGGCGGCTTCAAGCACTCCGGGTGACTGATGACGCGCCTCAGGGCCTCGGAGCCCGAGTTGGCACGCTGCTGTTCAGCTCGTCGCCGTGGACCCCGATTCTGAAGAAATGGCAGAAGGGAGAGATGTCCAACTTCCAGTACCTTATGATGGTCAACACGATGGCTGGCCGCACATTCAACGATCTGACACAGTACCCGGTGTTCCCTTGGGTTCTGGCCGACTACACCAGCGAAGAGCTGGATTTGAACAATCCGGCGACGTTCCGCGATCTCTCCAAGCCGATGGGAGCCCAGACACCGGGCCGTCTGACGGAATACCGCGAGAACTACCTTGCACTGGCGGAAATGGGCGAGACGCCGTTCCACTACGGCACGCACTACTCGTCCGCAATGATAGTTGCATCGTACCTTATTCGGCTACCGCCGTTTGTCCACTCGTACATGCTGCTGCAAGGCGGTGCGTTCGACCACGCCGATCGGCTGTTCCAGTCAATTGGCGAAACGTGGCGGTCGGCGTCGCAGGAAATGAAGACGGACGTGCGCGAGTTGATCCCCGAGTTCTTCTGTCTGCCGGAGTTCCTGACCAATATCAACGGGTACAACTTCGGCATGCGCGAGAGCACGGGCGCCCGTGTGGACCACGTGGAACTCCCGCCATGGGCGAAGGGCGATGCGTCGATCTTTGTCGCCAAGCACCGGGAAGCGCTGGAGAGTCCGTACGTGAGCGCGCACCTGCACCAGTGGATCGATCTGATCTTCGGGTGCAAGCAGCGGGGCGAGGCGGCCGCGGAAAACCTGAACGTGTTCCACTATCTGTCGTATGCGGGTGCAGCGGACCTGGACCGGATGTCCGATCCCCAGGAGCGACGGTTTGCGGCCGGCGTGATTCATAATTTCGGCCAAACGCCGCACCAGGTGTTCATGAAGCCGCATCCGGCGCGCGAGAACGTGCGGCCGGCGGTGCGCAGGCTGGATACATCGGTGCTTGCTCTGACGCGGATGCCGTACGTGTTGATGGAGACGCACGACAAGGTCACGTCTCTCGTGTACGCGCCGAAACTCGACCGGCTGCTTGCGGCATCGCCGTTCCGGCTGAATGTGGCGCCATACGACAAGTACGCGCAGTGGGGCTTCGCGGACTGCAGCCTGCGGTTCTTCTTCGCGGACACCCGCAAGCCGGCGGGACTGTTTGAGAACCTGCATGTGGGCCAGATCTCGAGTGCGCTGTTCACCGACTCCAAGATGCTTGTCACGGCCGGCGAAGACTGCGTGATCTCGGTGTTCACGCTGCAGAGCACCGCGGGCAAGCCGGCCGAGCTGGTGCCCCGCCAGTCGCTGTTCGGCCACAAAGCGCCGGTGACGATCCTGGCGGCGTCGCGGGCGTTCAGCACGCTGGTGTCGGTCTCCGCGGGCCAGGCGTTTGTGTGGGACCTCAACCGGCTGGAGTTTGTGCGGCGGCTGCCGTGGACGCGCAGCGTCGAGTGCGCGCAGATCAGCGACGCGTCGGGCGAGATCATGCTGTGCAGCGGGCCCAACGTGACGCTGTTCTCGCTGAACGGCGCGCTGCTGCTGGACCAGAACGTGTGTGACCGCGGCGACGCCGACGACTACGTGCACGCGTGCGCGTTCTACGAGGGGGCCGGCTCGGAGTGGCTGGAGAACTTCCTGGTGTTTACCGGCCACAAGAAGGGCCGCGTCAAGGTGTGGCGCCGCGTGGTGCAGAAGACGCCCGGCGGCGGCGGGCGGTGGGAGCTGGAGCTGGTGCGCAGGCTGGATCACGTCAACTTCAAGTCAGAGACGGGGAGCAACATCGATTCGGCGATGACGTGTATTCTGCCGGCGCCGATGGGGGTCTATACCGGAGACGAGGATGGCCGGGTGGTAAGTTGACCGCTCTCTTCGCTGCTTTGACAGTGCCTGTAGAGATACACTAACGTTCGTTCTGCCTGTTTAGTACGAGTGGAATGTCGTCCACCGGGATAAATGAGGACATCATCAGGGGATGATCTTCAAGGGCGAGAGAAGGGGTGAAACAACGGCCAGCAGCCACAGCACGCCACACCCACGATATCAAAAGCGACACGGCGTTGGGTGTGCGAGAAGGTCACAGTATACAACTTACACACAACTAGACGGAAGCGGTATGGGTTCTGCAAAGTAATAAAATGGTCTTTTTTATGGTCTTTCTTCTGTATGGAACATGGGAAGGGTTGTTCGCGGCAGTTTTAGAGCAAGGATTTCTTTTTGGTCTTCTTTTGCATCACAGAGTGTTTTCTTGTTCACGTTACGCCGTCCTGCGAGGTTTTTATATGTTGCACAGCTGGTGGCCAAGCGTTTATCTGCTCGGAATCTGGGATTATAAACTCTATGAACAACCGTGTGTGTGTGTATGTGAACGAAGTGTAGTGAGGAGGTTTAATTTCCTTGGACGACGGACAGAAAAAGACGAAAGCCGGGCTAAAAAGCATGAAGCCGTAGATGGGAAAGACAGGGAAACAGAAAAAGATAGGAAATAGGCCGCATACATGGCGGAGTGCTTGGTATATGGGTACAAAAACGATCAGAAGCAAGACGTGGGCGAGTTTTAGATGGATGGAGAAGCCAGATCAAAAACAAACAGACCGCCTCCGGCGGTGGTATGGTCAATCATCGTGATATCGGTATATCATCATCATTCCGTCCCGGTCTCACGAGGGTGCCGAGCCGGTCCGGCGTCCGCGTCTAATCCCGCCGCGCCCGCCGCAACGGCTCGGCCGACAGATACCGCGGGTTGGACTCCTGCAGAATCAGCGACGAGATCTCACTGATCAGCCGGCGCTCCTCGAGCGACAGGCCGGTCTTGTCCATGGCCTGCCAGAACAGCGCCATGCCGCGCAGATCGACGAGGGTGGCGTTGGCCTCCTCCTTCAGCGCCTCGGCCTCGCCGCGCGAGTTCGACAGCGCGCTGGAGTAGCCCCAGATGCTCAGGTCGCGGAAGTACAGCTCGCGCAGCCGCTCGCTGATGTAGCGCACCTCGCAGCGGATCTGGTCGTCGAGCGAGCGCGGGCCCAGCGCCTGCGACGTCGACACGTACGTCATCGGCACCGCCTGCACCGGCGACGGCGGGCGCCTGGGGTCGCGGCGCACCTGGCGCGGCATCTTGGTGGCCGGGGTTGTGCGCGCCGACTTGCTGGAACAGGAGAGGCAGCCGCCCATTGTTCGGTTGTGGGAAAGGTGGTGGTGATGGATAGGGTGAGGTTAGGGTTGAGAGCAGGTTAGGGTTGGATGGAGACTAGGGTTTGCGAGTGGGGTTTGGAGTTTGGAGATGATGGCAGCCACTTTGAGAAGCCGGAAAGCCGTAGAAAAAAGGAGGATTGGTGGGATTCTCTGCGGTTGGTTGAACAAGAGTTAAAATCAACAGCAAGGCAAGGCTATTGAGTGAGCACATACGCAGAAGAGCAAATCGAAATTAACAGGCGCGACTTACCTCGTTGTTTCTCCGGATCTGGGTTTCGAGTATGTACACAAAAGAAGACTTTATTTACCGACAGAAACAGACGCTGAGCGTCTTTTGTCGATAAGGAAGACGGGGTTCACGGCATTATAAACGGCGCAGGGTCGAAGCAGGCGACGGCAATCAAAGAGAAACACAGGGCTGGAACTGGAATTAGATACGGTCGCATGAGGAGGAGGACCTGGGGGCCTGGGGACCGACCTGAATGTTGGACTTCGCCATCCCCATTCAGGACGCACACTCTCAACTCCAATGCAGCCAGCCCTTTGTCGGCCCCTGCTTCCTGTCCATCGGGCCTCGTTCGACCGTCCTCCAGTCCCAACACGCGCTGCGCTGCACTCCGTTGTGGTCCGGATCAGCTGTCCAGCGCTTAGCTGCATACTGTGTGCCATCAAAGTCGCACGATGGGCTGAGGGCCAAAGACGGAGGAGGAGAGGGGAAAGGCAGACGGGGAGACCGCCCAACTGAACTGGAGCTGGAGCGACGAGAAGGGAATTCTGATTATCTTTTGCCTTTCCATTTCTGCGGCTGGTCCTTTCATGCCGAACACGGCCTAGCTCTCTGGCCGCTTCTCGCTGCTGCGGTCCACGAAGGAACCACCCTGACCTCTTTCGCTCCCTCAGCCTCTCTGAACTCTAATCGGGTCCCTGACTTGTTCGAGCGGCCCCTCAATATTAGGGGGGGACGGCAGGGAGTAAGGAGTTCTTCATGGATTTTGGTACAGAGGTATCAGGAATATCGCGGAGAGTGGCGGCGACGGCGGCTGTGTCGCTTCCCGGGAGCGATGAACCGTCCAACCTTCTTTGTGGCTTAGATTTCATCGAACGAGCGAGCGAGCGAGAGACGATCTGAAAAGAAAAAAAATTCGAAGTTATCGGGTTCTCCCACCGCCAGGCGGATCGCGTTCCGAACTAGACTACGAACACGAATGGATGAATCGATGGAAATGATGGTGGAAGTGGTGATACGGCGAGCGATACGAGGAAATTCATCACGATGACTGGAATGCAATCTACGGCTGGGTCTGTCGGCTTCAGGCTTCAATCATCACCAGCTCCGCAACTTGGGAGGCATTGGGCTGATGGGTAGGCTGAGCACATCAAACGGGACAAGCCGAAGGCCTCACACACACACACACACACAGATTGCGCGTAGCTTCGGCAGTTAGAGCAATACACATCAACATCACGACTTCACACACAAACTACGTTTCTTCTTCGTGACAGCACATCAAGCGCCGCACACAATGAAAAGGAGGATCCAACAGAAGTTAGAAGAAATCAAAAATTGCACCCCCGATGGCCCCGAAGGGCAATCGAGAATGGGCGACTCCGCGATGTGCAATGCAGGCCTCCCAGTCTAGTACCGAGAATTCATGAGCTCTCTGTACTGGAATAAGGTAAGTATGAAGAAGAAAGGAAGAAAAAAAAGAAAGGAGGAAAGGATTTCCCGGAGGAGAGCGATCGGGGGACGGGTATTTATAGGGGTGGGAAAGCGGTGAAGCGTGGGCACAATCACTCACCCGGCAGAATACAGTCCGGCAGAATATTCGGGACTGGGTGGTTCGCACGGTGCTGGGCCGGCAGAACAGGGAAGGAACTGGATGCGCGGCACGTGAGAGTCACGGCATGGCAGCGGCAGGTGAGAGAGTCAGACAGTGCAACATCAACCTTCATTCCAGGACGGAAGGAGCCCAGAGATATATATGCGTTTCTGTGTTCTTCGTCCTTCCCCGGGTCGGCGGCTATAGGCCTCGGCAGCGCTAATTCGTCAGCTCAACATAGCGGTCTCCATTCCCATGCTGGCTAGCTGTCCCAAAGCCTGCATTCCCCATCTGCCAAACTCTCGTGGCCATGCTCTGTCCCCACGGAATTGGGCTGCTCGATCGCCTCATTTGCAGTCTCCAGGCGCCCTAAAGCAGCCGACCGTATCTGTGAACAGGTTCCAAGGTCTTTATAGCCCATACCCGGCACCTATAGGGGGGATCGCGGGTCCCAAGATTCTGGGTGCAACCCTCCCCGGTGAGATCTCTCTAGCCCCCCACAATCTGGGACCCGAAATCGTTTACAGATGGATGATCTCGCCGTGTACGAGATACGGCGCGCGCTGTCATTATGTTGCGGCACAGTGTGAAGATGGATGTCCCGAGGTTCGCCGTCTCTCTGACTCTAAACGCGACGTAGCCGCAGGTTGACTCACAGTTGGAAGGAGCACTCGGTCGGGCGGTCCTTCCGTCTCTGATCGAGAAACTCACAATTGGAGGGAACGCTCAATCCCGAGGTCCTTCCCTCTCCGATCCAAACGAAAGGCAAGCCCTAACCCCAGAATCGTGACCTAAGACAAGACGCACAAACGCACAATTACAAGATCTCAAAATTGCACGAACCAATGGCAAAGAATGAGGGAGGATAGATGGAAGATAAAAGGTAAAAACGACAGGAAAGAAAGCTTACGAGAGAAGGAGAAAGGAAGACTGCAAAAACAAAAAAAAAACAAAAAAAACTCCCCCTCCTCAACTCTGGTATCTGTAACAAAAACGCATTTCCAACTGCGGGTGAAAAGTCTTTCCATCTATACAAGCCTAGGTTCGTTTCTCTCTCTCTCTCTCTCTCTCTCTCTCTCTCTACTACGTATATATCCGGTATCTACACCTCGCGCAGGATCTCGCGCGCGCTCTCCGAGTCCTTATCGTTGGTGGTGATCTTGGTGCTGTTCTGCGGCATCACGGCCATGCCGATGGAGTTGTCGGACCACGACTGGTGGATCGACTTCTGGCTGCGGATGTAGCCCGAGCGCTCCTCGCCGTGGTACTCGTAGCCGGTGTGGCCGTTGCTGGTGCTCTTCTTGGTCAGGTTGGCGAGCTGGCGCGGCGAGAAGAGCGGCTTGAGGGCCGGCACGCAGGCGCAGAAGATGGCGGTGTTGATTTCGATGACCGACCACACGTTGATCTGCACGAGCGAAGCGACGGGCATTAGCTGGGGCTTATTTCAAATAGGGGAAGGGGCAAGTCCTGAACACCGAGGACAGGGCAAACTCACCAGAATACTCTCCCGGAACGGATCGACCGCGAGCGTGTACCGGTAGATGGTGTGCAGACGGATGATCGACGTGCAGGTACCGAAGATTCCGAACACGAACAGGCCGACGAGGGCCAGCTTTTCCTTAGTCGGGCGGCTGATCTTCATTAGGGTGCGGATGGGCAGGGCTATTATCCACACATCGGTGATGATGTTGACGCCGGAGGTGAAGTAGAAGAAGGCCGTGCCGTTGATGCAGCTGCCGGGCACCTCGCCGGTGAAGTCCCACAACTTGTGGATCGGCTGGCACTGCAGCGTGGTCACCAGGATGCACACCAGGAAGAACACGGCGTGGAAGGCGATGGTGGCCTTGCAGACCAGGTTGAGGGTGCGCGAGGCGGCTGGAAGGGGGGGGGGGCGGTGTGGAAGGGCCACGGTTAGCTCTGGCTGTGTCTGTCACGCCTTTTTATATCTGTAGGGATGCAGGGGCTGCGACTTACCGATGCGCAGGAACATGCACAGCAGCGAGATCTTGACGGCGTTGACGGCACAGTAGTAGGTGACTTCGATGGCGAGGGTGATCTGAGACAGCTGTTAGTATGATACCACGCGGGTGAAGCGGCAGTGTGTTGCGGACCTTGAGCAGGTTGGTCATGTTGTCGAAGGTCAGCGTCTCCATGCGGAAGCCCATGTGGTTGTCTCTGGCCAGCAGCACCTCGACGAGGTAGCCAATGCTGAAGATCTGTTTGTTGCACGAGTACGGACGGTTAGAAGTCGTCTCTCTCGACATGTTCGGCCTGGATGGTCGGAAGACAGAGCACTTACCACCGCAATGACGATGAAGAGGTCATCGTAGCCGACCTTGCGGATGATGAATCCACGGGTGAACATGCGGAGGATCAGGACGAATACTGCACAGAGAGCATGTAAGTTAGCTGGCCGTTCCCCCCAACACAAGCAAATCGCTGATATGCCGTGAGCCCGCTTACTCGAGATGCTCGTCAACGCGCAGGTGAGGTTCACCACGCCATTGAGACGTTCCTGGTCAGTCTGGCCCATTGTGGCGGTTGTTGTTGGGTGTTCTGCACAAGACCACCAGAGCCTCGGAGTATACGGATGTTCTGTCTGTGCCTCTGTATATCTAGGCACTTGTCTCGTCTATAGTCGGGCTTTCCGGGGAAAGAGAGGCAGTTCCCGGAAGTGTCACGGATAGAAGGAGTGAAACGGACACAGGGTGAAGGCGGCAAAAGAGGAAGCACACGGAAGAACGACGGCCGCCCAGAAGGAAAACACAACGGAAGGGAGCAAAAAGAAAAGAAAAGAAAAGGAAACCGAGACACGGACAGCAAAAAGGAAAAGAACGAGAAGATGAAGGAGAAAACTGGAGGATGGGCGGAAGGGAGAATCAATTAATACAAAGACACCAAAGGAAGGCTGTGTGTCTGTGATTGATACCTCGGACGGCACTCGAGACTAACACACAGCAGACCCACGTATCAACCGACAAGGAGAGAAGATGGGAAGATGCTTGCTCAGCGAACTGGCGATAGGTTCCAGTGGCCCAGTGTTCACCGACGGGTTTGTCCCTCTTTTATACAGGGACGGACGGCACTGACAGTCTGTCGGTCTGTCTGAGTCTAGCTCTGGCTGTCGATCTTCTCTCTCTGGGTCTCTAGATCTGGGCCCAAGGCTCGGCGGGAATGTAGTCTCTCTCTCGGTGTGTGTGTGTGTGTGTGTGTATAATCACAACGAAACAAGTGTAGGTCGGGCGGATCTGGAACTCAGCTCCCCCTCACTCTTCTCGCCCGCTGGGCACCACAGCATCGGTGGTGTATGGGAGAGAGAACATGAAGGTATATCCAGACTCTGTCTCCGCCAGGCTCTGGCGCGGACTGAGCGGCGAAGCGTCTTGTGGTGGCGGTGGTGGTGGTGGTGGTTTTAGAAATGGTGTCTCTGGCCGAACGGCCAAGTTCGAGCCAGCCCGCGCCGATCCAAGAAGACTAAGTCCAAGCGGACACCAGCAGCGAGAGGGACCGGACATCCAGACACACACTTCCATAGCAGTACATGTGTACGAGCTTTGAAGTTTTTTATTCTAATTTTTTCGCTCTTGGCCAGATGGAGGTGTTGCCCCGAGCACGGATCCCGTCCGCGGAAACAGGTTCAACCCTGCCGCGAGGAGCGTCCTCGTCTGGAGACATATACAGGACTGTACATCTGTTGCTCCCCTTGTCCTGCTTGCTAGACACCCGCTAGCTGAAGGAAATTTCGGCGCCGGCGGCCAAGCTAGAGCTGCAACTTGCAACGTCCGAGCTTGCTTGGTTGTCGATGTTCCCCGGGGCGAACTATAAAAATTGAAGATTAAAATAATTAAAATAAAAAGGGAGGCCGCAGGAAAGCGCCGCTCGGGTGCAGGAGGAAGAAAGGCCCGGAATGAACAAGAGACGCATTTGAGGTATAGAAAAGAAGTTTTGCCTGCTCTAGAACGCTCATCGAGAGGGAAAAGCAGGTCTCGGGCAGCCGGCGGCGACTTCGGCTCGGTCGGGAGGTCACGGAGCACGGGAATCCCTTTTCTTCTTCTCTTTTTTTTCTCCTCTCTCCTGGCTGCTAGATTCTTCACTTTCGTGAGTCTGGGTGGGAGTGGGTGGGAGGAGTAGTTTGGGGGGGAGTATGTATCCAGTAGTGTACTGTCGTTCCCCCTCCTCTTCAAGATCGTCTCATGAGCGAGGGTTTGACCTTTGGTAGCCCCATAACCGCCCGATCAGCGAGTCGTTTGGGTCAGTGGGGTGAATCTATCTTGCATGAAGCATCACCTGCCCCTATGGCCGTTTCTCTTTCGTTCGTGAGACACCATTAGACCAGACAGGCTTCTGGGGCCCAGCGAGTCATGCAGGTGCATGAAATGAAGCAGTCAGCTCTCGTATTTGACATAGCGATCTGCGAACCACTCGTTTCAAGAGGACAAGAAACCCGCATTACCGCAGCCCGTCTAGTTTGACTCCAGCAAACCACTGGCAAGAGGTAATGGCCCCATGCTGGTGCGGGTTTCCTGACACCTCAGCTTTTGCATCGCGGGAATTATGTGATGCGCACGATCGCGCGGCGCGGAATGGGCCAACATCCATGTCCCGGCTGGAGGCCATCACTAGCGATCAACTCGCTTAGGCCAGCATAGAAGAAAGCAAAAAAAAGAAGGAAAAAAGAACCCCGGTCCACAAACTCAGCCAGTTCCTGGGTATTCCGGGGCTTGGCTGAGGAACTGGAGGGGGGCTCCCAGTCTCGAAGTCGGCCGCAGACCCGCTGATCGATCAGCTCGGGGGGATCTGAGCGGGCGGGTGGGTACGAGAGCGGTTCGGGTGCGGCGTTGTTGTTGTTGTTGTTGTTGTTGCAAGAGAGGACGGTTGCGGCTGCTTAGAGGTGCGAGTGAGTGTATTAGATGTCGTGTAGTAGTTAGTGGCTTGTTGTGTTGTGGTCTTATCCGAGGAGCAAGAGACGCATGCACAGTCCTCCTCGGCCTGCACAGACACTCACTTACGCGGCGACTGCCCACTCCAGGCTCAGCCATATACCCACTCACACCACACCACACAATGCCGAGTATGCAGGATCACGGGCTCTCACAGCTCCATGTATCGATGCACAGTACTGTACATCCCCCGTCCTGGTCGAGAGACGAGCAAGAAGCGAGGAAACTGGACAAAGGGGACAGCACCAGCCACGATGGACATGGACCACACCTCCGGAAATAGACAACCGCCGCAAGAGTGGACACTACGTGCAGTGCACCTATGGAAGTCCAGTACTGCAGTGTACAGCACAGCACATACCCTCGGTTGTTCGTCCTTCCCGCACCGGCTGCACGGTTCACTCTCCCTCCAGAAAGAGTGTGTCCTGTCCCGGCTATTACTACTTGTCCGGCCTCTAGACGCGGCCGGCGCTGGCTCTAAGCCGGCTCTGGCTTCTTGCCTTCTCGCCTCTCCCTCTCTCCGTCTCTCTCCTTTAGTTCGGCCTCTCCTGGACTGTGCATATTCTAGTCTGCCCAACTCCCACCCAAGCGAGGTGTTCTCTCTCCCAAGTGCGTCTGGGCATGCAGAGTCCAGAGCGCGTGCGTGGGAGACGGACTCCTGATGCACTGCTGGCTTGTTATGCATGCACCACCTGCTCTATCTCGGGGGGGTTCGGTTACACGAGACGCTTCTCGCAGAACGTCCCGCGAAAGCCACGTGGCGGGGAACCACATGTTGTGTCCACGCTGTGCACACACGCTGTGCACACATGGCTCCGAAGCGCCCACGAACACCGTCCGCCCCATCTGGAAGAGAACTGGGCCCGTGAAGAAACCGGGTCCCGGTGTCGGTGAAGAACTGGACCTGGGCGAAGAACTGGGCCCCTGGGTCATAGTGTCAACCTGTAAGGTCCCTGGCCCATTCAACGAGTCCCGACATATGGAGCCGGTCAATCGTAGGCGAAATTGATCAATCATATCTTGCATGTTTCTATCATTTACCACCTGAAGACGCTACCAGTACTATGTGTCTCTGTCTCGTCATTCTCTTACACGCATGAAAAAAAGAAAGAAAGAAACCAAGGAATCCCGAGAAATGCACGATAACGCCAAACCACAAGCAAATTACAACAAGTAGGGATATCTAGTAGCTGTATACAAGTTTCGCTCTTCTCTCAACTCACGGCGATCGAAGAGGATGCAGAGGCAAGATCCGTGCCGCCCGTTCCCTGGTACAGCTTCCACTCGATACGTCGGGAGTTCACCGAAGCCAGCACCGTCAGCGTGAGGGGGTAGTACGGCGTGTCGCCGGAGACTGCTGAGGTAACACGGCGCGAGTTTATGGTGAGTTGGTTCGCCGCGAAGGTGATACTCTGGAGGAAAGCTGGAGAGAGGCGAGAGAGACACGGGTCAGCCAAATACCGTGGAAGAGGGAGAAAGAGAGTGAGGGAGTCGAGACCACGGTTCCGAGTGGAGGTCCTAGGAGGAGGGGCTCTAGACTTACTGGTGTTCCTCGCCGTGGCGGGGTGGGTTCCCGCGCCCTTCCATGTCACCACCTGCAGCTCGAGCCGGTGGCCGCCCAAGCGCTGGGCTTCGAACACGTCGCAGTGCACCGTGACCGAGATCGAGATGGTCTCGCCCGGCGTCGGCACGATATCGCCGTTGCGCAGCACCCACACCACCGGCCGCCGCGACGACGACCCCATCGAGTCGCCCTGGTTGCCGCGGATCTCCGCGATGCCGTACGACTTGCCGAAGTACTCCACCGGCGCCGGCGGCAGCGAGCCGATGCCGGCGCCCTTCATGGCGGCGCCGCGGGCCACCGCGCTCCAGCTCTCGCCGCCGCGCTCGACGGCCAGGCCCACGCCGTCTGCGTACTCGCGCACGCGCCTGAAGAGGTAGTCGTTCCGCGCGAAACCTCCGGACAGGTAGATGTGCTGTGGAGAGAGTTAGAGAATACCGACGGAAAGGAAAGAAAAGAACACCAGTAGCAAGAAGAGACAACTCACAGTCAGCCGGAAGTTGTTGTGCAGCTCCAACGCCCGCGTAGCCGTGGTCTGATGTGCGAGGGTATTCAGGATCTTCTCAACCGGGTCCTTGAACATGGCCTCCAGCTCCTCCGGCTTGACCAGCAGATCGACGCCCTTGACGAGGTGCTTGGAGCGGTCGGGCACGATGATCGACGCCGGCAGCTGCATGACGGGCGAGTCGTTGGCGTCGCGGCCGAAGTTCTGCTTGATGGTCTCGAAGTTCATCAGCAGCTCGTGGCGCACCGTCTTCAGGTCGCCGGTGCGGTCGCTGGACGGCTTGTGTAGCGTCAGCGGGCCCAGGATGCCGTCGATCCACAGGAGAAAGGCCCGGTCGACCAGCGTGGCTCCGCATTCTTGGCCGGACACCGGGCCGATGAGCTGCACGTCGAACGGCGTCACCGATGTGATGCCGTAGCTGGCGAGATCCTGATGGGGGGGAGGAGAGAGGCGGTTAGATGTGATGATGTAGAGGACGTCGAAGACCGGGTGAAAAGGCGGACTCTATCGCGGGTCGGTCCTGCGGGACGGAAGACTACACGACTTACCACTGTGCCACCACCGGCGTCGCACACAATAAAGGCGTTTCCCTTGCCCAGCCGGTTGGTGTCCTGTCTGGTCGAGTATTCTCCGGTGTACAGAGCACACGCTTCGGGTTCGCTGAAGAGGTAGATGTTGCGGATCTTGGGGAAGTCTCCCTCGCGGAAGGCCTGCTTGACGGCCTGTACGGTGTGGTTCCGCGACTCGTAGGTGGCACTCTAGGACAGCAGCAGACAGATGGCATGAGTACAACGTTCTCCGGAGCCGGGATGGAGGCGAGCCTGGAAACTCACAGCAGGATGCGTAACCACAATGTCCAGCGGCACATTCATCAAGCTCTGGCGCGTCATGGCCCGCGAGCTCCAGCGCATGGCAACCTCATGCAGGAAGTCCGCCACAACCTGGCGTGGCTCCTTGGTGATCTGCCACGGCACGGCCTTCTTGAACGCCGGAACACTCTCGTCGCGCAACGCGCTGATGCGCGCCAGACCGCGCACGACTTCCAGCAGGTTGCGCAGCCCCGTGATGGCCAGCTGCGGCGACAGCTCCAGCTTCGTCCACTGCATCACCTCGGCCTTGGTGTCGCACTCGTGGCCCCACTGGCACGCCGCGCCGTCGCGCGACGTGTACGAGAACTTGGACGGTACCTTCTGCGTCTGGTGGCGCGGCCAGTCGGTGAAGAGCCGCACGTCTTCGTACTGCGGCGGGACGTCTTTCTGCACGTTGATCCACGAGAGGCCTGGTTGGTGGGGGGGGTCAGTCGGAGAACATTCTCGAATGCGGATGGTTCCTAAGAGCAAAGGAATCTCCGAGACCGGAAAGGGGAAACTCGCCTGTGTACGTGGTTCCGTAGTCCAGCCCGATGACGATCCGCGGGTTGTCCGGCTCGACCGGCGACGGCGGCTCGGCCGGCAGGGGCTGGCTGGCCGCCGGGTTTTTGCTGGGCGGAGTCGGCGGAGAGAGAAGACCGTTCTTGGTGTCTGTTGGATCATAGCGTTCCTAGTACACGTGAAGCAGGTGATCAGCGGTGTTCCCGATGCGTCTACACGGCCTGAGCGTCCAGTACGGTACATACATAGTATCCGGACCCGTATCCATCCGGCGACGGCACCCGCTGCCCGTGCCCGAAATCATTTGGCGACAGCGGCGGCCGCTGCGCGTGGAGCAGCGGCGACGGCGGCGGCGCGTAGAGCAGCAGCGACGGCGGCGGCTGCCCCGAGCCGTAGACACCACTCTGCTGCTGCCGATCGTTAGCATGCCCAGCGGTGGCCGGCAACTCCTGCTGCGGATTGCTCAGCGGCCGCCGCACCAGCGGGATCCTGGGCGGTTCCAGCTGGTGGTGCATGGCGTACGGCCACTTCTGCGCCACCGGCATGTGGATCTGCGACGCGGCGGCGGGGACGGCCGCCTGCGAGGAGGCGCCCGGGCTCTGCAAGCCCGAGTCCGACGTGTGGATCTGCTGCAGCAGGCCCTGGCGCGTGCGCTCGCGCTCCTCGCGCTTCTCGGCCGAGTACATGCTCTGCGGCTGCGCGGCGGGGACGGCAGGGCCGCCGGCCGGCTCGGTGGCCATCTTGGCCCCGGGCTGGAGCGCGGTCCAGCCGTTGCGCGCGGGCCGGCGCTCGCCCGGATCGGCGCGGTCGTGGCCCGGGCTGGCTGGGCGCGGGGCGCGGTGGCGGTCGGAGTCTTGGGGTGATGTGGCGCTGCCGTCTTCCTTGCGCCGTCTCGGCGCTCGCCGCGCTTCCTTCCCGGGGGGCATGGCCGGGTATCGTAGGCGTGCCCGCTCGGGCAGCTTTGGCAGGGGATGGTGGATGGATATGGGGGGCTTGATACAAGGAAGCCTCAGCGAGTTTGGGTGAAGAGGGACATGCACGGTTGAAGAGAAGAAGAAGAAAAGAAGCAGGAGATGTCGGATAGAATGAGAAGCAAGGGAACAAGACAACCAGAAGAGCCACAAAGTCCCAAGTCGAGCCCTGCACGTTGGCCGAATCTGCGAGATATGCTCAACATCCGGCCGTCGCAGGCTTATACCCCAAGTCCAATGCACTGCTCGATACAGATACGTCCCGACGACCACCTTGGTTTCTGCTGTCGCTTGCATTCGCCCATGCAATTGGTTCGGGCTAGGCCGGGGGCAGTGAGTCCTCCTCGATCTTCACCATTCCCGTATAGGACGGCAAAGCTCCAGCCCACGAGCCTATGGTTGCAATCTTACCCTTCCAAAAATCTGTACGCTTTGCTGTTTTGGGCTGAAAGTACTCGCCTCACATTATTTCATTTTATTTTTATTTTGTCTTTTCCCCTCCTCTCAGCCCTCAGTCAGCCTTGAACCAGGTTGCTTGCCTGTGCTGCAACATGAACATGCAGGAGAGGATCCCCAACCGCAGCAAATAATGAATTGCCCCCTCTTCGCTGCCTCCAAACAGGGAAATGGAGGACCAACCGCCATAGGAGGACTGGTCTGAAGCTAAAACCAATCCAATATATGTGAATAGTGCACTGTGCTGCAGGTCTCCGTTTCACCTGGCGGGACGGCATGCATGCTTGCGCTGCAGGTATCTTTGAACGGCGGTTAGGCCATCTTGTCGGGCCACGAGGATGTGTGATCGCAAGAGAGCCTCGGTGGTTGGTAGTGATACTATTCCTAGAATTTTATTTTTCTCTTTTTTTCTTTTTTTCTTATTTTTTTCTCTTAGCAACCCTCCCGCATATATCGCAGTCCAAGTGAGCCTGCACGATCCCACAGCTAAACCGTTCCGGCCCATCCAAGTTGTCCTGCCTCTCTGCCCCTAAGCCTGAACAAATCGGGCACAGTGAGGTTGAGGCTGAGCATCAGCTTCTGGCAGCGGCAGAAAATCATGGCTTAGATAGAGCTGGTGACAAGTTGCGGCTGTCTTTCCCCCTCTTGTTTTCCATGTCAATTATACCGGCCTATATGCTAGAAGAAGAAAAAAATTAAAAAATTAAAAATAATAATATCCAGACGGGAATCGTGTGAATTGGCTTTTTCACCTCTCGACCTCTCGTTCCTGGTGTGTCTGGCTTTTATTCGTCGGCCTATCTGCCGCGCGTTCACACAGCTCGATCTTTCGTGTCTCTTCTCCCCTCGTCAACTATCGCCGCTGGCCTTGGCTGTGAAGCTGTGAATACTGAGTTGAAGCTTGCCAAAATCTAGCTGAAGCCATCTTCCTGTGTTGCCCTAGTCTCCCTCTCCCTCTCCCTCTCTCACACTCACTCTCTCACACTCACACTTATCCAACCCATCTTCCATCTTCACCGCTTCACCTACCCGCACCGTCTCACGGCATGGGCCATGTTCTCATTACCTAAGATCGGAAATTGGTCATCCAACTTGCCGGGCCATTCATCCATCCCCGACTCGGCCCCCGGCTCGCCGCTCCCGTCCGCTTCCTCCGCCAATCTCGTCGACGACCGCAAACGCCTGCTGGCCGAGGAAAAGGCCCGCGAGAAGGAGGAGAAAGCCCGCGAGAAAGAGGAGAAAGCCCGCGAGAAGGAGGAGAAAGCCCGCGAGAAAGAAGAGAAGGCCCGCCTCAAGAAAGAACGCCAGGACGAAAAAGACCGCCTCAAGCACGAGGCCAAGCAGGCCAAGCAGGAGACCAAGCTCCAGAAGGAGCGCGAGAAGCAGACGCAGAGAGACTCGTTGAAGGAGAGTCTGACCGGCTCCGGAGGCGTCAAACCCGCTCTGGCCACTCCCACCACCCCCGCAACCACCACTACAACTTCAACCACAGCCACCGGCACCACCAGTGCAACCACCGCCACAGCCGGAACCACCACCGCCGAAAGCCCAGCTTCCGTCCGGGCAGTCGTCAACGAAGGCGGTCCCGGCAAAGACCCGCTCATCGACACGCCGATCGCCCGCACCTTCGCCACCACGCCCCTGGCCAGCCTCAGTGGAGTCGACTCGCTGATCGACGACTTCAACGCGCCTCCGCCGCCCGCCGCCGCCTACGACCGCAGCTTCCAGATGGGCACCTCGTTCTCGGCGCCCGTGGACCCCCGCCGCTCCCGCTCGCGCCACCGCAACGACCTGACGCGCCTGCCGCCGCCGTCCCGGCGAGGCTCCGACCCGGAGCGCCAGTACCTCAACATGCAGTACGACCCCGAGCTGCAGCTGATCGACCTGCTGCACCGCATCGACCTCCTCGTCGAGCGCATCAACCCCACCCCGGTGCCGCCCGGCAGCATGCGCGTCAGGCACACGTTCGACGACCTGTCTGACATCGTGCGCCAGCTGCGCAAGGACAAGGGCCTGCTCGCCGGAGACCTGCACAACCTGAAGGCCGACCAGGCCGGGCTGGTGGCGCGGCTCACCGACGACTTCGACGCCCGCGAGCGCAAGCTCAAGGCCGACCTCGTCGGCAAGCTGAACGACATGCAGATGATGGAGGCCGAGATGGACCGCACGCTGCAGCAGGTGCGCAAGGACCGCGACGCCGCGCTGGAGCGGCTACGCCAGCAGCACAAGCTGGAGACGTCGCGGCTCGTCGACGAGAACAGCACGCTGCGCTCGTCGCTGCTGGGCGGGTCGACCCGCACCGACGTGCACTGGACCGACGAGATGCTGCGCATGGCGCTTGCCGGCCTCAAGAGCCTGGTCGACACCATGGCCACCCCGCACAAGCCGCTGATCGACAACCTCGACCACTTCGCCGCCGAGGTCGACCACTCCGGCTTTCTCGCCCGCCACAAGGCCCGCTTGCCGCCCCGCGGCGGTCCGGGGGGAGCCAACGGCGCCGGCCAGGACTCGGCTGCCCAGTCCGCCGAGTCGCTGCAGTACTTCCTGTTGCGGTCGGCCCTGTGGAAGGTCGTCATGGCTGATTTCTTCTCTGTGCCCTTTGGCTTCGGCGCCCTGGGCCAAGAAGGCCCCGGCCGCGACGTCCTCACAGATGCAATTGATGCCTGGCAAGGCTCAATCAGCCAGGCCCGCGGGATCCCGGGTCCAGAAACACCCCCAACCACCGGTAAGCACCTATCTGTGGCACAGCCACTTCAATCTCATGACTAACTCGGCGTTGAACATCTCTAGCCCAAGAACTCCGAGCCATCTTCCGCAATAACGGCCCCGCCAACTCATGGCGCTCGGCCCTCTTCCTCTCCATCCTTACCGCGGCGCGGGTGGCCGGCGACGACGGCTCCGACATGCACGTGCCGGCCGCCGCACGCTTCTCGTCGCCCGCCATCCAGAACTGCACGCAGAACCTGCTCTTCATGCTCTCGCGCTTCTCGTCGACCGCCGCCGACGCCTACCTCTCGTCGTCGCCCAGCCCCGCCGCCGTCGCGCTGCGCGCCCAGGCCGAGAACATCGCCGCCGCTGCCTTCGAGCTCGCCCTGCACTTCGGCGCCCACCCCGCCGAGCTCGTGCTCACCCGCGGCGAGCACATGGACCGCGCGACTGCCAAGGACGGCCACTGTCGCCCCGTCGGCCTGTACGTCGACCCTGGCGACCCGTTCGAGGTCGATATCACCGTGGCTCCTGGCCTGTTGCGTGTCGGCGACGGCCGTGATCGCGATCAGTTGAAGCCGCTGTTCCTGATGGCGTACGATGCGGTACCAATGCCGACGACGTATCGATAAGTGCTGGAGGTCTGGGCTTGCTTGAACCGATCGGTTGTCTTTTTCTTTTCTGTTTCTGGCGTCCGCATTCACGTTCTTTCGTGTCAAAGAATCTGTGTAACTTAACCACTGAGATATAAGCGAGCATGTTCCATGAGAAAGGAGGGAAAGTGTCTTCTCCACCTATTTCTTCGTCGTCTTCTTTATTCTTAGCTTCATCCGGGAGCGTTTGGCGCAGTTGCAGTGACGCGAGAAGGTGCAAATCTGGCGATAGGTGATCATGATGATGATGAATGATATGCTCGCGTGTTGTTTTCTGTATCTCTCTTTTCTTCTGTCTTGAAGTCATCCTCTTGTAATTTTCATCTTTTTGTCTCTGTCGTCTAATTATGGTTGTGGTTACATAATATATCCATCGCTCCTTCCTTCGTTATACCGGACCGGCCCGGGCTTGCCATACCGGGCTTGGCGTTTCACTATTGGCAGCTCCGTTCCGTTATTGTGGGGATCCCGGGCCGTCAGAATAGTTTCCGACGACGACCCCAGAAACTTCCCCTCCACACGAAAGAAGCAAGCAGGGAGTAAAGTGAAAACAGTGCAATTGGTATATCAAGCTGCGTGGATATGAAAAGCAAGAACTGCCAAAATATTAAGCCTTCAAGAGAACTCAGCAAAACGCTCTTTTAAATCAGGTTCTTCACTCATTCGCTCATGAAACATGTGTCCTCCAGTAATCAGTTTGTTTAGTCCCCCCCCCCCCC
>LNGL01000019.1:420591-446126 GCA_001510565.1 Knoxdaviesia proteae | reverse complement strand
TTCCAATAAAAGAAAGCGCATACAAGTCAAGCCGTGGCAGCAATCAAGACATCTTCCTTGACGTCCTCTGCAACTTCCTCCTTGACGCTCTCTGTCGCACTCGTCTTCTCGGCCTCCTTGGTAGGGACGGGCGAGATCGACATCGGCATGACAATCGGCGGGGCAATCTGGGCCGGGGTCTGGAAAATATGCACCGACTTGCCCTCGCCCTGGCGCTCATTCGCGATATTCATCAGCACCACAGCGCGCTTCGTCGTCGCCAGGTCGAACCACGTCACCACGAGCTCGGGCGTCAGCACGCCGGGCATGTACGACGCAGCGAGCAGGCCGGCCAGCTGCGGCCGCGTGGCGGTGACGGCGGTGCCGTCCCGCGTGAGCCGCTTCGCGTGCGTGTCCAGCTGGCGCAGGTCGTCGATGGCCTCGAGCCACTCCCGCGACGAGAGCATGGTCGCCAGGATGCCGACCACGACCTTCGCGTGCTCGACGTACAGCGCCCACAGCAGCTGCACCCAGCACAGCTTGACCGGCAGGTTCTTGTTCAGCCGCCGCGCAAGGTGGCTGCCGAAGTCGCGCACGCCGGCGCCATGCACCGCCAGCAGCCGCGGCTCCATCTCGCGCACGAACACGTCGTCCTCGCGCAGGCTCTGCAGCAGACACGCCGTGTACAGCTCGTACGA
This sequence comes from Knoxdaviesia proteae, assembly GCA_001510565.1. NCBI lineage: Eukaryota > Fungi > Ascomycota > Sordariomycetes > Microascales > Gondwanamycetaceae > Knoxdaviesia > Knoxdaviesia proteae. The sequence continues at coordinate 445,449 of LNGL01000019.1, read as the reverse complement.
GCACGCCCGGACCGAGCCGATGGCTGCGGCCAGGCTTGCGCGGAACGAGTCCGGCCGCGCCGACCAGAACTTCGCCTCGTCGCTCGCGCTCGCCGCCGTGGCTTCCCCCACGCCGGCCAACAGCCGCATCAGACACTGGCGCAGGCGCACCGTTGATGCGGACTCGGTCGACCGATCGTACGGGTTCGCGAGGGACTCCAGCCGGTTGAGCAGCGCATCCAACGCTTGCTCGCTCGGGCAAGGCGCAATGAGACTGCGCAGTTCCGTCGGGATGAACGGGACGACAGCAAACGAGTCCCCGATGGATTTGTAGACCTTCAGGAGCTCTCGAGCACTTCTTTCGATGGGTGAAAACGAAAGCTGGTGGCTCGACAGCGCGCGAATGAACTCTTCCCGGATGATCAAGATGATCTCGTACGCCGAGCGTGCCAGGCTGGGCATGATGAACCTGTCGTAGGCGTCCTGCATATTTGCAGAGAGGTTTATCGGTCGGTCAGTGCACTGGAGCGCCTTGACGAGCTGGGCCCAGCGATACTGCGTGCTCTCCCCTCTGTTCTGCGACCGACAGATCGCCTGCAGGAGGCTGCAGGTGGTCGCGTTTCCGCCAATGCCCCACCGGACGATGGTCTCCGCAGCCGACATAGTGTCGGGGTCCTGTGAGCCATTGCTGCTTTCCAAGTCAGAGCTTTCGATTGGGAATGTGCATTCATCAATCACAGTGCAGATGAACAGGTCCACGGCCTCCATTCGATTACACAGGCAATCGTCCAGGAGCGAGAGCTTCGCATTGAGAACCCCCGCCGTGCTGGCCAGTTCCTTGCCACCGACCCTGGGTCGGATGCCAGTAGGAATGCATTGAGCTAACGACGGCATGACATTCGGGCTCTCGAGCTGCAGGAGATTGTGCAGCTTCGTCCGCTGGTTTGTGTCCAGGTGTCGTTTCGTACTGGCCCAGAGGTGGAGGCGGTTCACATTCGGCACCCAGTTGGCGTACAGGCCGAAGTCGGGGAACAGTGTTGCCAGGAGCGTCATCGACGCGCCGCCCACCACAAACCGGGGCTTCCGCGTCCGCATGTGGGCCAGCCACGCCACAGATGCGTACGCATGGTACAGGTCGTCGCCATCCAGGTAGCTCTGCAGCCGTTGTGTCCACTTCTGCGTGAAGTTGCACTCGGCCAGCACGCCGGTGACCATGCTCATTGGCAGGATCGACGACCGCGGCATGTTGTCCGCCTCCCAGATGATGACATGCAGCGAATTGAACGCCGTCGGCGGCAGGGGACCCGCGCTGCCGCCCGCCACCAGCGTCAGCAGCTCGCGGCACATGGTAGCCTCGACCTCCGTAACCACGTTCTTGTTCATGGCGCGTGCCGCCGCCACACACCGCAAGTACATGACGCGCGGCATGCCCGGGAACTCCCGCACGCTCTTGACCATGTCGACGCCGGCATTGGCCTGCGCGGCATCGAGACACGCCACCACGGCGCCGGCATGCGCAGCGCACTGCGCAAACGCGTGCGGGCTCGCAAGCCCCACGTGCTCCTGGATCAGCGCCAGCAGCCGCCGGTCGCAGTCGTCGGAGCGCCGCGCCACACCCTTCCACGCGGTCTTCATCAGGTTGGTCGTGGCGCTCGTGGCCTGCGCTATGGCCATCGACGACGGCTCGGTGCCGGCATCCGGCGGCGGGGCCACTAGCGACGTGACGGCGTCGATCTCACGGTGCCACGAGACGTTGGGGTTGCGGCCGGGACGGAAAATGTCCCGCAACGGCCTCGGTTTCATCGCGGCGGCGTTGGCTCGACGTTCGGGGAATATGGTGTTGGCCGGCATCCAGGTTCCTGCTGTCGTCTCCGGCCCAGAGGTCTCAGAGAGAGAAGCAACCAGCAGCCACGGCCTGTGACGACCAGAAATCCGGTTGGAAACCCCAGCGATTTATAGTTCTTGGCGAGCCGAGGGTAGACTTGAAAAAGAAAATTCAAATAAAAGACAGGTGTTTATCGAGAAACAATATAAGCACCCTCTGCCGTATATATCAGATCGTTATCGGGAATCAAGGCGGGGTGGCTCGGTGTTGAAGACGTTTCGACTGTGTGGCGTCTAGGTCGAATGAGGTGCTTCTGCCTTCAGGGCGGGAGAATGTGACACTTAAGAGGAATATAGAAAGGGAAGAAAGGCAAGATTCAAGCGGTATGGGTATATGAAGCATTAAAACCAGGGAAAGACAGTGTAATTCGACAGGCAAACAAAAAATCAGGAAGATTGAGGCACAGAAGTCCAAGGAGGACACCGACAAGACCAGAAGAGCACGCGGTTGACCGATGAGAGCAAAAAGAGAGAAAAGACAAAAAGAGAGAGAGAGAGGAACTGAAAGTGGGATTTCTGTCCTGGGGTTGCAGCAGCTAAAACTGGATGTACTTTCACCCGCCCAAGACGGAGGAGGGGAGGATGCATCGCCTGTTGCTTTTGGGTGCGGCTGAGCTCAAGGGTTCGACCTCTAGGGTTAAACCCACGTTCTGCCCCGTTTGTATGCCCGATGACCAGAAAGGACTAATTGCAATTGCCCCAGCTTGTCGAGAGGGCTGTGTGAAGTTTTGCTCGGAGTGGCTGTGGCTCTGATATGCTTTTGCCAAGAGTGGGGAGAGTGAGAGGCCGCTGGGGGCAGGATTTGATGGAATTTACCGAGTATCACCACCCAAGCACATTGGGAGTTGAGTACCTTCATGCATACAGTTCGATGCCCTTGAATTCCGCCGTGGATAAAGAGCTCTTCCTGATTATTCACAGAATGGAATCAATCAACGAAGAAAATCACAGGGTCGGTGTAGTGAAGGAATGGTGACGAGCAAGGGGGAGGAGAGATACAGGAAGTTCTACGCAGTTACATCCAAATATCATGCCGCCGGTATGGAAGTTGGATGCTCAAAAGGTTCCTTAGCCAGGTTCTCACACGGTGTTCTCCCCGGGCTACTGCGACTGGACCTGAACCAGAAATCGCTGTATCACAGCGGATACACAGGGTGTAAGTCGTAAAGGCTATTTTCAAGTGTGGCTTTCTCAAGCCTATTCTAGGCTAGTAGATTTACAGTTTCGAGAACCAGGTCCTCCCATTTAGATTTGTCCCTCTAGGTTTTGGTCAGTGCTCTTGTTGTTTTACCTTCGCTGGAGGATTCCCCCAACAAGGCCGGCGCTTAGGGTATCGCGAAATCCGTTAGGGTTGGGGTCGTGTCAACCTAGGTCTCAACCTAACTGAGAGAGCATCCACAATGCCTGAACTTCGTGAGTTACCGGCAAGTCAAGATATTTCGTACCTAATAACGGTCATTACATCTGATACAACTCTCACCCAGATAGTACATTTCTGTTACAGGCAGTGGTCAGCTCAAGAACCACGTCGGCTTCAGTGTATCGGGCAGATGTCCGTTAACCAGCTGCAGGAATCTTCACGGTCCGCAGTGTGTATGAAGTTGTAAAGTTTCTTTCTTGTATTTGTCGCTGACAGCCAACATGTAGCCTCTCATGCGGCCATCCATGAAGATCAGCAAACACGACCGCCTCTATATACTGTGGCATGCGATCAAACGAGGTATATGATATAGGTACACAGACGGCAGGGAAGCCCAGCCATCTACAGTTCGACTCTGGGGAATTTGCGAACTCCACCTCTATGCAACCTAGAATCGCCGCTATCTTTCAGTGGTATCGCTCTCCATTCCCTTATTATGACACTCCTTCAGCAGTTCACTCGTCATCGTAGCCCTTGAGCTCTTTCCGGGGTCCCGTAGGCACTGTACAGAATGCAAATTGTTAGTCCAGCCCAGAAAGGAACATAATAACCAATCTACCCCAATTCCCATGGCCACCCAGCACAGGAAGCAAAGAAGACCTACCGGGATATGTCAAGGGAACCGGCGGCGCGTCAACATCGCCGAGGTAGTGGCGCACGGGGGGCACAACAGCCAGAGTCAGAGGGCCGGTCGCGCCAATAACCACCGACCACAGGTACGCCGGCCTCTCCCGCGCCGCCCAGCGGATATAGCGGACGGGGGTAGCCCAGAAGTGAGGCGACGCAGCAGACATTTCGAAAGGTCGGATTCGGGGTGAGAAGGGTGTTCGGCGGTTCGCGGGTGTGTTTTCGAAAGGTTTCGTCGGGAAGGACTGCGGGAAGAGGTGTTAGCGACGGGATATTTCGGTGGACCGGGATCAATTGATCGGCAAGAAGTCACATACAGAACCCAATTGCAGGTGAAAAGGCTTGCGATTATGCGTTTGTGAATTTCTCGTCTTTGGAGATTCGCACCATAAAACTGAAGCCATGCAGTCAATCCAAAGCTTAGCAAACTCTCGATGGTGATTTGGAGGTCGGATGTGTATCGGGTCAACCACGGCTAAATCCCGGCTAAGCGCCCCACCTCGCAAGCTCTCTTCAATTGTCAAGTGAGCTTTGGCGACGTATGCCAAAATATTGTATGGGAAATCCTCACTGTAGAGCTTCACTTTCCACGTCTTCCTCAATTCACCACCTTTTTCCTTCTTTACGACATCAATTGGCCGATGAGTTCTGTGGCCCTACCCGTACCTGTGATTTCTTGACTTGGACATCATTGTAGAGGGTACTTTCATATCCTTCAATTGCCTTCTTACTTTCTAATTTACCCTCGTCATTCAATTCATTCCTCCCACCACATAATGCGGTTCTCTCTTACAGGAGGCTTGGCCCTCTTATGTGCTGGCTTGGCCCAGGCCACCAGCTCTTCGGGAAACAGACTTTTGGTGCTTGCAGATGGCGTTGAACAAAGAGAGCCCTATTCTTTGTTCCTAAGTGACCTTGCGAGTACGTCGATATACTTGTATCCCATTTTATAGGCCATGGCCTGTCTGGTGCTAATCGCAGCAACTCTCTGTTGAATAGGCCGAGGATACCAAGTCGATGTCCAATCTCGTCAATCCGACTCTCTGACTCTCTTCCAGTTTGGTGAGAGAGTATACGATCACGTTCTCATCCTCCCCAGTGTTACCGAGAAGAGTAAGTGCAACTAGGATGTCTCCGTCGCTAGACCGGCCCGCTTACTAGACACCGGTTCCCGAACGTTTCTAGTCCTCGCGAAGACCATCACACCGAAGAACCTCGTCGACTTCCTCAATGCCGACGGTAACATCTTGATGGCCCTCTCGGGCGGCTCGCAGGTCCCCGTGCAGACCGCCGCCTTCCTGAGCGAGCTCGACATCACCCTCCCCGTCGAGCGCCGTGGCTCGCTGGTCGACCACTTCCACTACGACCGAACCGCGGCCGTCGACACCCACGAAGTCCTCGTGCTCCCCACCCCCAGCAAGCTGCGCCCCGGCATGGCCAACCCGTTCGCGCCGTCCAAGAACGCCGACACCAGCGTCCTAGCCGTCGCCCACGCCATTCCCCACATCCTGGGCAACGGCCCCCTCCTGACCCCGATCCTGCGTGCCCCCGACAGCGCCTACAGCTTCGAGCCGGAGTCGCAGGCCGACGGCATCGACCCCGCCGAGCTGTTCGGCGCCGGCAAGCAGCTCGCCGTCGTGTCGGCCATGCAGGCGCGCAACTCGGCGCGCTTCACCCTTGTCGGCTCCGCCGAAATGCTCTCTGACAAGTGGTTCAAGGGCAAGGTCAGCCCCGTCAGTGACAACCGGAAGCCCGTCGCTACCGCGAACCGGGAATTCGCGAAGAGTCTCAGCGGCTGGACTTTCCAGGAGATCGGCGTTTTGAAGGTCAATTCCATTGAGCATCGCCTGATTGGCAAGGACGCTCAGGATACCGACGAGGTCAACCCGACTCTGTATCGGATCAAGAATGAAGTGGTACGTGTATCCTGCTTATTCCCGGTTTCTCCAATTATGCATTGCTAACACCCAGATTTCTTGCATTCAATAGTCTTACAACATCACCATGTCGGAGTACTCATGGGACAAGTGGATTCCCTTCGCCGTCCCCGAGGGCGACGCTCTGCAGCTCGAGTTCTCCATGCTGTCGCCCTTCTGGCGCCTGAACCTGACCGCCGCGAAGACCAGCGACACCGAGACCCTGTTCACCACCAACTTCACGCTGCCCGACCAGCACGGCATCTTCAACTTCCAGGTCGACTACAAGCGGCCGTTCCTGACCTACATTGACGAGAAGAACACCGTGTCTGTCCGCCACATGGCCCACGACGAGTGGCCCCGCAGCTACGCCATCCCCTCGGCCTGGCCTTACCTGTCGGGTATCTCGGTCACCGTCGCCGGGTTCCTGGCTTTCAGCGCGCTGTGGCTGTACAGCAAGCCGGCCGAGGTGAAGGGAGATACCAAGAAGACACGGTAAATTCATCCGTACATACAATAGAACCATTCACTTTCTTCTATTTCAACGGCTGGTCAACTGTTCTTTAATTTTCTTTTTTTTTTTAAAAAGTCCGGATCCTAGTAGGTGGATCTGTCGAGGCGGGGAGCCAACTTCCGTTCATCCGCCACCACTCGATCGAACTCTGTTAAGTTCTTTTTCTTGTCTACGAGGAATGATTACTCCAAAAACCTGAGACGGCGAGCCTGGAACAGAGCTCTTAGTCATGGACCTTTCCATTTCTTTCTCTCCTTTTGATGAATGTTCGTCGTCTGCTCCTGTCTTGTTTCTTCTATTTCCGTTTTTTTTTTCTGGACCTGTAACTAGAGAATACTGGAGCATGTGCTATTTTTCTGTTTGTTTTTTGTTTGTCATGGTTTTCTATCTGTCCTGTTTTTCGGTTGGTTTCGGTTTGCGTTTTCCGGTTGACGAGGGTTGTATGTAGCAAGTCTCGGAGAGGGAGCACAGAAAGAATCAATGGCGGTGTGGCCGGCTGGCTACATTTTTTGTACAAGTAGAACTTGCGCAGTAACCCAACCCTCTGGTCGCTTGGGGTCTGCAGTCTCCTGTAAGTACTTCTCCATTTGGTTTTGCATATCGTGCCTGTCTGCATGTGATGTCGGGTAGAAATATATCGAAAGTCTCACCTGGAGGTTGAAATGGGGCAACCCTAACCCTAACAGTGACCTCTCTGTTGCCGGGGCCGAAGAATGGAGATGAATAAGTTGATGGAATTGAATGTGAGCATTGATTGAAAAAAGTTAGATGTAGGAGGAAGAAAAGAGCTAGACTAGAAATGGACAGAAGTCCGGTATTTATAGGCTAGCCAGGACCAGGCTCTCAGCCTAGGTCACGTGACAGACGCATTTCCGTCCTTCTAGCTCACACTCTCATCACTTGAAAGATATGATGCGAACTAACGTAGGCACACAACGAAACTGACTTTGCTTGGCAGTTTACCGACCTATTAGACTCAAGGACCACTAGTAAGCCTCTTCTACGGTGGTAGTAGTTCCATTGACGCAGATTTGAACAGCATTTTCAGCATCTACGGGGTAGATAGGTCAACCGCAGAGGGCGAACAGTGACGAGTTATCACACACATGCTGAACAACATAAACGCCAAAACACCTGAACGTCATATATTAATCACCGTATTTCACAGGGCAAGGAAGCAAAACGCAAAAACAAACACTAGATATTGAAGTATGTGGGAGTGTCACCGGTGGGTGGCAGAAAGTTAGGGCAAGCAAAATAAACAAAAAAAGAAATCAAGGGGATAAACAAAGTGCCAATCACTTGATAGGGCACAAAAAAGAAACAAAAATAAACACTGCTACTTTGATACCCTCAGAAAAGCTCTCGTTGTGTTCTCATCAACAAGTCTTCGCCAAGCATGCAGAGCGGACATTTGGGAGTGCCCGGGAGTCTAGCGGGGACTCCCTTCCTAGAGACCGGTAGAAGTTCGGTCAACCTTTGTAGAGCACCCTAATGGGCACCCCCAAATGTCAGATTGGGACTCTGAGAGGTCGCCCTCCGGATCATATCCAAAGTGGTGGCCCCCCTCCCGCACACCGGCCGGGTGGGAAGAGGGCCACTTCGGTAGTGGTATCAGAGGGTCGCCTCCCAGAGTCCCCGCGCGCAGGCTCTGCAGCATACAGGCAGAAGAACCTGTTTGCAAATTTGGCTATTTGGTCATTAATTTTGGTCATCATAGGGTGTAGCGTGTGGTGTCCTCCTTCCCCCGTCCCCAACACCACAGAGCCTGGCCCTCTATCCCCAGCTGGGCGGCTGTGGTCTCCCCAAATCCTAAATGGCCACCTTGAGAAATCCGACTCAGATTGAAAACTATTACTGTAGGGTCACGGCCACTGCCAGACTCACCCGTAGAAGAGAGAGTCTGGGGCAGATGGAATCTGCCAGGGCTATCCGTACGAAGAAGACGTCATCACTGCCGGGATTTCGCAAGGTGCCAGAAAGGCCTGGGGTTGGGGAGATCCCCAGCCAGCCACAGCAAAGGAAAACCTGTAGGGCCCGGTGATAAGCGAGCCCTCACCGAGCCCTACAGACTGTCCCCGAGGGGGACAGGAGGACCAGATAGCCAAGGAGTGGGACAGAGGAAGAAGGACGCGATGGGCCCCAAGGAAGGGTCATTCCCACAATGGCATGAAGCACATAAGGTTCAAACCCTTCCTTAAAGCCCATAGCAAAAACATGCTCAGATATCTGTTTCAATGTATAATCATGGTTGGGGTTAAGCGTCCTGTGAAGAGCACCTGCAGAAGCATCTTGGGACAGAACCCACTCCCGGGCGTAGCCTGCATTGCTGGTGGCCACCGACCGGTGTTCACTGTACCATGGAATGAGTCCCCGGCCACCTTGTTGAAGAGTGTGGCCGGGGCTCTTCGCATAGAATGGAACTTCCGGTCGGTGGCCCAGTCCAAGGCATGGGGAGACCCGGGAGGGGTTCTGAAGCGGAGCATAGCTCCCAAAAGGGAGGGGTGTGCTCCGCATCAAGACGCCTAACCCACCAGAGTCGTGTCATGTATATGTGTGTATCATCATCGCAACGAAGGACGGCGGGTATGTATGCCGTTGAGGGGGGGGGGAAACTGTTGAAGAAGATGAAGATGCAGAAGATGGTTAGGTAGACGGCAGGAAATGAGAAAGGTTGGAAGCAAGTGAAAAAGAAAAAACAAAAGACCGAACAATAGGAAAACGAAAATAGGAAAGGGGAAGGAAAATAGGAAACAGGAAGGGGGAAAGAAAACAGGAAAAACAGGAAAACAGGTAACAGCAAAGAAAAACAGGAAGAACAGAACAGAGAAAAAAAACAAAAGATAGCAAAAATGACAGAAATGACAGAAATGGCAGAAATGGCAGAAATGGCAGAAATGGCAGAAATGGCAGAAGATGAAGGGAAGAGGAAAGAAGGAAGGAAGAATATATGAACTGAATGCGAGATCCAAGTTCATATGTGAACAAGTGTTGCACGATCAACAACTGTTCGGAGCCAGCAGATGAGATTGAAGGATAAACTTCAAAGTCGAGAAGATGGGAAAAAAGGAGAAAAAAGAGGAAGAGAAAGTTTGGGAATCCGGGGGGAAAGGGGAGTTTATATACGATTTCACAATCAGTAACTCGGGGGCACGATCAGTAAACTTGTCAAACAAAACATTGTTCCTTCCTATTACTGAAAAGAGAAAAAAATAGACACAGATATGAAAAAATACATCCGAGTTGTTGACGTTGCGGATTTATGTGGTTGGCTGGCACAAAAAAACATCACGAAGTCGTGACTTGTACCTGGGTACGTTCTGCGATTTTGATACCAATAAAAAACCGCTGGGCAATATCAAAGAAATTTGGCAGCTTGAAGATTACTGAATTCTGATTGGCCAGAAATAAATTTTGACAGCTGACTAACGCTGCGCTGACATAACGCTGCCCGCGATGATTGGCCAAGATTTCTCAGTCCCGACGACTCTTGTCTTCGATTTTCGACTTCACTCGATGACCAGCATCATCGTCGTCGTTCCTGTTGCATACGAAAGCTACAATCGAGTCCCGGACAGCGTTTGGCGACTCATCTTTTGGCGGCCATAGCCTTCTACAGGCGGACTTTTGACAAATTACTCGCTTGTTCCTCACACCCGGCCTCCTACACAATCAAGATGGTAAGATATCCTTTGTTAAGCCGAGACCGGCCCTCACATGCTGGAAGCAAACGCAACGAAGGCCCTCCCCCCTTGCTAACCCGCACCCGACTCCCTCTGCAGGCACGAAATTCCGAGAAAGCGCAGTCGATGCTCTTCCGGTTCCGCGAGGCTCAAGCCGCGGACCTGGGGATCATCGACGCCGGGCGCGCGCGGCGACCGAAGCTGATAACCGAAGTGGACTCGATCCCGGCGTGCGAGAAGTGGCGCGGCCAGGTGCTCAAGGAGATATCGCGCAAGGTGTCGAAGATCCAGGACCCGGCGCTGAGCGACTACCAGATCCGCGACCTCAACGACGAAATCAACAAGCTCATGCGCGAGAAGTACACGTGGGAGGTGCAAATCCGCAACCTCGGCGGGCCGAACTACATGCGCGCTGCCGCCAAGATCTACGACGACCAGGGCCGCGAAATCCCCGGCGGCGGTAAGGGCTACCGCTACTTTGGCCGCGCGCGGGAACTGCCCGGCGTCAAGGAGCTGTTCGAGGCCGCCGCGACCGCCCCCTCGCGGCCCGACGACAAACAGAAACGGGACCTGCCACGAGTACATGTCGATGCCGCGTACTACGGGTTTGGCCCCGGCCAGGAGGACGCCGCAATGCTGGCGTACGAGGCTCAGCGTGAAGCAGACGGCCTCGCCGAACTAGCAGCAGATCCCAAGGCAGATGTGCTTCCTCCAGGCTGGGAGCCGCTGCCCGGAGACGCAGGCGACGGTGTGGCCTGGGATCTTCCCACGCTGGAGCAGGTTCAAGAAGAGCTGATCAACCGGCGCAAACGGAGAATATTGGACCAATTATAAGGTTCTGCGGCCCCGCGTCTGTCTCTTGCTATTCCATTTCCTCCTTCTCTGTCTACCTGGTTTAGTTTGGCGTCTCTTTCTTCCGGCATCAAAGTTATGAGTTCAATTGCGGGGTACGGTGTTTCGGGTTCCTTCTTTTTTTCTTCCATTTTCGCGTGGTATCTGTTCCTGAATTTTCTTCTTTCCTTTGTTCTTTGATGCAATCTTCCACCGGTTCTTTTCTTTTCTGTACTATATAAATTGTCTAGATGGTCTGGCGGACTGTGCCTGTTGTCCTCGGATCAGAGCTTGAATTTGGTTGGATGGTGAACATCATGTCTATACTCTCTGGGATTGGCTATAACGGATCAGTTATATTTCCAGAGATTATCTGTCGTGACTGCATGCACTCTGTACATATGCACCAGTTTACTATCACTGGTTTGACCCCAGTTCCTCCCATATGTACCGGCCCGGTGCACGTATCTCAACACGATGTGTGGCAGTGGCAATTCTGATATCATCGGTGCATCGTACCCCGAGCATCTATCGCAAAGAGTGTCAACAGAGATTAACACATGTATCTGGGGACGTAATTTTGAGATTTATCTCGGCGGGCCGGAGCAGGTGCAGCCCAAGATTATCCTTATGATGATGGACTTGGGCAAAGATGAGACAGAACTTACAGATGGCCCCTATTAGGGGGGTGAAGAAACGGACTTATGCACATATTCAAGGACTATTCCAACCTTGGCCAACAGTCGGGATCAGGCACACCCCAATGCAATTCGGATATGATCGCATCTCATGTCCAAAATACAAAATACAGAATATGTATAATCAAATCTGTAAGTACTAGGTACCTGCTATTTACAGTAAGTAGGTATCCATGTACTTACTGTTTTTCCATTTCTTAATAGAAATAGACATGAAAATGTACTCCCAAAAAGAGTAAAATAAAATAAAAACAATTCAGTAGGATTGATCTTTGCTTCTATTGGGACTAGCGAAGGCGGTCTGCTAATTTTGTTCTTCCACCCAACTTGCTTCTAGCTGAGATTAAACGAGACGTGCCAACCAGATTTTAAACTTGTCAACAAGGCTAAGACTAAGACTATATCGGTCAGAAAGATCCGGCCTGAAGCTTTGCCGGCTTTTCCATTTCATTTCCGAACTGGTTACCGGTATATGTGATCAGATTGACCATCTTCCCTGACGTGGATATAAGTACAGTAAATATATGCCTGTGTGTCTAATATACTGTATATTCGTACAGGTACCAGGAAATACATGTACAACATACGCATCAAAATACTGTTCAGTACATGTACATGAACAAACATGTGGTCTCTCATAACACTTGAGCTGGCTCTGATTATCACGCGACGCGGGTTTGGCCCTGGTATTACAACACCGGGCATACGACGCAGTGAGTATCTGCATTGTATGTACTGTATGTACAACTGCATGTGTTTACATAGGTGCACATGTACAGTACATATGATCATGTGTATACAGTACATCCCTATACGTACAGTACAAAGGTTGACGGTCGCATGTTGGAAGATATGGTCCGTTGTGGTGGTGATTTGTGATACCGATAACTTTCGAAATACTGAGTTACCCTGACTGCAAGGGCTGGGGATAGAGCTACAGCGATAACCCATTTCGGGCATATTCTAATCAACACCCCGAGCTTGATTTTCATTTTCCCGCCGTTGATTGTTCCAGGCTCTGAATCGACAGTTTACGACTTTGTGTGTGTGTGGTACCTCTCTCCTACGACACACTCGTATTGCCAGCCCCTTTACTCCTATTTTAAAAGCAGAGAGAATGACAAGATGCAGGCAATTTAATACTAAGACGAAAGTAGGTCTAGCAGGTTCCGTGGAGCCGGCGAAAGGCTAACTCCCGGATAGGAGCCGCACTTTGGCCACTTCACTTCAGCCTCAGTGGACATGGGCCTGCAGGCGGTGGACCGTGAATTGGCAGACAAGCCACGCCGGCATGGTAACGGTCAGAAGAGAGGAAAAGACGTGACATATGGGCAAAAGATACAAATATTCTGTACTCGGATCATGACTCTCAATTGACATCACAGGCTAATTTTCGGTTTTCTGGTGTAAGTCGAGAGCATTCCCGATTCGGAAAGAGGAGGCGGTTGAACTTCCGGGCGCTCCTTCTCTGTTTGTTCAGTCAACTTAGTGACTGTGCAGAACTCTCGCGGAAGGAGCAACCGGAGGACAGAAGATGAAATTTCGAAGGCAAGACGTAATACCAGGTGAGCAGGACGCATTAGGGAACGTAACTTAACTTTGGACTCTTCCAGGTCTCTTCCATCTATCAACGAGATAGCCACGACTTCAATATTGTCTGTGGACAGCTTGTTTATTTCACAGCCACTCGTTTCATCAGTCTGTTACTTTCCCGACCTTGTACAAAACATCATTACACCACCGAATATAGTTTCTAGATATCCCGAGCCCGTTTACTCCGTTCGCCATGCCGAGCTCCACTCTCCAATCGTGCCTCCGGCCCGTAGACGCCCGACTACCAAACTGCCACTTTCGCGAAACTCCGCCGCTCACCCAAGCAAATAGGGAGATGTACCTTGCAACGTTCGAGCGGATCATGGGACATTTTAACGACCCTGAGAATGAGCCACCGGCCTTTCTTAGAAGCATCCTTAACGTGTACCGCCCTGGAGCGCGACTTAACTCCATTTTGCTCGCGCAAAAGACCCTCATGCACTGCATCGGGACAAACTCCCAGGATGTGTATTTGTTGAATTTCTTCCTCTACATCGGCCGGGACGCTTTCCGCGCCGAAGATCCCGACTAGGCTCTGGGAACAATCGAGGGCCGGACAAGGCTGGCCAGGAGATTGAGAGCGTGGGCATACTGCCTGGTGGTGAACCTGTTCCTGCCTCTGGTGGCCGCCGGCCAGGTTCAACCCAGCTGCAAAGCCTGCACCAGCGACGAACTGGACGCCAGGATCGATCTGGACAGGAAGAGCTATGTCCCCAGACAACCTGACGACTTGAGTTTTATGCACGCGGCATGCCTCAGACGCGACAAACACCGATGCGTGGTCTGCCACGAGTACTCTAGGACCAGGGCCAACAAGGGGGAACAGGATGGAAGCCCACCGTTGGACGGCAAAGACGATCTGCCTGCTACTGAAGAGAGCGATTCCATCGCAATTGCACATATCATCCCCCGTGACTTGGTCTTACCACGGCGAGAGTACAATGGTCTGGTAGGGCTCAACAACCTTCACATGCTGGCTCTTGATGAATCAATCTTCCCTGCCGATAGAAAAAGGAAACGGATTTCTTGGGTATACTGACAGCAAATTCGCTTTCCTCTCCTTTGGTTCCTAGACTGACCACCAAAAACGTGCCCTCCAAATGCTCAATCTCCTGGACGCCGGAGTCACGCGCTTGATCAACCGCGATGAAATCGACGAACCACGCAACGGACTCACCCTATGCCACGAGCTATACGAGAAATTTGTCACCTTCCAGATCGGCTTCGACTCTCACAGTGACTAGCGGCCATGCTTGTACGAGGTGTTTGCATGCTCTCCGGAAGCCTCCGAGAACCCCGTCCTACCGGCACGGGTCAGCCTGTGTAAACATCGTGGGATCACGGCCCCGGTGAAGCGGCTTTTGAGACTGCATGCCGTGATCTCAACGATAATCCACGAGGCCGATATCCGGGATTACATCATGTCGATGATACGGGTTTCGGGTGAAGACGACCCGCGGGAGCTGGTGGAAGTGGTCACACACCAATATTCGGGGCGGAACTATCCCACTGCGGTGGCACCGTGATATGGTATGGGGGATATGAAGGAGTGTGAAGGCACAGCGCATTGAAGTTTTTTGTGGGGGGGTTTGGCATGTTCCAGTGCCACAGCGAGTTTTTAAATCATTTGTGTTTCTAGCGTGTCTGCTGGCCCTGTCGTTCACACTAATTTGCTGTCAATTTTGCGTTTTCGCTATCAGCGGCGGCCACCACCACCACCACGAGAATGAAATTATGAGTTACGTGTCAAGAAACTATGAAGATTATTTCTCCTTTACAAGCATTATTCCCAAACTACAAACCGCAGGAACGTCAAACACACCACGACAACCCAAACCAGAAAGCTTACGAACAGGTAAACCTGGGCAGCGCTCTTCCTACTGGTGTAGTGGGTTGAGTGCGCCATAGTCTCCGGGAAGTGCATTCCGCCGCCGGGCGCCTCGACTACGAACGCCGTCAGACACGATCTCCGGCGGCAGACGCACGCCGCCGGGGCCGGTGAACTCGCCGCCTTTGACCGCTACGGCGGGGGTGTCGGGCGAGACCCAGACGGTCGCGGTCGGGCGCGGGGAGAGCACCTTGAGGGGTGGCGTGGGACCTGGCGTGTGGGCTCTCGTGTGCCGATCAACGGGGGGTTGGTGGGCAGGATCGCAGTGTGAGGAGAGGGAGGGGACGGCTGCGTACCTGACCACCGTCGCCACCTCGGTTCCGGTATCGTCGGATTTCTCGAGCCGGCCGGCCATGGAATCCAGCTTTTCCAGCAGAGCATCAAGTTTAGAGAAGATGGCGGAGTACCAGGAATCCCGGGTTAGTGCTGGGGACTTACCGCGACATCTTGTTTCTTGGACTTCCAGTCCGAAGGCGCTTTTCTTTCCTTTCGGGTAGGGGTTCAACGGGACAAGTGTAAACGTACCGCATCACTGGAAGGTTGGCCGGGAGAAACCATTGCTGCCATGTATTCTGAAGTACTGCTTCTCGGGTATTCAGTACAGTGAGGCTTGGAATATGAAGATACACCAGAAAGAGAGCATATTGCAGGCGACGAGCTGTCGCGACAGAAAAAAGAGGGCCTTATTTACGAAAGACACGCCGCCAAGTTCATTCCTGGCAGGCAAGACCGGGCCGCAGCAGGAGTGTAGCGTTCTGTGTGCTGCTGACTGTTGAGGCATTGGACGGCCCGGATACTGAGTGGTTTTTCGGTGGCAAGGCCGGTGCCAAGTGAGACCGCCTCCGGGACTTTGTGCAATCTCGCCGGGGACTGGGGAGTTGGTGGTGAGTCCCGGTTTTGTTCACCGGAGGCTGAACCCCTGGCTCGGGAGGTGAGAAGCATGGGGCCGTCTGCGGTGGACCTATGCCTGGTAGTTTGGAACAACAGGCCCGACTACGAAGTACCTGCTGCAACAGTTCGCACATACCCATTTTTATTTTATTTTAAGTGTTGACCACTTTGAGGATTCTCGTTACTCCTGCAGGACAACCTGGATGATGATTCCGCGGTGATGTAATAGCAGCCACCGTTCGTCTGCGCAGGCTTTTTGAAACCAGGTTGGTTGACTCTGGCGTTGGTACTTAATCTTTTTGGCCCGTTGTTGTGCGCGGAAGAGTGGGATCTGGTTCATACGCGCACAGGGTCGCGGGATATACTGTAAGTATTGTGCAGTTAAGTGTCGATCACGGCTCTGCCATTGTCCATACTGTTCGGGCGTGGATTCAATAGTAGCATTGATGTTATGCCCCCAGCGGGGGACCCATGGACACCTGCCCTGGCCAAGCAAAGCGAACGCCCCAAACAGCATAGCTGGAATACGAGAAAGAAGGAAGAGCACATGCAAACGGCCCACAGTGAATTGTGGTGGAGGGGGGATTCTGTCTGTATCAGGTAGCAGAGGGGCCTCTTCTTAGGTGGCTAGAGATACATAGGACGTGAAGTGCGAATTGGAGCTGCAGTATGCACAGTCCCGCAGGAATACGAATATATCTGTATGCAGGTAGCCAGGTACCGCGAGACGCAATACCGGTATGCACTTATGAGGTGTATGCACATAGCGGGGGCTCACACAAACGGGAAGGAAGGAGGGTTTGATTGCACATGCAGGCTGTAAGCCACCAGCCGCACAAAAAAGGGTGACACATGCCATCCAAACAACCCCCAAAGCCACCAGCAGCAAGCACACTTTTAATTTCGAACGCGGCTCCTTTCCCATCGACCAGTTCGAGTTAGGGCTTATCCCGACTCCCCAGTGATAGAGTGAGTCTCTTTTCGGGTTGCAGTGTTTTGCTTGCCGCTCGCCACCATTCCCACTCTTTCAGCCCATCTTCGTGTTTTTTTCTTTTTTTCTTTCTTTGCGCGTGGGCTCTGCCCCTGACTATTTAAGATTCCCCCACCTTCATCAAACCCCTGGACCTTCACAACAAGGGGCCAGCCAGGAAAGAAAATAAAAATTAGGGAAGGGGCGGAGCCGCCACGGCCGGGCAAGCGCCTGCCGTCTTTCTGTGATCTGTGTTCTGTGTTCTGTGCGAACTGAGCCGTAACCTCCTGTTGTTGCTCCTTCCCTGGTTATCTCGGGGCTCAGTGAACGTGATCTTGCGACTTCTTTCTTTCGGCTGGATAATGGAAGTTGACGTAATACTCATACGGTAGGGGAATGTATCTATTGCGGTTGGCTGGCTGGTCCTAGACTCAGGTGGCCTGCTTGCTTTTTATCGGTACAGATTCATCCTGCACGTGTGGGCGCTCGCTTGATCCTTGGAAGCTGGTGTTTGCTCCTGCCAAGCCCGTGAGGGAGAAGTGTATTTTGTTGCCCCCCCCCTTTTAGCACTTCGGTCACAGTCGCCGTATACTTTCGGCCTCTCCCTCTTAACTTATAGAACCTAAGCGAAATCTGTCGATGTGCAGTATCTGGAACCTGCATGTAATAGTCTCCCTCCCTCCATTAAACTCAGCAATAAATCAGTGTCAGGACACGCAAGATCGCACCTTCCCTCAATCCAATACCACGCTATCCCGGTTCCACTCCTGCGCGTTTACCCCTGGCCTGGTACCGTGTAGTGGAACGAAAAGGAAAAACCCTTAAAAGGCTCGTGGTTCCTGGACCTTTCCCTTTTCGTCATGCAGATATGCAAGTCCTCTACTAGGACCCATGCACCAATAGTCGGTTACAACCAGCACAGAGAGCAGAACAAGCGACATGATCAATACTGTACAGTACAATACAGTAGACACACGAGGCGTCGCTGAGCTTCACAGAATCAGGAATGGCGCTGATCTCTACTGTATACTGTAGGCCCCGAGAATATTCACCTAACCGTGCCTGCCTCCTTTTCTGTTGCCTTCTCGATTCACCTATCCGTGCTTGCCCACTCTTTCGTTCGCCCGGGTTGTTCTTTCCGAATCAACTCAAACCCTTGCGGCACCTTCCTTTCCCTCCCTCCCCCCGGTTTTTATACATTTTACACAGGGGGAAAGTGCCACCCACGGCCACTATCAAGCGCTCTTACAATCAAAACCCTCGCCCGCCCCTCTCTCTCTCTCTCTCATATCCTGGGATTTCTCCCTTTCTTTTTCCTTCTCTTTTTTCCCCTTTCCCTCCTCAAGGCTTTGGTCTGGTCATAGAATCACTCTTCATTCCATCTTCCAGGATTTACTTGATTGTCACCTTGTTATCCTGACCCCTAATCCATAATCGTCAATCCCTTGATACTCCCACTTCCCTTGTATCTGGCTTCATCCCTCCTTGAGATTTCATTCCTGCTTTATCGATAGCTGCCCGCCCTCCAGATTTTTCTTCTTCTCGTGTTCTTAACATCAATCTTTAATTCAATCCAACTTCTCTTGCTGGTTTCTTTCCCGACCACCGCCGCCATATCTTCCACTTTCGGTCGTTGTCGTGGAACTCTGTAGTACCACCTTCGTTACACGGCCTTCCTCCCTCCTACAACGGAAGATCCCGACGATCGTCACCCGGACTCGGCCGTCTTTTCAAGCTAAACGCGACTCCCTCGACGTAACCCGTCCCGTGTCCGCCCCCTAACCTACTCCGGACTTCCTTTTCGCTCGTCTCGGCCTCTTCCGTTGAACTGTGCACAAGTCTTCTGGTGTCTAGCCCGTGTTTCTGGTGGCAGTGGCAGTGGCTTGTGTAGCTGGCCTGTCAAACCTGCAGTTTCTGAAAAAGCGGAGAACACAAAAACTCGGAAACATTTCGAATAAGAAGAAATCTCGTGTGAGACCAGAACACAATGGTTTCGCTGTTTGGTTTGAAACTGGGTGGTGACAAGAAAAAGTCAGTTTGCTTACACAAAACGCTCGCGGTTTACTCGTGATAAAACTGGCGCCTCCTTGTGCTTCTGCTCCAATTCTCTTCCACTTCAGGCTTCGTTTCGCCCAGGAGAGGCCGTTTCTAACTGTCTCGTTTCTGTGTATGTTATAGGAAGGCACAGACTGCTTCCAATGCGCCCAAGAAGCAGGAATGGAAAAGGATCGACCAGAACCTTCTCGGAGAGGGTCAGTTCTTCGGCAGTCATGTTGGTCCCAACGGCCTGGCCACTCCGCCGTCCCGGCCCGGCACATCTCACTCTTTTCGATCGACCGCTGCCCCGAGACCGATGTTTATGAACGGAAATGCTACCGCCAGTCTTACTGACCTGAGATCCTACGACAAAATCCCACGTCCCAACACTGCAAGTCTCCGCCATAATGCGTCCGAGGTGAACTTGAGGGGCATGTGGGACAACGGTTCGACCCCCTCGCTCGTTCCGCCCGCTGCTGCCGGTGCCATTGGGAGCCGTCCCGGCACCGCGAATGGTCCGGCTCGGGCCTGGGTCAACCCTCTCGATGTCCATTTCAGCCGTGAAACTCCTATTCCCGCTCGTCCCCCACAATCTCCGTTGGGTGGCTTTGAGTTTGGTCTGGGTCCTGGTCTCTTAGGCTCCGCGAATGAAAAGTCGCCAGAGGTAGGGAGCTTTCCCGCGCCTTCAATGGCTCCGGAGCCCAAGCCCGCAAGCTCTCCTACTCATGCAACATTCCAAACTCGACCAGTTGGCGCCTCATCTCCAGTTGAGCGACCACAACAAGCGCCGCCCGCGCTTGCGTCTGCCGCGCCCGTTCAGCCATCCGCCGCCGCTCCAATTCTTAAGAGAAATCAGCCAAGTAACCTGCGTCTTGTGAGCAATGCGGATCCTTCCGAGCAGTCGCGGGGAAGAGCCCAGACTCCGCCCAACAACCACACTTCTCCCGGCCGGAGTGGTTCACCTCCTTCTCCTGCAGACTCTATTGTCCTATCTAGCGAAGAGCGCCTTTTTGCTCAGTGGGGCGGTGGTCCTGTCATCCAGAATGTGTCGGCCAAGCGTGATACCATGACCATGTCGGCCCCGCGCCGGCAAAGCTTTTCCATGGACGTTCATGGAAAGAATGGTGCTGGAAATAAGTCGCCCGAGGACGACCGGCCACAAACGTCGGGTGGTGTTAATGCGCGGCTGAATGCTATCAAGCCCGCCCCCTTGGACTTCAACTTCCCCGCCAAACCTTCCACATCATTCACTCGCACTGTCAACGCGGCCCCGCCTTCGCCGCTCCACAGCGCGCCCCCGCTTAAGATGGATCAAGGAGCTTTGCAATATCAGAATGCACTTCCCGCTCCGGGCCATCCCATTGCCCTGCCGTCTCCTCGCCCCACCCCGACGCAGGCGCCCGCTTCTCCTGGATTTTCGCGATACCAGGACGGGCATCAGCAGCAGCAGCAGCAGCAGCCTCCGCGACCTCAGAATGGCGAGGGCAATGCATGGCCAATGCGTGCATCGCCGCTACCAGAGCCAATGCGGGATCGCAACGGTTACTTCATTCCCCGCTCGACGTCCGATCGCGGTCCCGTGAGGGACGACCGCATTCTTCCCGACCAGGGTCTTGAGAGTCCCGTGATTGGCTCGCCTCCTCCGCGCCACCCTGGCCGGCCAGCCGCTGCTGTTGGTGCTGTCGGAGGCGGCCGCGGAATGGCGGGCGGCCCCCCTCTCCGTGCAGGTGGCCCGCCACAGCGTCCGGGCCCTTCACCTGGCCTGTCGAAGTCTAGCACTTGGGATAGCAATGGAAACCAACCTGGATCGTATGGTGATCGCAGATATCAGAATGGCCCCGGCCAGGACTATTCTCGTTCTGCTGGCCCGATGAAGAACGTCAGCCCACCCAGACATCAGTACTACCAAGGTCCCCAGGACTACCGGCAATACGACGAGCCCCAGTCGCAGGGCAACCCCAACTGGCCTCTCCCGTCGACTGCATCTCCGCCTCTGTCATCTAATAGACCGTCTCCAAACAGTAACGGCCCCCGGAACTACGGCGACTATGGCAGCAATGGCAACGGCAATCACAACGGTGGCAACAACTATAACGGCAACAGCAACTATAACAGCAACAATGGCGCATATTCTCCGGCTGCGCGTTCTCCCTCTGGCCCTGGCTACCGCAACGACCCTCCGCCGAGGGCTCCTCCGATGTTCGGATCGGCGGCGCCTCTTCCTTTGGGAATGGGCCCGGGGCCCCGTCCGATGCCGGGTGCCGGCCAGGGCAACGTGCTTCATCGGTCGGGAATGTTGGGTGGAGTGGAGAACAACTTTATCTGAGCTGCACCACATGATAGTTTCAGGTGTTGTTTTACCATCTCGTGTTTTGTTTCTCTTTTTTTGAGGTCTGTTGGTTCGCTTAACATGCAATTCCAACAGACTTCTTTTGTCTTCGATTCTATATCTTCACATACTTTGGGATAACTTTTGGTAGTTCTTACTGGGGAGAATGGGGGGCCTTGCTTCATGCTTGATTGTTTCACGGATGTAATAAGATTTTTTCTAGGGGACCAACGTAGACCAGGGGCGAGGAAGGAGAACGGGCGTTAACCCGCATGGTAGGGGGAATTTCTGGATATCTTTCTGTCAGTTTTGTATTTGAATCTTGTAGTAAGGGAAGCGGCTTACATGATGGAACTCTTGACATTTATTTTTGTGTTTGTTCTGGTGAACTTGATGAATCATGAATCTTGAATCATCAACCGGGAATCATGGATGGTGAATCATGTTTGAGCTGAAAACTGCGTTGAGTCTGCCTGTGGCTTACAACTATTATGCTTACACGTCCACAGTTCTCCGGGGGTATAAGTTGTACGTATCCCCGGGCCTCCCAACTTCCTTCTCCCCCACTCCATTCCATTCCTCGCTCCTCTTCTTCGCTAATATCTCGACACCATCTGCGGTAATCCCCGCTCTGATGGCGTATATTCAAGTTGCCCACGGGCGCACAACATTACAACAGAGACTGCGTTGTTTGCGTTCGTGTCTCAATCTAACTATTGGTAGAAGGCGGAGCCGTTCAAAGAGACGCCTTATCCCCTGCCCTTCTCCCCGTCCTTGCGTTCCGGACGAGAGTCAAGTCAACTGCGGACGGAGTAACACAGTGCATAGACCGAGATCATCTATCAAAAGCCCAAAGGCCCACGACATCGCACACATTGAGTGTGGATCGGTCGGACGAGAAGAGATTGTCGGGAGGGTATTCCAACTGCAAATTCCCCAGACTGTGAAGCCGCATTCTCTGAAGAGACTCCGGCTGTTGAGCCGAATTGCGGAGGTTCTAAGGGTGCCCGTTGGGTAGCGACGCCGGTGGGATATCCCGTGGTGGCCAACTTGGACGCGGCGGTGAGTTGCGCTACCCCGCGTTGCACACACCCGCGGACCTCGGGTTTCTTTGGCGAGTATAGAATCCGCCTGATGGGGGGGGCGTCTTACTGCGCCAGCTCAGCCGAGTTCCGAGTCCTGGACATTTCGCTTCCTCCGCAAGGCCGCGAACATAGTCGCAGAGATTGCTGGAAATGCACCGTTCTAGAGGGCCACCACCCCCGCGTGACCGGCCCGGCCGTCTTCGGCGCTCTGAAAAAGTCCGTGAATCTACGCGGGAGGCAGGGGTGTGTCGGCGCACATCGAGGGGGGGGCCGTAACCAAGCTTGGCGTGTACTGTAGCCGGGTGCTTTGGGGTGTGTAGGCGGGAGTCTGTCGCTCGTCTGCCGCCTACGTGGACACACTACAGGTGTACCTGTACCAGTCGTGCTCGGGTCGAGTATTTATGCCGGAAAGGGCGGGAGGAGGAGCCTCCGAGCACTGGGGCTCTGCACCCGGGCCTGCCTACCCCACCGCGGGGAGATGGGCGCCGATCGCCGAGGGCATCGGCGACGAGTCGTCGCAGCAAAGACACCATCCCGGTGCGTCCTCGCGGGGCTACAGCGGAGCAGGCGTGAACAGAGCGTCTTCTAGGCGCTCGCACACGCACACCCGCCCCGCTGGACCGCGGCGTGTGCGGCACACGATGCCATTTGCACGACATGTCTCCGCTCTATAAGCTATCTGAGAAGGCCTAAGCACTCACGGTGTGATCCTGGCAACATGAGATGTACGAGAGTAACGCGGATCCGGTATTTCCAAAGGGGGACATGCCCCCAACGGCTCTGGCGTGGAGGGGGATTTGCAAAGGTTCCAGAAGCTCGCAGACAACGCTTTACTGGACTGCCCGTGGTGGACGCAGCAACCCGCCAGATACACGCACAGATTGAGACATTCACGTACCAGTCACGCGCGGCGGGGGGGGGTCGCGGAAACGATCGCTGCTTGTTCCTCTCGCACAGCACCGCGGCGGCGGGAATGACGTGGCGTGAGAAGTGACCGCGGCTGTGCCAGGAGCGCGGCCGTGCACCGGGACGCGGCGTCGGCGGGCCGTGGCTGGATAGGTACGTTCTTTCGGCGCAGGAGGTTCTTACCCAAGACAGTACTCGGGCGGGCGGCACCCCAGCCATATACCAGCGTGGTATTGCCGACTAGGTCATTTGCGGAACGAATAGCCCCAGTAGACCATCGGCTACTCTTATCGACTATCCTGCGGCGTTGGGAGCGCCCTTTGGAGCGATAACTTGGGGCGTGTTCATTGAGGACTGCACATACAAACGCCCGAGGAGACGTCTCGCTTGGCGACAGCCAGCGAGTCGCACGTCCTCCCGCCGGCCTGCCGACGTAGCAGAGATGGCTGAATGTATACGCCCAACCTCCAGATCAGCGCAGTTTCGCGAAGAAGAGAGAAAAGTCCGGCTTTGGCCACGGCGATAGCGATCGGGCTGGATCGAGCACGGGTTGAGTTCCGGGGGGAAGCCGCGCCGGGAGCTGCATAGGGGGAGTCCGAACTCGAGGTTGGTTACGGGACAAACATGCGGATCGGCGGGTATTGAGCGTGGTTTCACGCAGCTATTGGGATGCCATGAATGTCAAACGCTAGAATATGACCATTCTGGTTATGAAGAAGCGAAAGTGCAGTGTGTTCCACGACAGCTGTAGATACAGAGACCGATTGCTCAAGTCGGTGGGTCCAGGTCTATTCGGAGGGGCCAGTAAAGACAGCAGACGCCGATCGGTGACCTTCTTTCTATCCATCCCGGGCTCTTGGATTAACGGCCGGAAAGAGAAAAGACTTACCTAGGGAAGGTCAGAGATGGGTGGTTTGCCAGGATAAGCGAGGCTGGACTGAAGAATACTGTACATCCACACAATCTTGAAGAGAAGCGCAAGACAACACATGTTGAGACTCGACCCCTCTCTCCTTTAGTGTTCGCGTAGAATTTGACAGATTACACCCGCTAGCGAAAGCTGGAGAGGGTCCCCAACTCCAGTTTCCTTGATATCACAGGAAACCCCGAACCAACTAGCCGGGATTTACGTATGAGGAGTGGAGGGTCGATCCTGAGATGAACCACCAAAAAAAGTGAGAGATCAGAAAAGGCAAAGCACCAAGCGAGAGGAAAAAAGAAAATACTCGTAGACACTACGTCGGTACTCTGGAGTGGAGAGTGAAGATGAAGTTGGAACAGAGGGACTCGATACGTTAGGGTTTGGGTTGAGGTCCGGATGACGAGCGGGACCACCGGGAAAACCCCAGAATCATGCCTTCCTCCGGCCATGGCTGCCGTGTATAAAAAGCCCCGAGCCGGGCCTCAGCCCGAGATCCCAACCACCGACCAACGGATACGGGGACATGGACATGTACTCTGCACAAGAGCAGACTCGCCGGTCAAGTTGAAAGCGAGGGTCTTCCATTCTCGAGGGATCCGACGAGAAAGAAAAGTATTAGCCCAGATTAGGTCCGCATACGGCGGCGAACTCTTTTTTTTCTTCTTTTTTTTTTTTTTTTTTTTTT
>LNGL01000019.1:394777-420539 GCA_001510565.1 Knoxdaviesia proteae | reverse complement strand
TTTTTTTTTTTTTTTTTTTTTTTCTTGTCCGCCAACCACCCCCAGCCGGTCCATCTTTTTTTTTCTTTTTTTCTTTCTTTTTTTTCTTTCTTTTTTTTCTTTCCAATTTGTTCTAATTTCTCTGATATTTTTCCATTTTTACATTTTTTTCTTCTCTTTCGTGGGTATCGCCGGGACATCCAATCACGGGCGTGCGCATCCATCTTCTTCTTTCGATCTTGCTAGAGCTTTCTCTAGGTTGGAGGTTCTCTCTCGGACTTGGGACGGTATCTGTGTGCATCTTGAGTGACAGATCCTTCGTCTGGAGCAACCTCCCCGACCAAGCATCAACTACAGTGTCCCCAAGCTTCCTCCAAGATATCACAGGTCAGTTTCCCGCACGTATCACTCACTCACTAGTGCGGTGTGATTGAACGCGGCTGGGCCTTTATTATTACTTTTTCTTTTCTACGGGGACCCTGGTCGCAAGAAAAATCTGGTGAACTGACAGGCCCCTAGTGCGCAATCTCGACTCCTCTCTCGTGTTTTTTCTGTCTCCTCTGTAGTTGAGATCTCCTCCTCTATATATACTTTCGTTTCTCCCGTCCCAGGCTCTTCTGATCGAGCCTTCTGCTTCCCTCTCCTTATCTCTCGTGTCCCCCCTCCGTCTCGTGTCCCCCCTCCGTCTTGCTTTCTCCGGCCCTTTTCTCCTCCCGAAAGGATCCCCCTCCGTTCCCCCGCTTCCGCTTCTTGACCGCTCGCGTCTACATATGTCCGCCGTGCTCCTCTCCGGCTTCTCCTCCCACTTTGTTTCTTCGGCACATCGCCGTATGTGCCGTTTGCTGCGATAAAGCTACAAGCAGGCGACTTTTAAGTCTTTGCGCTTGCTTTTTCTTTGGAGACGAAGAAAGACTTACTTATTCCCTTGACCTGTGTGTATACGACCGGAAAAGAACACTATACATACATCCCATCTTCACACTTCTGGCTGGACATCTACGGTATATCTACGATATCTACACAGTCACCATCAGATCTACGGAAGAGCTCCATCACCCTAGCCACCACGTTTGTTTGGATACTTGACAACCCCCCCCAAATCTCTCACCATGGCTACCACTTCCGTCATCCCCGATGGCAAGGGCTTTGTTGATGCCGCCGCCCGCGAGGTGTCGACCCCCGAGACCGTCGCCGCCCGCGCTTCGGCCACCTCCGACGACGCCATGCTCCGCCAGGGCTTCTCGGCCATCGAGGCCCGCAGCGTGAAATGGTACTCGTACCTGACCACCGTCGACTTCTGGATCGTGTTCGCCGTCGGCCAGACCCTCGCCCTGTGCATCACCGCCACCAACACCTTCTCGTCGCTGCTCGTCATCGAGGGCACCAGCATCCCCGCCTTCCAGACGCTGTTCAACTACATCTTCCTGGCCATCATCTACACCGCCGTGTTCGTCGTGCGCGTCGGCCCGCGCCAGTGGTGGCGCGTGCTGGTCAAGGAGGGCTGGAAGTACGTCATCCTGGCCTTTCTCGACGTCGAGGGCAACTACTTCACCGTGCTGGCCTACCGCTACACCAACATCCTGTCGGCGCAGCTGCTCAACTTCTGGGCGATTGTGTGCGTGGTGGTGATCTCGTTCTTCCTGCTGCGCGTGCGCTACAAGCCGTTCCAGATCGTCGGCATCCTGGTGTGCTGCGGCGGCATGGGCATCCTGCTCGCGTCCGACCACATCACCGGCTCCAACGGCGGCCCGGGCGTCGACATGGTCAAGGGCGACCTGTTCGGCCTGCTCGGCGCCACCATGTACGGCATCAGCAACGTGTTCCAGGAGTTCCTGGTCAGCAAGCGGCCGATGCCCGAGGTGGTGTCGTTCCTGGGGCTGTTCGGCATGGTGATCATGGGCGTGCAGGCCGCCATCTTCGACCGCCAGTCGTTCCGCGACGCCACGTGGAACCCCAAAGTGTACGGCTACCTGACCGGCTACACGCTGGCGCTCACGCTGTTCTACACGCTCGCGCCCATCATCCTGCGCATGTCGTCCGCCGCCTTTTTCGACATCTCGCTGCTGACCGCGTCGTTCTGGGGCGTCATCATCGGCATCCGCGTGCTCGGCTACACCGTCCACTGGATGTACCCCATCGCCTTCGTGTGCATCGTGCTCGGCCAGGCCGCCTACTTCCTCGCCGGCTCCGTGCTCGGCGACTCCAAGAAGCCGTGGCTGGGCGATACCCAGGAGGACGGCGTGGCCGGTGTCGGCACGGCGAAGCTCAAGGCCATCAACGAGGCGCGCCGGCTGCAGCAGGCCGCGCGTGAGCGCGACGGCGAGGCTGCTTGAGGGTGGACTTTTTTGGGGGGGTCTTGCACGCCGTCGTCTTCGGGTGGGTGGGAGTGTCGTTTTTCGTCGCCCCCCCCCGATCCGGAGCATGGTTGCGGGAACGGTGATGGCGTGACTTTTCTTTTGGCCGTCCCGGACTCACATCCCGACACCTCTTCCGTAATCATGTGCTGTGAAGACAGCTGCGATAGCTGCACCGCTCCGACCTTTTTATTTCTCTTCTTGTCAGCCGTTCTGGATTGACCCCGGCCTTCTTGGTTGCTGTGCCTCGTTCTCGTTCTCGTCTCTTCGCCTCGCTCTCAAAGCCAATATCCCGGCGCTGTGATACCCAATACTGGAGATAAGAATGATGGATTCAGCACATAGATAGCTGTTTTATACTACCTTTTTGAACATCCCAGTTGGACATTGAAAATTGGAAGCTGTGATGCTGTTGGATAGCCTCTTGTGTCAACGCCGTGAATGATTAGCATTGTGTTTAGGGTTGTCATTAGGGTTCAGCACACCACATATCACAACTCAACTACACCCACAACCGAACACGGCACCGAGTGGACAATGACCTCACTCGCCAGGCAAGTTATGAGACCTTTTTTTTTTTTCGTACGCCGTTGTTCGGTCCAATGGGACACAACAGGCTATATAATAGTCCCTAGCGGCCGAGACGCTGCGCGGTGGTGGGCCAATGCTGCGTGAAGGTGTGTGTGTGTGGGTGGGGGCAGAGGACAGAGCGGACAGACGGGGACATACGCACATCTGGATGTACAGTATGGACTGTATGGACTGTATGGACTGTATGTACATGGAGTAAGCATGTATCAGCGAGGCAGCCCTTTGTTGTCTCTTTTGATTTGCTATGTCAACGTGCATATCTATCGACTGGTTTCTCCGCACTCTAAACCTAATGCGCGAACCGAAGCTCTGGGACCCGCCGAGGATGTAGTAGGAGTGCGCTGTAGACGAGAGGAAAAAGCAGGACAAACAGCGAAAAAAACGCGATGATAGACGATAGCTTTTGAGCGAGACATGAATTGTAGACCAGTAGATAGCGATCAAGAGAACAAGAGAAGGAGTATCCAGAGGGTGAAAAGAGTCGCTAGAGATTGATATTGGTGAATAGGCCGGTTAGATCAAGCCCTCGTCGCGTTGGTTGGTACTGAGCCCGGCGAAGCCCGAGTGGGAGGGCTGAGAGGTGAGGTGGGGGAAGACAAGAACGAAAAGAGAGAGAGAGACTGAGACACCAACTGAGAAACGAAGTGCTTGTGTTGGATCCGCCAAGAAACTGGAGTGATGAGGGGGACGGGAGAGGGGAGGACCAAGAGACGTAAATGCCAGATGTCCTTTTCGTGTCCTTTTTGATTTTTGGGATGTTGGAATTGGTAACGAGAATCACATCAAGGCAAAAGAATCGTCCAGTGCAAAACAGGTTGTGCGCATCGCGGGGAAGAGATCCGCGTTCTTTTGGCCCGTCACGCTTGGGTTTAACCCTGAAGCTAGTCTTAGGGTTCGGGGGTCCTTTGGTGGGGCATCTGCGTCTGTATCTGTCGCATATGGCGGCGGGAGGAGAAAAAAAAAAGATAAATGCCGCCCTTGTATCGATCCTGCGCCAGAGCTTCTGTGCGTTTTTTTTTGTTTCTTTTTTTTTTTTTTTTTTTTTTTTAAATGTTCGGTGCACACATCGGTCGTAGCTCTGCGCGAGAACGGCGAACTTGAAGAGCTTGGACGCCCTCGGTTGGGTTTGCGCTCTTCTCCTTTTTTTGCTTCCTTTTCTCGGGATATGCGCCACACCGGCGGTCGCGAGCGTTGCGAAACAAGCGAGCACACCAAACAAAAGGAACGAACCACCCCCAAAGGGTCGAAACAAGAACCTGTGCCACCAGCACGGGGGCAACCGTTTCTTTTGAGAGAAAGAGACTTTTCGCACCCGGCTGACAAATGGTGGTCGGCCATTCGACGCGAAACGGCGTGCCGACCTTTGATGGTTGTTGGATCTTTGGGTGATGGGTTCGTATTCAGAAATGATGGCGGAGATGGGAGTCTTTCGGATACTGAGAGATCCCAGAGCAGGTGTAATATGACAAGGCTACAACAAGAGAGATACAATCGTCGGACGAGATGTCTCTCCAAAGAACGCCTCCCCTCTTCCCCCTTCCCCCTTCCCCCTTTTCCATGGAGGGTATAGTATATGTAGGATGGTATAGCATGTCCAATCATCTCCCGGAATCTTGCCTTGAAGCGGGGATACCAAGCAGCGTTCCATCAACGTTTCGTCAGTCTTCTCTGTGCCTACAACATCCACCTGTTTCAACTCTGCCCTGTGCCTCGCCCATCCAGCCATGGCCAGTCCTCGAATCATCTCTATATGGATTTCTCCACAGAGGGCAGAAGGGACTGTTACGTCCGTGTCTTGACGGGCTACACTGTCAGATACATACACTACTATTCAAGCGGGAGCCCTCGATGGCCCCTCAACTCATGGATATGCGACTGGACTTCCAGCAGATCCTGCCCCGGTTACCCTATGGCGCGACCCACTGCTCCTCTGCATCAATCTCGCGCAACGGAGAAACCGGCAATCTCGGGACCTTCGTGGAACGGAACCTCCCCGGAGTCCGGACCGTGTGGCACACCCAGCAAAGGGCGGCTTCCTGGACCTCCAGCGCACCGAGCTGCTGCCTGCGCGGGCGCAAGAATGCACTACAAACACGGCTAATCTGGCCGGAACCGGCCTTCCCCCGGCGGGAAACGCAACCGTCATCGCCAAGATTGCGCGCGCTTCCCGTCGGAAACCCCGTAACATCGCGGCCGAGACCCGCATATACAGGCTCCTGCGCGGCGCGGCGGCCCCCTTTGCACCGCACTTCCTGGGCCACGCGCTGATCAGAGCGGCTGCGGCGGAGGGTTCGGTCCCGTGGACGACACGGGCGAAGAATAGAAACAGCCAGCACAATCCAGTCAAGAAACGAAGATACTCTATGAAACTAGCATTCCCCCCTTCGAGTACACTCGCTAAGACGCGTCTGCACTATACAAATCGCCGGGATACATTCGGTTGGCTAGGGTTATATAACCCTAAGCTCTTCTTGACTTGCTTCCGTGGGATTCTTTCACTCATCACCCTGGAATCTCTGAAGGTGTGCCAATTGGATATATGAAGCTTTTATTCCGCACCGGCCACACTGCGAAACCTTTTTTTTTTGGCTTTTTTTTTTTTTCAAACCCCCCCCCCAGTATAGGGCCACAGAAAAAAAGGGGGGTATGAGACACGCAGAAAACAGAAAATCCGACTGGTAGAGAAAGAAACGCCTGCCCGACTTTGGATTCATGTGCCGCCGCCTTTGTCCAAACGTGTCACAAATGGAATAGGTTGGAAGAGAAAGCGCAGAATCGTCGAGTATTCCCTCTTCGGAGCTGTCACGGAGATCCCGCCCCCAGTGTACAGATAGTACGTCCATGATACATCCGCGATAGTACGAGTTTGGGGGGATGATGCACACCCGCTACACGTTATGATTTTATTTGCTCAACCTCTTTAGTGAACTGTACTGTACATACATAGAACATATAGCACATGCATATGCACAATCCGGCCCCCTCCCCACCCACTACGACTGTGCCTATGGTGCACGGGATTATATGGGATAAAGGTGAAAGCGTGAAGGCGTGTGATATGTGATGAGATACGAGTGATATGAGGAACAACCGGAACGGTGAGGAGGTGGAGGTGTGATAGCCTTGAGACTTCGCATCTTTTGGGATACCGCTTTCTGTGTGCACAAGTGAAGAGTGCAAAGGAAATAGTCGCGATATTCCCATGGATTTTCATTACCAGTCGCCAAAAGCCAGCAGCCAGCTCGGTGGGCTTGTCTTGCGTTTCGAGATTAGTCTCATCTTACGGCCCCAGCACCACAAAATCTTGACAACTGGACACACAGCGGAGGCAATAACTGGAGCCGGGAGGAACTTGAGATCTACCCCTATCATCACCGGATTTTCTGGACAGTCTTTAGGTGTAGAAGGCCTAATGGTTCTTCTGCTGCTTGTCCCATTTCACTGGTAGCTTCTCCCAGCATCCAGTAATCTCTGATCCTGTTGTACCACGCCACTTTCGCCGATCCCAAGCAGGCATTAACTCTTCCAGCGTGAAGAACGGGCCCAGATACCAGCCAGTCCAGAAGCCGGATTTCACGTGGGACGACGAGTCTGCGTTTATAGAACAGCACCACTGTACAGAAACCACCGGCCAGGCCGTGCATAGCGCGCGGTCCGTTGAGCGGAGCGGCGGCTCACTGGCCAGATAAAAACGATATCCGCCGCTAACAAGGGCTAGGAGGGAAATGGGAATGTCTTCTTCTCCTGTTCTATCATGTTCTATCACGGCCTTTTCGGCCACAGCTTAACAGCTTCCCATTGAGGCTGCGAGTGCAGGTCAGATCCCGGTGTTTGCGACACTGAAGCCAGAGCAAGCAAGCGTCACATACCTTTTGCAGGCTGCAGAATATGCATGCATGGCGTCACTTGGGGAGAAGTGAACCAGAGGACAGGAGGGAGCGCCATCGCTATATCACGTATATGCATTTCTCGGGGGTTATCGCCTATCGAAGCATTCTTCTGTGCACCTTTGATGGTCGCGCCTTCCTGCCATGGTGGACCGGCAATATTTTTGAGATGCTCTCCGTGCTCCTTCCTCGACGATCTGCCACTGCCAAAGTGTTCGTTCTTATGTACCGTCCCGTAAATTTCATCACCCAAGGTTACAACTATGTCCTTAACCGCTATAGCGGTATACTGTACCCTCCAGTTGCATACACCTCGGACATGCATAACCTGCCCTCGCTTAGCACGTTAAGTGAGTAACAGATTCAATTCCAGTTACATCATCTTCGCGGCCATCATTGCTTCATCATTCTTTTTTTTCTTTCCCCTCGCCGTATACCACCAAAACGAACCGAACTGGCGATACTCCATCATCATCATCGGCTTCCCGGTTTTCCAGCTCTCCGGGCTCACTCAACAAAAACACCCAGCAACCCTCGCAGCCTATCACCAACCCCGGAGCCGATTAATCTCCTCTATCGTGGTGTTGGTGGTATTAATCCTTTAAACTACCCCCACAAAATTCTCCTCTAAGAAGGTCCCTAGTCCGACTAACCGATATTCTCCAAGGTTTCTCGCAGCTGTCCGACCCGATCGAAGCATTCTGTGTGCTGGCGATGATGAATTGACGATATTCGGGACAATGGTTCATTCGTGCTAAACATCCTCCGTCGACGTTTGAACTCAACGTGCTCGTATCTACAACTCGCCCTCCAAACTCGGCGTCCGCGATATCTTCACTCTCGTCCGCCTTATCTTCCTCCGAATACAAATCATTCTAGTTGTACAGTATACACCACTTTCCCGCCAAGCTTTGGCCTTCCTCATTTTCTTCGTCCACTTCTCCATATATTCCATATCGGGACGGCATGCTACCACCACCACCACCACGGCCTTTCTGAACTCTGTAGCGTGGGCTTCTGGTCGTTCCGGCTTCTCCATCCATCCATCCATCCCATATCCTATCACATCCCCCTCCCTATGGGGTTCGTTTAATTTATCAATTTTTAACCCCCCGGGAAGCTCTCATTAAATCTGGATTTTATCCTTTCTTTCGTCACTCCTACTCACCCTTTTTCCAACTCTTTTACAACCACTTGTCCTCTTCCTTTCGTCTTCTTCGCTTGTTCTCACTTCATCGCTCCATCAATTCCAGCCTTCCTCTTCTTTCCCCACCCTTTAATACCATCCTATTCTTAGCCAACGCCTCTTTGCGTCCGTTCCATTTTCCCCTGGCTTAATCTCTTTTTTCCCGAATCGAATCGCTCCACCGAGTCTCGTTGTTTCCTGAGACATTTCTCGTCCAAACTTTCTCTCTTAGCCCCCCCCCCCCCTTCTTCTAAAAAAGTACGAATTCCATTCGTTCTTTGCACTCAGGCCCTTTGCTCCATTTGTCTCCTACTCAACCAAGCTAAGGTAAACTCGGATCTCCCGCCGACCAAAATAACGAGAGGTAAGCCTTTTCACATCTGGTCGCATCACGAATTGCCGATGGCTGGATTCCTCCCCCCGACTATCCGTCCGATCACGCCCAAAGTTCGCTGGACTGCCTCCCCAGCGTCTGCTGTCCACGATATCATCATCAAACCATTCCCTCCAATCAATCCAGTCACTGAAGTCACACCTGGACGGCCACACACTCCCACTCTCTTGCGGGTGACCTTTCGCATACTGTGTACTCAATGAACGAACTTCCCATGCATATCTCTCTTTTTCGTCTCCCAGCCTGCTATATCCTCATTGCTGGGCTCCTTCTTTTGTCTCCACCGCATTCCTGGTCCTGAGCTTGACACTTGAAATTCCTGGATCCAGTGGATAATGGGTGATTTTGATTCCCTCCGTCATAAGTCCATAGACAGACCAGCCTACACCTGTCTATGTACATTTGCACTCAATTCCGCAGCAGTGGTACATACTTAATAGATGCCACCCTAAATCCACTTCCATGCCACCCTGACTTTTTTGGTTGGTCAGACTTGGCTTCTTTTTTTCCTTCCTCTTTCCTCTTTTAGTTTTATTTGGTCCCCTTAATTCATTCACCCTTTTGCCTCACTTGAAAATTTCCTCCTTTCCCTTTTTCCTATCCTCTAATCCAGCAACATCCCGACACATCTTCCTCCACCTACCACACAGACCTCATTTCGTTTTGTGGTCTCTTAGTCCTCCTCTTCTTGTGACCTTATTTTCACAGTGCTCTTCCTTACATTTTCTTCTCATTCCACTTCTTCTCCTGCTTTTCCCTGAAGACTGGTAAATCGATCTTCTCGTCTAATCTTCTCCGTGCTGGCTGCGTCCCCTATCACAGACTTTGAACTCGCTTCTCATCTTTCGACCACCAGATTTGCCTCGCCATCTCATCGATGATTTGTGCCCATTGGCATTAGACCACACGCCTCTTCTCGGACTCTCTCGATAGTTACTCTCCGGCCCAGCCTCCATCCGGCAAATCCATCTCATCCGCCCATCACCGGCACCGCATTCTGCTTCGCAATGTCTTACTACGATAACCCTGCTCAGTGGTCGGCTCCTGCCCAGAACAACTGGGACCATCAGGTCCCTCCTATTCGCGCTGGTTTGTTCAGCCCCTACTGCTGCGAAATTGCTGCTCCTCGTCTTTGGACCCCTGACTTGGCCGGCCCCGATTGCGACTCAGGGACCGGCTCCGGACTTCGGCCGCAGATTTGAAAATCTGCCACCGACGAAAGCCGCAAAGCACAGGAGAGCCTTTTAACCCCCACGTGAGCCGTCTTTCTAACTCGCCGTCTTTGTTCTCTGTCCAATAGCTGGAGCTACCGGTCCTACC
Organism: Knoxdaviesia proteae; assembly: GCA_001510565.1. NCBI lineage: Eukaryota > Fungi > Ascomycota > Sordariomycetes > Microascales > Gondwanamycetaceae > Knoxdaviesia > Knoxdaviesia proteae. The sequence continues at coordinate 410,828 of LNGL01000019.1, read as the reverse complement.
CCCGGTGACGACTTCGCCTTCTCGTACCAGTTCGACGGTAAGTTTTTAGTCAACATTACACAAATCCCCGCTCGGCCGGACATCACTCGCTGCGCTCGCTTGGACCGACTTTATGCGTCGTCCCTACTCTCGACTACAACCCTGGCACTCCTCTCGGTGGACATTGCTGCTTGCTCAAGACCAACAAAGCTCGTTGCTTCGCTGGAGCCGAGAGGGCTACATCACACAGGATACGGTGCGGTCATTAAGCACGGGGGATCGGCCCCAGCGCATCGGGCATCACATTCCCGGTGGTAGCAGTTCAACATGGCCAGCTTGCAGCTGCCCTGGGCGATGGAATCGGCACATTGTTTACCCTTTTCTCGGATCCGGATAAGCTACCTCCCGATTCTTGACGGCTGCTTCTTCTCCGACGTCATCACCGCTTTCCGATTTCCGCATCCCGAGCCGATCGCATATCTTCCCCACACACGACTTTGCCTTCGCGATATACTCTGTATTCCGACCGTTGCTGACAATGTTGCTTTGTGATGATTCAGAAGTCGACCGCGCCCACGAAAACCTCTCCAAGAGTGGAAAGGTTTACGGATCTGGCCCACGCCGTGAGTATTCTCGTTCGACTCCACCTCGCCCTTCTCCATCGAAATACACGCCTACTGCTATCAGACCCCCTGGTAGGTCTCGGACATTTACGCTTGTCAATCCAACTCTGCGATGCTTTTCGTGCCTGTCCTTGCGCTTTTTGTTGTTCTCTGCTTTTCTCTACCTGGGGTCTGATGTGCTCAGAGCGAATATTGCATTGCTGCTAGACTTCGTTTCTCTCTCTCTCTCTCTCTCCCCAATCCTACCAATTTGTTCTTCCCCGTCAATATTTTTTTTTTCGACCTGTTCTAACCTCGGATTTTGTCTCTAGATGGCGGCCGCGCGTCCAACGCTTCCGGCTCTCGACCGAATTCAATGAATGACTTCAATGATCGGGGTCACGCGCAGAATCTGCAAAACTTCTACGCTGTGCAGCGTCACCAGTCCTCGCGTGGGTCGACCGAGGCAGAGCAGGCCATGCAGGCCAAGAGAAGGCTGGCGGCTCAGCGGGAGCGCGATCTGCGCAATCTCCATACCGAGCAGCAGTACCAAAGAAGTAGGCCACCCTCAGTTATTTAGAAGCTGTCTCTCTTTTCTCTCTTCGTTTCGTCTTTTTTTCTTTTCTTCCCTCTCTCTCTCCCCATATCAAACGCCAAATTCAATCAAGTGCACCATTCAGTATCTTCACCAATCCCATGAAAAGCCGGAAACCAGACTTGACAGTCTGAAACTATGGGATGTTTGCGTGTGCGAGAAGGGGGTTCAAGAACTAGCACAGGAGGAACACCATGACAAGGCGCATACCTCGTCTTGGGAACCATTACAGGCATTCGAAGGGCAATTCCATTCATCTCCATCCACAGACCACGACCTGCCTTCAATGCCATAATCACCGACCCCTTTTCACTCATCTCGTCCCATTCCACGCCCGTGCGATTCAATGGCCTCCAAGGTCAATCCTTCCAACATGCTGTTCTTAGTCCCCTTCTTCGTTTTTAGCGTTTGTTTCTTGCTCTGGATTTTACTTCATTCATCTCATTGCTTCCTGGTTATATCCCCCGGCATATATTCATTTCAATCACGTCTTTTTTTTTTGACATAAACTGTCAGCTTTTCTCAATTCTTTCTTCGTCAGTTCAGTTTTCACTCTGTTCACTGGTCCAGATTTTCCTGGCCATTGATTGACTCAGTGACACTCTCTAGAGTGCTACTACTGGCTGTGTTTTGTTTTTTTTCGTTGTGTGTGTTTTTAATGGTGTCCTCTTTCTTGGAGGTCCTCCATTTTTTGTGTGTGAAGACCTGGCAGTTGTCTTGTCACATCATCTCTCTCAAAAAAACTATCCGGTTCTCGTGAGAAGATTATGCTAACAGCAATGGTCCATCTGTTTGTCTGGTTTTGTTTCGTTCTGTAGATGTTCTTGCCGATACCTCTTTTGGTCCCAAGCCCCGTTCTGAAGAGGAGGCTCGCGAATTGATTGCCCGCCAGCGCAGCGCCCTATATCGAGAGGGTTCGTTTGCCGAAAAGCCCGGATACGTCGACGAGACTGGAACCATCCGCCCCGGTATCCCAGCCCCTCCGGCCGGTACCAGTGTGCGTGGCCAGTCTCCGCTCACCTACGAAGTTGGCCGCAACGCTCCCACTGACGCTACCGCTTCTCCCACCGACAAGGCCCCGCTTGGTTCCGGCCATGAGACGATGTCACAGCCGACGGCGTCGTCCAGCCCTCAGTCCAGCGCGGGAGTCAAGGGACCCTTCGACGGCCCCACTGCGCGAACCAATGCGTCGTCTCCCGGTGGATCTCCTCCCCGGCAGGATTTGGCCGGTTCCAAGCCTATGCCGTCTGCGGCTACAGTCGCTCCCATCGGTACCCGCCCGTCAGGCACTCCGACCGGTCCTGGTGCCGTCTCCAAGCGGTCCACCACACCTCTGGCCTCCCCCGGCGGCTGGGGCCGTGGCAATGGCATGTGGGGCCAGTCTTCTGGACTCGGTGCCCAGGCCAGCGTTTGGGGCTAGATGTCTTCTATGAGCAATTCCGTTCAGAACTCCCCTTCTTCATTTCTTCTCGTTATGCTTACATCGATCATCCATCTCATCACACTAAAATTTCCCTCTCATTCATACCCCTTTCCCCCTTCCACACCACTTCCCATCTTCCCCTTATTCCATTTCCATCTTCCCCTTATTCCATTTTCGCTTCATCCCATTTCTTCGTTATCATACCTCTCTTTTAATTTTGTGTCATCTGTTTGCGTGTTTAGTTGTCTTGGGCGTCAGCAAAGTTTGAAATGCATACGATAGTGAAGGCGCTGGGGTCGAGGAATTTCTTTTTTACACATTCGGCAAATCACGGCTGGGGGTTTATCTTCTTTCGATCTTTCTCGCGCTTTTTTTACAGGGTGGATTGTGCTGGGTTCTCAACATTCGCAAGGCCACTACTTGCCACCTCATTTTTTGCAGCTTTTTTCCCACTCCTCCACAGCTTTATTCGGTGTCGACATCTTTCTTTCACCGGGGAGTTCTTCTATTTCTGTTTCCTGGGCAGTCTGTCATTTTTGGGTTTTCTACTTACCTAGGGGTTCTTTGCTGTCCTTGTGGGGTTCTATTTTCGAGGTTCCATTTTGTTCAACCTGCTGATCCGGGATACTTCTTCCATCGGCGGTGATGGCCGGAACTATTCCCTCTTTTTTTTTTTTTTTCTGATTTTCTGTTAGGGGTGAAAGAAACTGGCGTCCAGGGTCGACAACGGATGGCAAACTTATTTCGGGCTTGTTCGGTTCGGGGATATACCAACAGTTTCTTCTACAGCTACACACATTTTCGGCATGGTGGTTTTTCATAGGGAGCTTGGTATATTCTTTCGTGGGAACTTTGAAGAAAGGGGAGCTTTTGGGTTTTCTATGGTGTTATTTTTTTTCTCCTTTCCTTTCCATTGCTTGTCTTGCTTCCTGGTCGCTTTTTTTCCTTTTCGTCCCCAACTTTGGCTGGGGCTCTCTTTTTTGTCATTGCTTTCTGTTTTTCCAGCTGGTGGAAAGGGCTTTTGGTACTGGATGTTTTGTTCTTCGTGTGCGCGGGCGAGTCTTCTTCTTGTTGCTTTGCCTTTTGATCGTTGGTTGTGTCGCGCCTAAAAAAAATGGGAGATCCTGTCTGGATGGATTTATCAGGGAGACTTTTGGGAGAAATCGTGGGCGATTTAACATCATTTTATTTGGCTGGTTGGTTGTATTTGCGCTCATTCTTTTTCTGCTTTTTATCATTTCCTCCCCCCTCTGCGTTCTGTTCTCCTCGTCTGTCCCTTGGGCTTTGATATCTAGGTGTGTGTCTATGGAGTTGTGTTCTCCACGGTTGTTGAAGAGAGTCAGTCAGTGTGTGTGTGTGTGTGTTTGTACGTGTTGCGTTTGTGTTGTCGTGTATGTGTGAAGCGGCGTTCAAGATACCAAAGATATGTCGGCGTCGTTTGCTTCTTTTTCTTTCTTGCTATCAATGGGATCCTAGGCCTGAGGGGTTAGGTTTGCGGGCAACTGATACCGAGCATCAGACACTGAACAGATTCCATGGATCCAGACCCTCGACTTTGTGTTTCGTTGTTGCTGATTCCATTGCTTTGTGGTGATTGACGCTTGATACCGCAAGGATTCGTCCTGCTGAGAACGCAGCAGCCATCCTTGGGGGGGCTGCTAACGATGGTGGATCTGACATATATCTGACTGGACTTATGGAGTTCCTAAGTATTTGTTCGCTTTCCTTTCCTTTCCGCTTTGGCATTGTGGTTTTATCTCTTCCTGGACTGGTGTTTGTTTTGTGCCTTTGAAGTGTTCCTGGCTTGTGTGTTTTCTCGAGGTCGTCTAGGCTATGTTCGGGCACTCAGTGTTGTCGACCTGTGTTCAGGAACCGAATCTGGTGGTGTTCTGGGGCGGGATTGTGGGAAAAGGATTGAAGTCCTTTGGCAACCGGACGTGTAATACCAGGACAGGGCTTACGGAGTGGATTGAAACTCTTTGCTTTTTGTGACGTTTACGTGAGTTGTCCCCAGGCGAACGAATGAATGACATTGACATCAACACGATTGATCATAGTGCATGAAAGTGTTCAAGTGGATGCAGCGGCCAGTGCAGACGTGCATACTACATCGTATTGGTAAGATCTGAAGAGGAAAGCTCCCGGCGAAGAAAACAACGGCAATAGTTCAAATGCAACGGATATACCGAAACAAAACTGCAAGCCCCGATGAAGAAAGATACCGGCCAACCCCATGCGCCATCCCGTGTGACTCCCGTTGGTACATCCCGATATTGCCGCGAGAGAAAGCAACCCAAACGCCGAAGCAAAAAGACAGCAAGCAAGCAAGACAAAGGAAAGAAAATTCCAGCAACCGGTCGAACCGTGCCTCACGGCTCGTTCAGTCCCAAGGCACGGCATCCAGCCGCCAGGTCCATGGTATCCTCCAGCGACTTCGCCATGCCGCCCCAAATCACCACACCCTTGCCGTTCACAGCCCAAGCACCGGCGGTCTGCCACTTGGACCCCATGACCGTCGACGGGCCATCGGGATCAATAATGCCGGATGCACCCGTCTCATACGTAGGTGCCGCCGCAAACGCGGCATCCGCGGCCGCGCGCGCCCCGGCACTCCCGCTCGCCGACGCATCGGCACTGCGGGTCAGCGCCGAGGCAACGCGGCTGCCGAGCCAGCCGTCCTTGAGCTTCCACACCTCGGACTGCGCGGCGGGGCTGAACATGTACCACACGGAGGCGTTGCCGAGGCCCCAGGCGGCGTAGGCCGAGCGGTCGTCGTCGATGACGATGCGCACGTTCCACGGGCCGCCGAGCAGGTCGAGCCATTTCTTGGTGGCCAGCGCCGACGAGTGCGAGACGGCGATGCAGGTTAGGTCGTTGGGGTGGTGGTTTGCGAGGGAGCGCAGGGCCAGGAACGACTTTTGGGCGACTGTGTCCGGGATCTGTTAGCAAAGCACTACTCGGGGATGTGTGGGAGGTCAATGGATAGGAGGTCGACCGGGGAGAGAGAAAAGACGACTTACAGGCACAGCCCACGCAGCGCAGGAACAGCACAATCACGTTCTTGCCGCCGCCGAGGGTCAGCTTGCGGTCGCGGTCCAGCGGGGCCAGGTCGCCGACGCGCGGCGGCTCGGCGACGGGGATCGGCGGCGGCGGCGGCGCGAGCCACGGCTGCACGGTCAGCGGCAGCGCCTTGACGGACATCCACGCGGGCCACTGCGAGGCGCCGGCGGCATCGGCCTTGGCCTCGCTGCTCGGGCCGTCGACATCGTCCAGGCCGGGCACCGAGCCGTCGGGGCCGGCGGCTGGGCGGCGCGGCGCGGCGCCGGGTGTGGCGGATTTAGAAGCGGTCGTCGGGGTGGTCGTGGTGTCGGCGCCGAACGAGAAGGACGGCATCGTCGGCATGGTGAAGGACGACGGGTTGATGCCGACCTTCTTGAGCGCCAGTTTGGTGGTGAAGCTGGACAGCATTGCGGCGGGGTTATGTCGTATGTTTGGTAATGGACGAGGTCTGATGTCGAAACGGGCTAGAACGACAGGGAGGCTGAGATCTTCTGTGATTATCGGCTTGTGGTTTTCTTTTTCTGTGGTGAGCATCAGAGATCTGGATTTGCAGGAGGGATGTTTGTTCATATATAGACGAGGAATAGCCAGCAACACCACACACACACACACACACCGTCGCTATCTCTCCTCCGTCTTTTCTTGTTCTGTTTGGTTTCGTCGTGGATCCACAGTCCCTTCAAACGAGACACAGGCTCCCGGACCCTGATATTTTGGGGTGGTCAATGAGCTCTGGTGCCCGCGGACAGGCCAGTGCAGCCACTCCTGGAAAGATACCCAGGGTGTTTAAAGACCCCAAAAGGGGCCATTCGGAGAGTTCAGAGTCCTGTGGGTTAGCCACCACTCCTTGGTCAGGGGGGAGAGAGAGAGCGAACCTGTGCGAAGCCTGGACTCACAGCGAAAAAGGAGCCCCGGAATAGAGTGAATCCATCTGACCGGCAACGCTGTCTCAGTTGAAACCTGCTGCTGGCCCGTCTTGATACGGCAAGTGTCGCAGATCGCCATCCATGAAGAAAGAATTCTGGGGTCCCTTCTCACCCACCGCGACCAGGGGAGGGGGTTGCATCTTGGTTCTTGGGGGGCACCGGGACCACCTTCAGTGCTGGAATATTACCCGCAACTATCAGACGTGTTCTTTTTTTTCCGACTGAGACTTTATCCCAATTTTCTCCCTTCTGCTAGTAATCCTGCCGATATTGGCGATGCTGGTGATGATGATGATGATGATGTTTCTGCCGGTGTGTCGATCTTCCTCTCTAATGTTCCTGTGATTATTCGCTCTTCGGGACGTGTTCATACAAACTCTTGATTTGCGTTTCGATCTGATGGACCCCCTGAACATGGAAATGCCATCTCTCTTGGTGTCTGACCTCCGTACACCCTGCTTCTTTCAAGCGAGCTAGGTTTCGCTGTAAGCAAAGATAAGGGTTACTCAACCCTAATTTGGTGCTGGTATCTTCAACGGAGACATCCCGTATAAGAAATGGGTGCTACGTTAAACAGAAACTGGACATACGAGTTACAAACGCGATGGGAGAAAGCCTGATCTAGTAGGCAGCGACGCCGTCCGTTCCCTCCATCCCTTGGGTACTTCCCTCTGCTCCTAGGGGGAGTGCCGTTTGTTTCTCCTGTCTTCGTTATTGTTCCAGATCTCTCCGGCCGTGAAATCACACAGCTCGTCCTCAGCTTCCAGCTCCTCGCTCTAAGCCACTCTCAAGTGAGTATTTCTTTCCCCGCTGCTATGGATTCTGCTTCACCCTTCCTCTGAAGTCCGCGTGTCTCCAGAGTCATGCCTCCCAAACGCCCCATCAACGACACTTCGCACGACGCCACCGATCGCGGCGGTGCCGATACAGCGAGAGGCGGCAGCCGAGTGGGCGATGCATTGCAAGATAGACCGCGCCGGGGTCGGACTGGCTGCTGTCATGCCAGTCAGTTGCCTTCCTCCCCAACCACCGAAACTGCGTGCTGTGCTCGTCCACGAACCACGCGCGCGAGCCGGGAAGTCTTTTCCCCCCTTCCCAGTGTGCGTTTTGTCCCTGAGTGCTGATGCCCCCCCCCCCAGTGCATGTATAGAACGTCGAGATCGCCGACCGGGCCTGTTCCCGCACGGCCAACCAAGTAGTATATCTAGCCGGCAGCTTCAACCTCCTGCCGATGTCCGGGAAGGCCACGGTCGGTAACACGGCTCATTCCCGGGTGGCCCTCGTCGCCGCCATCACGCAGCAGCAGGAGCCGCAGCAGCAAGCAAAGCCGAAGCAGCTGCCGGAGCCGCGCGACAGCCAGCCCAACCCGTATGTGGAGGTACTGAACACTTTCTCCGATGCGCTGCTGGCTCTCACCCCACGGCTTATGCGCGCCCTGGATGCCTACGCCGATCGTATGGGGGCCCTGCCCGTTGCGCGGTTTCCCCATCGCCCGCGCAAGTAAACGGGCTCGCCCTTCTGCAGGATCTGCCCTGCCTCGGCTTTCTGATCTTCGATTTGGGCTCTGCTGGAGTTTCCGGGGAGTCCGGAATGTTGCCGCATAGTCAGTCACCAGAAAGGGACCTTGACTCAACAATAGGATCATTCTGCAGCGCGGAAAAGCAACGTGAATATACACTCAGCAAACGTGATTCCTCGCCTTTATATCACCAACAGCAGCCTCGTCATGCCGAACACCTCGTGCACACACTCAAAAGGCTCGTCCGGAGTGACGCCGAGCTTCTCCGACGTCTCGGCCAGCCTTGGTGGAGCAGACACTATATCCATAGAGAGCGAGTTTATTCGGCTCGCTATATAATTAGATTAAACCACCCTCCATTCTGCCCTCTCTACCCCGGGCTTTTCTTTTCCAGTGTTTTTGCCCCCTTCTCCAGTCCTTTCAGACTACCCACCTCACCACTATACGGGCAGCGGAACGTTTATTAATGCGGGGAGCAGGTGCATACCTTCAATTCTCCCCGGGACACGTTGGCGAATCACGCGGAGAAACCCAATATCCAGACTTCCGATTCTTCCTGGGGTGGCCATTATATTGGCGTTTTAATGTGCTCGTCTCTTTAGGGGTGTGGGCTTCTTTACACGGCATGATATTGCGGAACCAGATGTTGAGAAGAACCGCTCCAGAAAGAAGGGCGACGCGTTGTTGTCGAGTGCCGTAGTAAGTGAGCCGGGGTCTCTTCGCACTGCGCATCCAGGATATACTTCCCCAGACTGACTTGTGGGGAGCCCTGCGGGCCGGATTGACTTTTGGTGGTCGTCTGCATAAGATCTCTGCGCTGGCGAGTCGGTCTTGCGTCTCGGCACGAGGCTTACGACTTGCACACGTAAGGCGCGCAGTCTCTCGCTCGCCATGGCTATTTGCCCTGGGAATCACTGCGCAGACCACTCCCGCCTCGAGTGACAGATCGGTCTGGGCAGCCGAACTCCAGGTTGGCGGGGGGCAGAGTGCTTCTCTTCTTTTTTCTTTCTTTTTTTTTGGTGTCCTTCTCGGGAAGTGGTAGCAGAGAAAGTCAAAGCACAGGGGGGAGGTTCACAGCCACTGGTTCCGTGACAAGTTCCCGAAGTCCACTGCATGAGGGCAATGGCGCCGCTCCCCGTCTGCGCACACAGGCGGTGTTGCTCAGAGAACACGACGAGGGACACAGGGACAGAGGCAGCAAGGCTGATGCTCCGGCCGTACCACGTCAATCTAGAGCATGGCACCGGTGCTTTCCGAAGGACTTTAAGTTCTAGGATTCCTTGTTCCCTTCTGGCGAAAGAGCCTGTTCTTCAATGTGAGTCGTTGTGTCTGCGGCTGTGGTGAGTTTGTCCGTCGATTTCAGTTTTTCTCTGGTGTAAGGGTTAGGGTTCAAGTGTGACTACTCCTTCTTCTACGGCTTACGTTGTTCATACTTTATGGGGTTCTGTGAGAAGGAAGGACGGAAATGCGTCTGTCACGTGACCTAGGCTGAGAGCCTGGTCCTGGCTAGCCTATAAATACCGGACTTCTATCTATTTCTAGTCTAGCTCTTTTCTTCCTCTTATATCTAACTTTTTTCTAATCAATGCTTACACCCAATTCCATCAACTTATTCATCTTCATTCTTCGGCCCCGATAACAGGTTCCTCAATCAGCAGGTACGTAACCCTAACCCTAATGCGTGTTCGCAATTGCGAACAACGTCACATAAGGCCGAAAATACACTTCCTATTTTTGGGAAGCGGAGGAGAGGCCACTCCTGCAAAATACAGTTTTATAATTTGAAGAAATACATGTTGAACGCACATCATGGACCGGTGACACCGTAGCATGTTCTCCGCATGCACAGCTTTCTTTTTGTGTGTGCATGTCCTGCAGCAGGCGGGATGTGACGCACTGCTGTGCTTCTATGCAGGGTGACAGAGGAAAAAAGGAAACGCAAAACTCTCCCGGAAGCGCGGAAGAAATATATATATATATATTTCGGGGGATGGCAGCGGTCCCTAAGTTCGGAAACCGCACGCACGCATGTGATAAGTGAGTGCTTGCTCGTCGACCGGGTGTGGGAGGTCATCGTCGTTCCAGCTGGGGCCGGTCAGGACATGGTCCGACGCAGACTGACGCGGCTGATACCTGCAAGGTGGATGTAAAAAAAGACAGCAGTGGTGGGCGTTTCTTTTTTTCCTCCCTCTGTTTCCTTTTTCCGTCTGCATGTTGATATCTCGTGAAGACTTGCGGGAGGATACATCCCCAGAAATACTTGCGTCTTTCTTTCGACGGAGGACAAAACGGTCTTGACCTTGACCTCATCCTGCATCTTGACCTTTGGACCTCCAGGGCGAGAGTAAAAGAAGGTGTGAGATGTGGAATCACGCGGTTAACTACTTTGGCATTTGCGGCGTTGGACCAGCCCTGATCAGTGGTTAGGATGTATGTTTTTCCATCTGCAGCCCTGGACGAGCTGGAGCGGCATGCGGAGCAGACCATCCACGTACAGGCGTTTCTTGCAGCTCTTGCGGGCGGCCCGACGGGTGTTGGCGGTCCTGAAGAACAAACCACGACGAAAAGGACGCACGACGAGTCCTCGCGAAACGTAACTGCCTACGTAGATATCAAGCTTTCAAAAGAGCCCGAGACATTTCTAGCCAGGGGCATTTGCACACCACAGAAATACCAGGATATAAAAAGCCCTCCGGCGGCGGCACTACACCGACCCGCGTCCACTAACGCGGGCGGTGTGGCTAGCTTCCAGTCGTTGTATGTGCCCGTACGTAGCGCTCCCGTAGACGGGCGTAGACGGGGAACTATATGCATAGACACGGGGCAGGGACCAGGACTAAGGGCGAAGGAGGGGACGCACGTGAAGCCCCAGTTTGCTGGTGGCAGAGGATATGGAGCAGGGCTGAAGCTGGGCCAGAGGGAAGAGAGAGGGAACATTTGTCGAAAAGCAGTGCCTACGAGCACCGTCAAGATGGGGACTGGACGATATTTGCAAATGGATCGTCGTTCAAAGAGGTCGTTAACGGACATACTATCCGCCGGCATCGCTCCTTCCTCCTTTCATCCCACCCGGCGCTCCTTCCCAACGGGCGTGTGTAGAGAGAGGAAGGAGGAGCAGGTAATCTACTTAGCAGTATTGCTAATCAAGCGCTTCGATCCGACCGCCTGAAAATACTATCGGATCAAGTAAAACAGCTCATTCCATTTGAGCAGATTGTAGCTACCAAAGTCCGGGGTAATGTGGCCATTGTTTCGCGCGACCAGAGACGCCCCGGAAGCATAGGAGGATCATTTGCGCTGGCCAAAAACGGGTACGTCTGCACCTGTTAATGGACAAGGCTTTTTTGGGGCAGCCGGGAGATCGAAGAGGTAAAATGCTCGACAAAAGGTCTCGACTTGCTTTCACTGCAGAGGAGGCACCGGGCCGGATCGGTTGAACGGCATCGCAACGTGCCAGGTGTATGAGGTAACCATCTTTTGTAGCTTGTCGTTACTTGGGCTCTGGTTAACTGAACCAGCTATCTATTTAAAGTCTTGGTGTACAGTATATATATACATATATATACCGCGTAGTTGGGATGGCCACGTTATCACTTTGTGTCAAGCAAAACTTCTCGACCCAAGGATACCTGTCGCTGCTTTCCCCCGGACGAGCAAGTGAGAAGTTTTGTCGTCATTGTGGGAATGAGCGCGGGGCTACTAAGCTGGAAAGCCGACAAAGTTGATACGTCTCTATATAGTGAAGGATGAAAGGAAACAAGATAGGGAATGTAAAGACATCAAGAAGAGAAGGTCTCTTTTTCGAGAGAAAGGGGGAGGGTGTTGTAGAATACATTTTACGTGATTGAAGGTCACGTGATTACTTGTTCACATAGCCCAATTCGGAACTCATCTATGTGTTTGGGTGAGCATTTCCTGTAAATTCCATTGAATCTCCCAAGAGAAATAGGGGGCACGACACAGACATCACCAACTTGGCTCTTTTTAGAAAGGGGAGGGAGGAAACCAGGGGGCCGGGACTTGGGACTTGGGGGGCTTGTCTCTTTTTCCTGGTCTTCCGGGTTGTTCCTTTTCTTCTCTCCTGTCAAATCTCGTTCTCCATAGCTTGGATCAGACACCAGTTCGCGGATTGAAGTGGTTCTGTGCCCCTTGTCTTGGTCGTTCTACCACCCCCGGATTCCTCGGGTCTATTCTAACTTGGGCGTTCCCTTTTTTTTTTTTTTTGTGTGTTTGCCATCATGAAGGCACGAACCCAAACAGACACAGGAACTCGAACAAGGACTGTGACCTGAAGGAGGATGCGAGCGCACAGGACACATGGCAGGTCAACGTGCGTCCGCAAGAAAACATGAAGCGAACTTCAGACGAAAAAAAGGAAAGAAGTGTGGATCTGCGCTTAAAAACTGGCTGGGAAACCATGCAGGACAAGCCAGACTCGGGAACAATATCAATGGCTAAACAAACTTTTTCTTATAGAGATCCCCACGCGACACCACAACCGTTCCGAGCATTCCTATGTCCGTCCTCTTTCGAAAGCCCCTTTCAACCCTCAGTCCCTACTAACTCCCTATCCTGGCCCCCGGCGCCAGGGATCATTTCGGCTGGTTTTGCTCCCCATATGAATCTGGGGCTGGACGAGAAAGGGAGAGAAGAGAAGGGCCCGCCACGCAACGGTGCGAACGGGACTGTGTGACGAAGGGGTGAAGGAATCAGGGTTGGGAGTATGGTTACTTTGGTATTTCTCATGCTGGGTCTGTATATGCGCAACAACACACCGAAGGGAAAGCACTCCGGGGCTCCTTTCATTGCACGACGGTCTCCCTTCTATTATCTTCTTATCACCACCACCACCGCTTTAAACCTCCTATGCTGTGAATAATGGCTTCGGAGGAGTATACCAGCCTGAACTTTCCGCATGGCTCTATTCGCGTGTGGTTGGGAGGTTGGAGACCTGCCCCGCCAAGTTCAGAGTAACGAAGTTGATGTCCTCTTGCTACATCTGAGTTAACATCCTATAGTATCTATAGTATATATGTACGTAGTGTCGGGAAATAGAGACGGTCGATATCATACATAGTCACCTGGTAACCTATTAATGGAGGCAATAGAAGGGTGATGTTTGATCCGTACCATCCGAGGACTTGGCGGCACGATCCGTTCAAAGCTTGATGCTCCGATTTTGGACTCTATAGAAGCACGATATCTAGGAAGTAAATGCCTGGTGTAAGAAGAGAGGAAGGTGTTAAGAGAAGATAGAGGGTGGCTTGAGTCCTTATGAGGTTGATTCTGGGGCAGTTAGGCCGACCTGGCCATGAATCATGGAGAGAGTGGCAGATGTTGTCTTCGAGGTTGCAACAGCTACATCTGCATGTGCGCTTCGTCAGTTAGGATTGGGATGGAATTCCAGAGAACCAGTAGGGATTTTCCCTAGGGTCTCCCACGCGGTCTGGACCCTCTTCACCCCGAGGACCTGGATCGTGTCTCTCTCTTTCTCACCCCAAGGGTAGACCAGACCAAACCAGGCCGATAGGGAAATCGAATCCGTCACATACACACGCTCACACACAGGTAGTCTCTCCCACAAGGCACCCTTATCACCAGATTAGCTTCCTAGAGATACCTACGAATGGCTTTGAAAACAGAGACAGCAATACTCCAACCAGCCCCTCAGGGTCTGGAGTGAGGAACAACTCAGGGCCACTTAATTGTGATTCTAGCAAGTTCCCCTAGCGACCATACCAAACTTTTTTGGTCCAAGGGAGAAAGACGCCAGAACCCCCGATCTGCGTGAAAGAAAAAGCCTTCTCTCTGGAATCGAAGAAGCTCTGGAAGCCAAGGGATGTGTGACCGAGCCAGATAGATCGGAGGGAGGGGGAGAAAGAGGATGGTGGCACTGGTGGACCAAAGTCTTTTTTCTAATAGGGGGGTTTTACATAAATTTATCTTTATTTTAGTGTGTGTCCCTTGAGAGAGGCTGGCTACATCCAGCCGCACGTCTTGAACCAGGAAGATTGGGAGGAGAACTGCAATTGTGAGAAGCACAGGAAGTATGTGGGACACAGTCAGTTCCGATCCTCGTGAGGGAAGGGAACGCAGCTAACACACGCGCCTTGCTATTGATACCAGGATTTCCATTCTCGCGGGCCCCGATTGACGGCTTTCACATTGTTCCTTTCGCCTGTCCCGCGTGAACCGAGAAGAAAAAGAACAAAAAAAGGAAGTCATGCTGGGCTGGGGATGGATCTGCCAAGCTTGTCCAACCCTGGAATAGAAAAGTCCAGAAAAAGCTTTCCCGCATGCACAAACCAAGCTTGTGCGCTTGTCACTTCCCCCTTGCATGAACCCATCCAGCTCTTTATCTCTCCCTTCCTCACACACACACACACATACATACACACACACACACCACCTCGGCGGCGACCTTGGAGGCCCGGCTTGGCCGAAGCGCGGACACCGGAGATGGCCTGCCCACGGCAGAACAGACAGCGCGCGAGAGAGAGAGAGAGAGGAGAGAGGAAGAAACGGCCAGAGCTGACGATCGAAAGAAAAGAAACGAGAGTGACTCGCAGGTTCCAAATTTCCAGATAAGCTGGGATCAGTCCACCACTATCGCCGACATGTTCTTTATCCCGTTCCCGCGAGTGGTTCTAGAAGACCAAACTAGCCGGGACTGATCTCAATGGACAACAATAACAAAAAAAGGAAGCACGGCACACCACGGGCAAACTGTCATTGATGCAGGCTTTTTTCCGTAGGGAGGGGGGGAGAGGGGGGGCAGAGGGAGGGGAAAAGACACTTAGACTTCACACACACACGGCACATCCATCCACAGACAAACCACACCACGTTCCGACTGACGCACGTGCACACGCCTTCTTCTTCTTCTTCTTCTTCTTCTTTTTTTTGGTCGGTCATGGCTAAACATGTATCCAAAAAAAAAAAAAAGGCCAGTGTGAATAAATAATCCGCTGTCATATTCCCCCCATTTGCCCCAGCCGCACGCTGAAGTCCAGATCTTCTCTCGTGAGGCTGCGTCGGACTGGGCTTAACCCTAGACCCTCACCCACCTTCCCCTCTGCGCCGTGAGAGCCGAGCCCGGCACCAACACTGGTATCAGGAACTTTAATGTGTGCAACACCAATTTTGTGTCTGGTATGTGCTTATTTCGGTGTTTAGTTAATTGCCCAACTACTGGCATTTGGTTTTCGCCTCCACTGCCGTTTATAGCTCTCAAGACAATGAGTTAAAAACAGCAGACCCAGCTGAACTGACCGAAAAAGAGCAGCGCATTTGTTTGTTTTGGTGGCCACAACCATCCAATACAGAACACTGTGACGTCCCGGACCAGTTGTGCCGTCTGGCTACAGTTAATTCCAGGATGTGATGTTGCTGTTTCCAACAGAGTTGGACATCCAAAGTGAGATACTGGAGTCGTAGTCCCAGAGTATGTGCTGTGTGGCACAGCCCATGATACCGTGAAGGGCGCGAGAACGAAAGAGAGAGAGAGAGAGAGACACACACACGATCGCTGTTCCCGGCGGATATATGTGGTTGAGGCACGCACCCAACCTGGCTGACCGTCCTGCTTCATTGAGTAAAGTGGGAAAATTTGGTCGGGTTGTCCAAAGGACTTCTGGCGTCACACTGGACAATCAAGCATCATGTAGCTGCTATACAACGGGGCTGACTCTTACATACCTGCGCTGGGGGGAGGGTGTGATGTGTCCTCCTTCCCGATCGCTTCTATCTCCTTTTCCTTTTTCGTTCTTCTATCGCTTATGATCGGGATCCATCCCGGCTGGAGATGCAACTGGTGATAGAGCCTCCCAGGCCCGACGAGAGATTTTGAGAGAACAGAACGCGCGCGAGAGAGAGAGAGAGAGAGAGAGAGAGAGAGAGAGAGAGAGAGAGAGAGAGAGAGAGAGAGAGAGAGAGAGAGAGAGAGAA
>LNGL01000019.1:347289-394688 GCA_001510565.1 Knoxdaviesia proteae | reverse complement strand
AGAGAAAGAGAGAGAGAGAGAGAGAGAGAGAGAGAGTACAGAGCCACACATTCCACATGTTCCCCACTACACTCACGTTCACATTCACACGCACTCTCACCCACACCAAATTCCCAGTATTCTGCGGTTGAACCTTGGTCTGGCTGTCTGTCCCGCGTCTGATTCAGCGCCGCCTCGCCCTCCAGGCTGTCCAATCATTCAGGCGCACTCGGCCAGCTCAGGCGCTCTCAGCAGTCGAGGGGCTGCACTTATGTAATTTGGGGAGTCAGACCGGCCAGACCTATGACGAGACTTGCAGTAGTGCCAGTATTACCTGTAGTGTGCCAGTATTTCCTGCAGTGGTCGCATTACAGCAGCCAGGAACGCTGCTACTTGTACCTGCATACTGGCGTCCAGGCCTTTTAGGTACCTGAGAGAGGGCTGCCGTCTTCTCGATGTTCTCAGCCTGAGGGTGCCGCTGTAAACCCCAAACCTCCCCTTTTCCTACTATATCTCGCCTGTACCCGAGGATTTCCCTCTCAGTTTCGCATCACCCTTTCTCTCTCACAGTCTCCTCGTCTCTCGCTTTCTCCTTCGTTCTTCCTCTTTGTATTCTCCAGCCGCACTTTCCTCCAGTTCTGCTTATGCACATACACGGTCTTGCCCTTTATCTGTTCGGCCACTTCCTTCCTGTTAACTTCGTTTGTCTTGCTCTCCGACCTCGCCCCCAATTTCTCTCACTCACGCTCTACTCTCGCTTCTTGTAATTTCCTTGAACTGTCTATTTTCTTCTTCTTCTTCTTCCTATACTCTTCACCTCTTGACTTTTTAACCTCACCCTTTTCTCCTCTTTTTTCTTCTTCTCTTCCCTCGCTTTCCCTCGTCTTTCTTCGTCTTATGTACGCATTTTTTCTTGTTCCTTCTGTACTGCCCAAAAATCGCCCGCGAACAAAATCCAGCTGATCTGCCTGCGTCCAGTGATCTACAATCATTCCCACCTTGGTTTACCCGGTTCGCTTTCTTTGCGTGTTCCTTTTTTGGTTACGTCGCTGTCTGACCGATTCCAGAACCTCGACATCCGCTCCAAAACCCTAACAACTTCCGCCATCGCCAGATCTCAGAGCCTCTACATACTCATATTTCGTTCACTGTCCATACTGCGATTTGCCGGTCCCTCACGCGTCTCCTGTCGCTCTAACTCCCCCCTGGTGAATTTTCCTGCCGTCACGCCGGGCTCCTGAGGGTGCTTGTCTCACAACCTCGACATTGATGCGTCTTCAGTGAACTCCGGTCCTCTGTCGCGTCTGGACTTCGTTGCTTTTGTCGCTCCAGCCATACTCGCCGCCGTTCTCGACCTCAATACCCCTCCTCCTATTTTTTCGGCCACGGTCTCTCCTTCTTCGGTTCTCCTACTCGCCCTCCTTGCCTCTTATTTTTCGCGACTCACTCGCTTGTTGTCCGTCCGGCTCAGTATCACACCATTCGCTGTTGTTTCCCTTCTTCTGTCCGTGATTGTCGGTCCTCCGTTTCCGTGCTCGGCCAAGATTCCATCTGATCCTTTTTCACTTCCAAAATCCCCTCCGCGATTTCCAACTCCGCGAGTCTTCCAAACTGCGTTGATCGATCGGGCAGTTTCCAACTGTCTCCAGAGACTCGTGTATACTGCGTATTTCTTCTCTTCGACGGTAAACCCATCTGCTCGAACCTGATATTGCGACCCCTTCAACCACCGCCTCTGACCCATTGCAAGAAAAACTAAGGTTGGTATCCCATCCCCACCCTCAACATTTGACCCATATCATAATTTTCTTCCACACAACCCAACCTGTGTGGTTCTTGGTCTCCTCCACATATCCAGCTATATATCTCCAAAGAGGTGCATATTTGTCTTTCTCTTTCTCTTTCTTTTCACACTAGAACCCTGAAGCAAGATGTACATTCTAGCACTTTAGTAATATCCAAGTGGGTGGCTTGAACTGCCTTTGAACTGCCTACCTACACTATGTCCGATCTGATCCCTCTCCCATCTTCTCTCTCTGGCTATGTTCTCCTGGTCTTTCAGGCACTCAATGCTACATGCCCTCTATAGTGTCTAAGCTTCTGGACCTATACTCTCCTTTGCTGATCTTCCTCAGACACTGTTTATTGTTCATTAACTCTTTTTAACTCGGGAAGTTTCCGGGTACCTACCCTTGCTTGTCTCCCTTCCCTTCTTAACTCATCCATTCTGCGTAAACCCACTTGACCATGTTCTACGGCATCCTTGTCTAAAGCCCAATCCTAATCCTGGCCCCATCTTTTCACATCATTACATTTGCCTGTACCTAATCTTGCCATCTGTTTTGCTGTCTGGTTGTGAGATGGGTGTGCACTTTTTCTTCCCCTAAATCACCTGGCATCTTGCTGAATAGTTTCTTGCTTGTGCAATCTGCTTCTCACTTTCCTGTTATTTTCTTCCTACTCTATTTCTGCCTCCTGTACATTTTTTTCCTCATTCCAATTATCTCTGTTTTTTGTCTCTAAGCTGCTCATTTGATTTTATTTTTCTCTTCTCTTTCTTGACACTGGAATTCCCTTTTTTTTCTGGGTCTTTCTTTCCACTAACCTCTCCTAATCAAGCTCTCTCCTCCAACTCTGTCTTAGTTTTTTTTTCTCCTTCTTCCTCCCTCCCTTGATTTCTTCTCTGTCCGTGTCAGGCGCTCCCTGTTCTCTGCTCTCTTACCGGCAGTCGACCCCCTTTCGAGACCTCTGAATGGACAGTCGGTCAACAACTGCAGAATCCCAGCACTCCTACTCGATCACTCCGTGGCCAAGTTCTCCCGCCGTGTCAACACCTGCCCCAGTAGTCGGTAACCCCGTTTCGCAGTCCGTATCCCCGGCCGCCGCCAACATTGCCTCCAACTTGGCCTTCTTCATTCCCCAGCAGACCCAGTCTCACTACCGGGATCAATTGATAACCCTCAGCCAACTCTTCTCTCCCGGAAGAGGAGGCGGTGTCCCCCAACCGCACTCCTCTCTTCCCCACCCCAACGGAACCACCCCGTCGCGGTCCCCATCCTCGCATACTCCGTCTCGTCCGAGGTCTGTCTCCAAGGCCTCCGTCAAAGACAAAGACCACCCTGTAGGCAAGGGCAACCAGGGCGGCCATGGGAGCCGACCAAACCATTCTCAACCAGATAAAGGCCATCGTGCTGCTAGAGAGTCAACCTCCGTCAAGATGACCAACAAATCCATCCTCGACACTATGCATCACCCCTTGCACCCACGGCGGTCTCCGTCCGTGCAAGCCCAAAATCAACAGCAGCAGTCGAGTTCGGTCCCGTCCACTCCTCACCAGCATGCCCGAAACTACTCGTTCGAGTCTCGCGACCCTTCTCCTACCACCACGAATAACCACTCTCCACGCTCCGCGTACTCAGAAACGACACCATCTCTCCCGTCTCTGAGACCTCTCCCGGCAAAGTACTCCAGTTGCCAATACGAGACCTCCCAACTACATTCGCGTCGGCGAATACCATACAGCTTAGGCAACGATCCGTTGGAAAAGACTGATTTGTCTACGCTAAAATCGAACTTGTCCGAAGATGAGGAGCGGCAATTATCGACTGATATGCGAGAACTGTACGATCGATTACTTCCCACTCAGCATGTGGAGGAGAAGCGACTGAGACTTGTTGAGAAGCTGGAAGGCATTTTCAACGACCAGTGGCCGGGTCACGACATCAAGGTTCACCTTTTCGGATCCTCGGGGAATCTGCTGTGCTCGGACGACTCAGATGGTATGTGGTGAACCGTTCTATCCCGCTTTCCTTTCGCTCAAGCCCCAAGTCCCGATTTCACCGTCTCTCCGCAAGGGGAGCTGATCAAACTTCTGAATATATCTGTCTTGAGTCTGACAGACTTTAAGCCGCAAACTAACCAATCTCTTCTACGAATATAGTTGATATATGTATCACCACTCCCTGGAAAGAACTGGAAGGCGTTTGCATAATTGCCGACCTCCTCGCGAAAAGTAAGAAATTCCAAACATGTCTCTTTCCTTCTAAATTTGCATCCGAGCCCACCTTTCAACGCCAAATTCTAACAGATTATTCGTTGTATTATTTAGGAGGTATGGAGAAGGTAGTGTGCATATCGGCCGCGAAGGTCCCGATCGTCAAGATTTGGGATCCCGACCTCGAGCTTGCTTGCGATATGAACGTCAACAACACGCTTGCCCTCGACAACACGCGCATGGTTCGCACTTATGTGCAGATCGACGACCGTGTTCGACCGTTGGCAATGATCATCAAGTACTGGACCCGGAAACGGATTATCAATGATGCTGGTAAGCCACATCTGGTTCTGCTCTCGCTGGCGTGCGATTTAAACAGCTTGAAAACCTAACATTTTGCCGTTCTTCTCACTAGCATTCGGTGGAACGTTAAGTTCGTATACATGGATATGCCTCATAATCGCCTTCCTCCAGCTTCGAGATCCACCGGTTTTGCCCTCTCTGCATAATCGCCAACACCCCCGACTGAAAAAACAAAGCGGAACCGAAAGCGCCTTCGCCGACGATGTTGAGAAACTACAAGGGTGGGGAAATAAGAATAAAGCCTCGATCGGCGAACTCTTATTCCAGTTCTTTCGATTTTACGCACACGAGTTTGACTTCGGCCGGCACGTCTTGTCGGTCCGAATGGGAAAACTGCTGACCAAGAAAGACAAGGGTTGGCACCGGGCCATCAACAATCAACTCTGTGTCGAAGAGCCTTTCAACATCTCTCGAAATCTCGGCAACACCGCCGACGAATTTTCCTTCCGTGGACTTCATATCGAACTGCGTCGTGCATTCGACCTCATTTCACAGGGAAAGCTTCACGAGTGCTGTGAAGAGTATGTCTTCCCGAAGGAAGAGGAGCGTTCGACGTTTACGCGACCGACCGCACGGCCGGTGATTGTGCGGAGCTCGAGCCAAAATCATGCTGGCCGTGGTGGTCGCGGGGGATTCAATCGTGGAGGCCGTCACTCGAATAACTACCGAAATGGAAATTCTAACCGCAGAGCCTCGTCTAGTGTTGCCTTCGATCAGCAGCAGCAACAGCAGCAGCAACAGCAGCAACAGCAATCACAATCTGGGGTACCTCCAAACGTGTTTGGAACGCCGGTGGGAATGATCTCGCCAGAGATGGCCTGGTACTCTTCTGTTCCCCAACTGCACCAGGACCTTCTTACTGTTCTTACTCAGGACTCGATCAGATTACAGCAGATGTATGGACACGGCGCCATGTTCATTCCTCAAGCACTGCAGGCCCAGCAGCAACAGTCTCAGCAGCAGCAGCCTTCATCCGCAACATCCTCGTCTGGCCAAGCCCAGGGGCATCCCGATCGATCACGGACTAACTCGATTGATAATCCGTCAATGACGGCCCCGATTCGACCGGATATGTACCAACTCGTTGCGGTGCCTTTCCAAGGCGGTGGCACTCACATGTTCTACGCACCACAACAGGCGTTTGCCACATATCCTTCTTCGCCATCCGCAATGAATGGGGCATCCTCGGATGTGAGACGAGGGATGCATCGCTCGAATACCGTGGCAGATCCTGGAGCATTGACATCAGCTGGAAGCTCGCATAGATCGCAGTCCCAACCTGCTTCAAGATCCAATGCCACATCGCAGTCGCAGCCTCAAACTGCCAACGGCTATATGTTAGGCTCTCCTGCTTCGTCGTACGTGCCAAGTGTGCCGGCGTTCTATCAGCGTACCACAACTGGCCACTCGATCCCGAGCTTCATCCCTGACGATTCCGAGTACGAAGACGCTTCGGCCATCAAGGCCACGACTCTATCTCCGGCCTCGGAAGATGCGAGCTACGCTGCAAAGGAGAAGCAATCTTCCGGAGCGAAGGGACTGGCGCCGCCCGCTATTCCAGTTGCGGCAACAACATCAAATGCGCAAGTTCTGGCCAATGGGTCCTTGGAGAATGCCAGTGCCACATGTGGGGATGCGACCCAGCCGACAACGCGCCGGCGGAGACTTTCCACCGAAGGCCCCCAGACGATTCTCGATCGGCGAATGCGCCGTGCCTCCTCTCGTTCACCTTCCCCTCTCGGACACGCGCGTGCCCACTCGACAGGCAACACATCAGCCATTGTCAACGGATCCACGCCGCAAGGGTTCGGCCGAAGCCTTCCACGCTCCCCTCTTATTGTGAACGGATCATCACTGAAGACCAGCACGACCCCTTCCCAGCGCGACGCTCCGATCGTTGATGGAAGCATCAAATTCGATGCCGGTTTGGCTGATTCCGACCTAGCCAGTGGTTCATCCCTGGGTGCGAGCGCCATGGCACCTTCGGGGCTTGGTATTAGAAATAACACTGCCCCAGTTGTGTCGCCATTTGTGCCTCTTCCTATGCGCCCCGTTCCATCTGCCGATGGCGGAGCGCGGCAGCTGGCCGATGCACCTCCAATCGTGAATGGAACTCATGCTGTTCCCACGCCGATACCATTTGCACAGCCGGTGCCCATGATGAACCAGGGATACTTTCCGCCCCATCCTCAATTCACTCCGCCCATGGATTACTCGGCCAATGTTGGAGCTTCTCCTAGCTCACGCCAGCGGGGGATGATACGACCCGGAGCCCAGAATGGAATAGCACCTCTTGACTTGGCGATAGGTGGTCCTCACAACAGTGGTGTAAATGAGTATCAGCATCTGTCTCCGGTGTACGAGGGCCAGACTCCGTCACCCAAGGCGGCCCGGAAGTCTGAGACGCCCACGAAGACCGCGAAGTCGCACAACCACCTGCCCCGGACGCGTGAGAGAGAAGCTACAGTCACGCCGATGACGGCACTGCCAGCCAGCCCTGAGGATATTACGCCCATACCGAAGGAACAATCTCGGCAAGGTGATGGCCACGGTGTGAATACCAATAGCTCTCATGGCAAGAATCCCGGTGGACATGGAGGTGGCGGGCAGCAGCAGCATGGTGGAAAAGCGGCCAAGAGGAATTCGATGCAGAACCGATCAATGACGTCGCCCAATCTTGCTTCTGATCTGGCTCGGATGCAGCTGGATACGAACGTCCATGGGACCAACGATACGGCAGCGTCCGCTACGACACCCGCATCAACTGGACGACCCGTGGCGGAGCGAAACGGTTTCGCTTCCCACAACCATGCAGCGGGCACGGAGGGCGGTGAGTGGCAAAAGGCGACATCGTCGAAGCATCGCAAGAAGGGCGGCCAGGGCGCAAAGGCCCAGGCGAATGGCACGGTCAACCACGCAGAACAGACTCCGCGGGTCGAATCGGACAGAAAGGGTGGCTGAGTGAGTGATTGCTAGCACAACACGAGTGGAAATCCACATACACAGCGCAACTTGCTTGGTACAGGTCGGCATTTGATCTTGCGAAGCATCGACAGGATGTCTCGGAACCCGACATTCATTTTGGTGGGATGAAAGAATCTCTCACATGGGGGCGGCAAGAGGACTGTTGGCGGGGAGAGAATGGGGGCGGTGACATAGATCACCGCTCTGTTGAATTCTGGACTTTCAAGTTTCTGCAGCTGTCTCAACCTTGTCACCACGCTCCCCTCCTCTTCCCCAGACCCACTCACCTCCGAACATGATTTTATCTGGAGATGGTGACTTCGGCTTGTTATGAAGACGGAACAGGGCTAAGGCTCCGGATAGTGGACCGAATCCCCGTTTACTCCTTTTGTTCTGGACGACCCGAGACATTGGCTTTCCCAGGCCTGCTTTACCGAACCGACACACACCGCTCTGCGACCATAAACGCCTTTCGCCCTTTCAGCCGTGTAATGCGACTGGTTGCCGGCTCGACTAATCGTTGTCAGTCCACAAGTCGGAGACATTCGACCGACCTCCTCTTGCGATTGTCCGTACCCGGGCAGTGAAGCAGTCGGCGTTTCCACTTTCTTCACACTTTCTTTTTCTTTGATGTTTTCTCGGTTCTTTTTCTTCTTTTTTTTCTGCGATGCATGGCGAATGATCTCTGGTTTTTCTGGTGGATGTGTGATGATCCACTATCAGGTCTATGGAACGGATTTTCGTAACTAAAAAAATTGAGTGTGCTTTTTTTTGTTCTCTCATGTGTTAGACCCCCCCCCCTCAAATGGAGCAAAACGGTTGAGCAATTAGGATTCTGGGCATGGTTTCGTTTTCATTTCGACTGTTCTTTTTTTATATTTTACCCCCTACACTAACTGTGTTTTATTGACGTTTGGCTCATCGATTTGGGTTTTTTCATCTTGCATTCCGGGAATAGCAACGAGCCTTAGCAAGATTCACGCTGTCTTTTTTTTTTTTTTTTTGTTACTTTACTTACAAATACGCACTACACGCACATATATGGGAAAGGGAAGATAAATACCAAAGCATTTTGCATGTACGCTGATGAGTTGAAGGTGTTGAAGCGGAAAGATATCATTGCAGACAGACATGTGGTTGTGATAATTGCGTTTATTAGGGTTAAACCCTGGTTGGTTCCACAGCCTCAAACATTTCGTGCGCCACAACCAGAGAGTGAGAGTCCTACCCACTCGCCACAAGTTTGGCCAATTCACGGCTGCCTGGGTTTTGGGGTTGTGGCTGGGACATGATGTCTGGATTTTGGAGGGGTGAGATCGATGTTTCTGTTTCCTTCTTTGCATTTCCCGTTATGAAGGCTGAGTATAGTCCAACTTGATCTATGCGGCGGTCTGCTATACATCTATCCAACGAGCTTTCTTGTTCTTTTCCCTATTTGCCTCAAGTTTCCTGTCTTTGAACTGGACTGAGGAACAGAGACGCTGTGCTGTGTATGACGGCCTCAGTGGTGGAGTGTCGGTGTACCGCGATGCGAGTCTCTGAAATCCGTTCAACGTGACTCGAGATAAGAATCGGAGATTGCCACGTTGGAACTTTTGCGGGACTTGTACGGGAGATACAATCGGCGCAAACCGGCCGTACGTGTCTTTTCTGCGCCACACACCAAGACCGATCTTGAGCACACGCCCGATTCCAGGCGACGGGCCTTCGAGAACTCGACTGCCGTGTTTGGAAGTGGGCTTTTTGGGTGGTGGAGAACACATCCAGGCTTACAGAAAAGCCGGCACTTGGTGTTTCCCGATCAGGCAGGTGGACGGTCGATTAGGCGGGTGAAGGAGTCCCGATTGCACTTTTGCACGGAGGCTCCCGAAGGTTCCGGAGGTTGACTGCCTTTTTGGACCCGGAATTCCGGAGTTCCGGGCGGGAACCCCACCCTCGGACGGCCAATCCGACTGCCAGATTTCCCGGCTTCGCGGTCTTTCGTTCCGTGCTATCACTACAGTTCCCGGCCATGGATGACCTGGCCAGCGACATCGAAACGGCCGGGCCGCGCACCGGCGGCAAGAAATCCAGCCTCCCGGCCCACAAACGACTACAACGGTTTGCCCAGCACGTGCGGCAAACCACCGACGACGATGCCGCGCTAGTCGCCTTCGCCGCGCGCCAAACCCGCGCGGCCGAGCTGTGTGTGCGGGTGGCCGAGCAGGCGGCAGCCCTTGTTGCCCGGGAAGAAGTGGCCAAACACCGACGCCGGCTGCGGTGGCGGCGCATGCGGCGCCAGGGCCAAGGGGCAGGTTCCAGTGCCTACGATGGCGGGCTGGAGCAGCCGATCGACCCGGCTGCGGCTATAATTGCCACGGAGATGGTGCAGTCGCTGCGGGACTGGAGCGAGACGCTGGCGGCGCTTGCGGTGCGGTTGCGCAAGGCGGCGTCTGCCATGTGGTCGGGTGGCCGGTTGTTGACGACGGAGAAGATGCGGGCGGCGGCGATGGAGAGTATGGAGCGCATGGGGATGGATAAAGATCTGGTAGGTTTCAATGTGTCTCACTCTCTTGTAGTGGAGTGATGTGGGCGGTTCTAACTCTGTGGGTTTTCTAGATTGCTACGTTCCAGTCTCGGCTGGAAGGATACGACGCCGTGCGCCGCGAGACAGCCGACGTGAAACGGCTTATCCAAGACACGGAGGCGGGCATAGCACCCGGCCGTGAAATCCGCGAGGTGGAGATCTCCGCACAGGGCGACGCTGTGCTCGAGTTCCCCAACCTGACACTGGCGCCGCGGTCCACCAGCGGCCGCAACGGCTACGACTCGGTCGACGAGGACGGCGCGGGGTCCGCCAATGACTACGACGACGACTTTGACTATGACGAGGACAACGACGCAGGTGACGGGGAGACGTACGAGGCGGCTGCGGCACGGCGGCAGAAGCACCTGGCGGACGCCGGCAGTTCGTGGTCCGGCCCGGGGTATAACCGGTACGACCGGCGCGCGGCGTACGACGTCGATCGCCGGCCGGTCGTGCTCCCCGTGCTGCGGTTCCGCGTGTCGTCGCAGATGCTGGCGCAGACGTCGCCGTTCTTTGCGCGTGTGTTTGCTAGTGCTTCGGCGTCGCGGTCCCAGGCGCGGAGTCGAAGAGGTGGGGCGGTTAGTGGCGGGAAAGTGGCAGCCGGGGCCGAGAGCGAGGCCGACGAGGACGGGGATGCCGGGATTTCGGATATGGATTCTGAAGCGTCCTCGGGATTGTCGTCGTGTGGGTCGTCGTCTTCGTCGGAGATCTCCGCTGATGGACTGGGTCCTGGCGACTTTTCCGACGATACGACGGGGGGGTTAGACACCGAATACAGCCCGTTGTTCTCGGCCCAGCTCCAGGTGTCGCTTCCGCGGCGACGTCTACTCCGGGACGGATCTTCCGTTCTGTTCTATAGTCTTCCAGGGTCGGAGCGGAACCGCCGCGGCGCGGTCGAGATCCTCCTCCACGCTGCACACCACCACTTCAACCAGACAAGCACCAATATCGGCCCCTCACGATCCAAGCGCCACGGCCGGCGGCGGAGGAAGCACCGCAAGCGCGGAGCCGACAGCACCGACCTCTTCAGCGGGGATGACGAAGACGACGACGAGGCCGCCTTCGACCTGGAGCCCGCAACCGACGACGAACCGGCCGTGCCGCGCGCCGTCTCCCTGGCGCAATTCGTCGCGGTTGCCGCCGCCGCCCTTCGGTTCCGGTGTACAGCACCCCTGGAACTGATGGTGGAACACGCCTGGCTCCCGCAGTGGCTGCACCGCGGAGCCGACCCCGTGCCGCGCGGGCTCGTGTTGGTCAGCTACGCGTTTGGCGCGCGGCGGCTATTCACGCGGATGACCAAGAGTGCGGTGCTGAACGCAACCTCGGCGGCGGAGCTTGCGCGCGCGCCGTGGCCGCGGCGCCTCCAACGCCGCGTGGCCGACCTGCGCGAGGCGAAGCTTGCGCAGATTGTCGCGTGCTGCCATGAGGCTGTGGCGGAGTTTGTGCGGCCGGTGGCGGGACCCAAGCCCCTACCAGTGTCGGCGGCGCCCCGGCCCAGGCCACCTCCCGCCGTGTCATCGGCCGGCGGGTCGGGGTCGTCGCCGGGTACTCGGCCTTCTATTCGCCGCGGGCCGTCTACCTCGCATGCTGGGCGAGCTGCCGCTGTTGACGCGGCGCGGTTCTCGTCCTTCCGGTGGGGGTCGCTGAGTTCGCTACCGGCGCAGCAGCTCGCGCAGACCCCGCCGGTACTTAGCTCTTCCTCGGCCACGGCGTCGTCTGCTGCGGCTGTGGTATCTACGGCGGCGTCGGAATCTCCAGCGGTGTCGTCTGCCACAACGGCAACCACGACCGCGGCCTCACAGGCCCCGCAGCCGTTTTTCCAGTCGGCGACGCGGTGTCCGCGCGGCTCGCACACGTGCGATGCGTACCACCTTGGGTTCCTGATGAAAGTGCTCATGGAGCTGCGGCTGTCCCATTTAGTGCTGCAGGCGTCTGCAGCTGGGACCGCGGGGTCTGTGCAGGGCGCCATGGGTGTCCCAGCCGATATGAGCATTTCCCAGCTAGCCAATCTTCTCAGCTCGGTGCCGGGGGCCGCCCCGCTGGGGATCCCGGGGCACGATGTGACTGGGTCGTCGAGTTCGGCCATCACGGTCAAGGGGTGGGGGGCTATCGGCGGCGTGTGTGATCCGATGCCGACTCTCCGGTCGACGGTCATCGATGTGCTGAACAGTGTCCCCGGACTGACGCTGTACGAAGCCAGCGGCACGCGGCACGGCTGGGCTCTCTCAAACCACCGGTCAAATGAAGCCCAGCGTCTTCTGGAGGTCGGACCCCGACGGCCCGTGGGACCCGGCGCCAACGGCACCACACGCGCCGGCCAGCTGCGTCTCTCGGCATCGACCCTCCCCGAGTCTCTGCAGCGCACGCGCGCCATTGCGATGGCCAAGCGCCTTGCCGCCGCGTCCGCCGCTGCGAAGACCTTCGATCTCCCGAAGGACATCATCCTGCGCGTGTTCTGCCAGCTGACCTCTACAGCGGACATCAGCGCCGCGGCGTGTGTATCGCGCGCATGGAACGCCGTGTTCCGTGCGCATGAGGCGCTGATCCTATTCCACAGCCTCAAGCGGCAGCGCAAATCCAAAGCCGCGCAGCGGTACATGGATGCCGATGCACGGGGCACGCTGCCTGCGCCCGGCGTGACGTCGGCCGACGCGGGGAGTACGAGCGGTGTGGCTGCTTCTGCAGGGACGTCGGCTGTGGTGCAGCAGCGCAGACGGACGGCGCCGGCCGCGCACTCGGCGCTAGCGGCGGCGATTGCGTCGCGGGTGCGCGCGAATGCGGCGCCGGGGGTCGGGTGGCGGCGGGCGCAGCAGATCAAAGCTTTACGGCAGGGCGGGGGGCCCCCCTCCGACGACGAATTCGATGAGGACGACGAGGACGGCGAGGATATCTACGCTACAGCTGTGGCCGGCCGGCAACATCACGAACAACACCAGCAGCGGCCGGAGCAGCAGCAGCGCGTCAGGAGTCCAGCCAGCACGGGCCCCCCGGCGTACTCAAACGGCCCGCTGCCCCCTCCTCCGCCGCCGCCGCAGGCCGCCCAGGCCCAGCAGAGTGCGGAGGCGCCGGTGGCCGCCGGCCCGCACGACGACGCGAAGTACCTGGCCGACGATCTGTTTTTCTCGGCGAAGATGCTCGCGGTGATCGGGGAGAAGACGGTCCAGGGCGATCGCGATGTGTTGGTGGGCCTGCCGGGGGTGCAGAGGGTTGATAACGGCGGGCGGAGTGTGTAGCCGCCCGGTATGTGGCTCGTTCCATGATTTTGATGGGTTGCAAGCAGTGTTTGGTGTTCTGTTTCTTCTTTGGTTCGTTCTTATGTTGGTTCTCATGTTTATGCACGCTCATGTCTTGGACGGTTTCTCTTGGTTTAGCGGTCTGTTAACTATGTATGGATCTGTGTTGATGATATGCACTTCTGGTTTCCTTCTTCCGTATGTGTTCGTCTCCGGTCGGAAACTCTCCCCGGCCCTGTGCCCGTGCGCGGAACGTCCGTGTTCACCGCTCCGGGGAACCTCGAGAACATTCCACTCCCAGACTGTTGCATCCTGAGCCGTGCCCAGGCCTCTGACTTGGACCTGGCCTCGCCCCTTTTCTGACGGGCGAAGTGTGTCTCTGGGGATAATACTACGTAATGGCCAATTGGGCTGTGCCCGGCGGCGAGGACCTCCCCGCACGAACTTGAATCAACTGTGTCGTCGCAGCCTCGGGTCGCACTTCGCACTTCGGCGTGCTGCGGCGCAGAGGGGGTAATGCTAACGCCGGCTCCGAAGAAGCGACTCGTCCACTCGTGATTCGCAGAGCTTGTTTTGCGCGCGCTGACGACGTCTCACGCAGGCGAAAGTCACAGCAGGCAACCAATGACCACTGCGTTACGCAGCCCCCCCTTCCATGTCACTGTCTGTCCTAGAAGCACTCGGTGTGCCCAGGGTGTGCGCGCAGTCTGATATATGCAGGGACAGCAGCAGAGGCCGGAGTCTACCCGCGCGCGACACACTCCTTCCTGCCCGTCCAGCCTTCGCCGGCGGAGAACCGGGGCAACTGGCAACCCCGGGCCGGCGTGGTGTTCTGTGTGTGGTGGCGCCGGCAGACGCTGGAAACCGTGGGCTGGACTTTCTCACTCTGTTTGGTCTTTTGTGTCATCGTGCACGCGGGCAGTGAGGTTGCCGCTCTCGAAATCAGCATCTTCCGCGGACCTTTTGAACAAAAATCCTGCCGATTACGTCGGCGGGCCGCTGGCCTCGGTCGGCCTAAACCCGGGGCCGGCCACGAAGGATAAAGTTAGGGTTTAGGGTTACCGCCCGGACTTAACGGACTCGCAGCCACGCCATGCCGGCAAGCCGTGCAAAAGCTGGCGTTAGACACACGTCCTGGATCTAGGTATAACAAGGACATAAAAGGCCAATTGGCTAGGTAGCTTACTATGTCATGGAAAGAAACTAACTGGCAGTGCTGTGAATTCCGAACCATTCCGATATAAGGCGTGTGTATGTGTGAGATGGGGAGGTTTCGAGGTTTCGCCACTCTATGGCATCACGGAGGCGAAAGCCGCAGCGCGGCGCCGCAGAGGGACAAATACGCAAGCTTAAAGTGGCACGAGGGGGGGGGGTAAGAAACGCAGGCTGCCAGCAGAATAGAGGGGGAAAAGACAGGCGAATGATGAAGGAGATGTCATACACGCAAACGAGTGCGGACTCGGGAAACACAGTCAGTCCAAACCTCGCAGCCACATTGCTGTCGTCGTCGCTGTTCCGCCGTGGTGGCACTGTTGGATGTTGCTGTGGCGCGCGCCCA
The DNA here is from genome assembly GCA_001510565.1 of Knoxdaviesia proteae. NCBI lineage: Eukaryota > Fungi > Ascomycota > Sordariomycetes > Microascales > Gondwanamycetaceae > Knoxdaviesia > Knoxdaviesia proteae. The sequence continues at coordinate 380,031 of LNGL01000019.1, read as the reverse complement.
TGTGCCGGCCGAGGGCCCCGGGAACTGGACGGGGGGTGGTGAGGTCAACCGGGGGACGGCAAGCAACACGGTCCAGAGAGCAAAAGAAGAAAAACCTGGAAATCAGGGCTTGTATATCTCCAGAAAGGCTATTTCGGTATCTTGAGACCCCTGGCCCGCCGCCGCTGGCTTCCGTCTGTTGTCCCGTGGTCATGTCCCGGGGGTCGGGCCTGCCCCGGCGCCGGGGCCCCGAACGAAGGGCCGGACCCCGCACGGGGGTACGAGTAATCGTGTACGACAACCCCTTCTCTGAATATTCGATTATCCTATCCTCCGCACCAGCCCAGACTCCACGTAGCAAAGACTCTTTCCCCCCTCTGCTCCGCCGATACGGGGCCTGGAACACCAGCTCCGCGCGTTCCGGGCCCTGCCGGAGGGTTCCGCTCTGTACGAGGGACAACGACCAAAAAAGAGGGACTCTCATTTCTTCACCGCCGCCCGCAAGCTCACCTCACCTTACCCCCCCCCTATGAGCCCGTTGCACTGCCCCCAAGTCTCCGGGCGCATGCCATCGCAGTTCTGATTGGAAGCCGGCGTGCGAATTAGAGGCTTGTTGCCGGGTTTGCCTTTTTCGCCTTCGCTCTCGAGCTTGCATAATAGATTCGGGTTCCCCCCTTTATGGACATTCGCCTCCCTCCAGGGCTGGAATCTTGCATTTTTCCATTTTATATCTGTCTAGATCCAGCCCGTTATCTTTTCGCGGATCGCTCGTTTAACCCTTGTGCTCGGCGTAAGCTTGGTGCTTGTCCCCGTTCTCCAAATCCATCGTCTTGCACGCCCCGGCCTCTTCCGTTTGCCACCGCCCAAAGGGCCGTCCCTGATTGCCAGCCTTGGTCGTTCGTTGGAGACTGGTCGTTTTTTTATCCTGAGGAGCACGCAACTGGCAGGTCCCAGTTTTGTTTCTGAAATGCAAAACCTAGCTCCCCTCCACTCGTACATAGAGCGGTGTAGTCTATTTGCAAAGAAAGGAATCTTGGGCTTCCCGGGACATTACGGAGGGTTGTAATCATCTGAAAGTGTCCCTGGGAGGCAATTCCGCCCGGCTGGCAAGGATGCCGTTGGCAAATATCGGCTTGATTATAATCTTTCAACAACTATGCTCGGCAACTTCTGCAACCTCGTTACGATCTTCCCAGCTCCCGTGAGACATTCGGCGAACATGCTAGTCGGCGAACTAGAGTTAGGGTGTATGGCTAGGGTTTGGAGCTTCACGGCCCCTGGATTCACCGTTCTTCTACACCGGCCCCAAACACGGTTTCCGACTGTCTGGATGGCAGCAGCCTTCAGCAGAGACCAGGGCTACAGATGCTTCTCCGACCCAGAGCCACGTTTCGAGCGCGGTGATAAGCTTCCGACCACACACGCCCACCACACTACAGTACACCACACTACACTCTGATCTCGACCACAATCTACGGCGCAGATTGTGTGTCCACGGGCTAGCAGTCACTTGGTTCTTCCCATATATCTCCTTTCGGCGACCTCACGGCAGGGACTCTGGGGGCATTCTGGGATTATTTAGTGCACATGCCTCCGGTCTAGCTGAATGCAGAAAGCCCGTCGGCAACACGCCCCCCCTCCATCTCGCTTCTAGATCCAGACCCATCAGCGATAGAGCGAACTGAACAGCTGCCAAGGGCCATGCACACAGAGTTGCAGCTGCCAATGTCGGGCTAGGGGGGGCGTCTGCAAAGCTAGAGGGGGGAGTGTGCAGAATATGGTCTGGCAGATGTGCAGTCTCGATGTCTAAGGCGTCTAGGGAGAGCGTCCCAAACAAGCAAAGCCTGACCGAGGCAACGACACTCGTTTGGTGGTTTGAGATATCGCGGTTGTTTCTGTGCACCGCTGAAGCTCACCGCGGGCGACTGGAGCTGAGAACATGTTTGCTTGGCCCCGAGGAGATGCCGTGGGCCGGGGATCCTTCTGCTGGACCCTTGGATTGTCCGAGTGGGACATGATGACAAAAGAAAAAAACAAAGTCCCCGGAGTCCAGAAGCGAGGCAGTCCTCGTGGTCACTTGTCTCTAGTCTGCGGACTTTGATACAGGCAGCCGAGTCGGAATCTCCCATGCACTCTCTCTCTCTCTCTCTCTCCCCCCCTCTCCGTAGAATGCAGCCGGCAACCCAGTCCAGACCGTGTCGCTAGCCACGCAGATTATGTGATCTCCGGGGGCGAAAAGACACCCCGAGCTGAGCCCAACTTGGTGATATCTGATATCTCTTGCACCACCACCACCACCACCACCACCACGTCAACGACTTAGCCGAACGGGGACACAGCACCATCAGACATGTGGTTGTCGCCGATCTCCAAAACTCCAGAAGCAACACCCGGCGTTGTTTCGGGGTTGTGCAGGACTAACAGCAACGTTGGTTTTAAATTTTTAATCAATGCGAGGGGGTCTATGCAGTATGCAAAAGACACAACGACAACAACAGCAGAAAACCCGCACACCGGCTGCCTAGAAAGGGTGTACACCTCAGCCAGTGGGAAACAACCGGCAGAAACGTGTGTCTAGACTGCCTCAGACCTGGCCCGCCTAGCGAGAGAGTGGCAAAGGGGTTTATCTGCATGGTTTGGACCTCCGCTTGCCCGTAGGTGTGTCCTATGGGTGGCTCGAGGGCGGTTTGATATCTTATATGTGTTAGGGTTAGGGTTGGTGGCACCCACTTACACGGGCACTTTTTGGGGGGGTGGGAGTATTTGGAATCGGCGAGGATGTGCATAGTTTCTTGGATTTTCTTTCCTTTTTAGAACACTTGAAATAGAGAGGGCAGAAATAGACTAGTCCTTGTTTGGATATGGCACATTCTCGCCCCAATTTGCCTTACAGACCCTGGATCTCCTCTTTTTCTGTCCTGCTGGTTGGCCTCGCCGGACATCAAACTTGGCAGAACTGAGAGCTTGGGTGGATTTGCCACTAGAGCAAGCTGTGAAATCATACGAAAAAGAGCTTGAGGCTATTGAGCGAAGAGGGTGACATAGAGACGGGCACATACAATTAGGGATATTGCATCTCCGGAGACCCTGTTGGTTGACTTTCCCTAGACGAGCTATGGGAGTTCTGGAGATCATGAGGGTTCCTAACCAGGAAGAAAAAAAAGGAAAACAGAAGGGACGGAGTTTCCAGCTGATCTCCGAGGTTCTCCGTCTGAAATGCGGGGAGAAACGAGTTGATAGCCGGCATGGCGTATGTGGTCGATTGAATCAGGATCACGAAGCAGGCAATATGACTCGAAATACCATTATTCCCACCCGCGATCACAACGACGTCATCCCGGGCGACCACCTCGCATCTCTACGGGCAGCACGCAGTCCCCGGCCCTGGTCCCCTATCTCTACGGAGAGACTCGGGGGGGGGGGGGGGGGGGGGGGGGGGGGGGAATTGGTCGGCTCGCTTACAGCGAACTCAATTATCGATTACATATCCGGCGTCGATGTCTCCCCGGGGGTGCCTGGACCTGCACGGGGACTGGTGTTCACTAATCCTCCATAATCACAAATTGGAAACCCCTCCTCCCCGGGGTGGACGCTTTGTCGGGTGGCCGAAGCGGGGACGTGTGGGTTGATGGGGAACGATTCCGGATTGGCACTTCGTTATGCCAGTGTGTGGAACGCGTATCTCTTGGGCTGACACTCAAACAAAATAGCGCTAGACGGTAGAGAAAAAAAAGAAGAAAAAAAAAGTGAGAGACGTTGGTCAGTGTTGTCGCCGATGTGAGGATTACCCTAACCCTAGTATCTCGAGAACCCTATTAATTCTTTCGATCCGGTGAGATCTAATGGAATTTATAGAGAACATTACCCATCGTCGGAAAACGTATGAATCACGTAGAAAACCTAGCACAGTCAGCAAAAGCCCGCGTCATCAACAGAAGAGGAGGATATATCAAGAAGAGTCTCGGTTTTCAGCTATCAATCCCAGAGATAGCTTGCTTCATCCTGCTAACTAGTCCCACTTGCCAATATTTACATCGGTAAGTCTGTATCAACATAGCCAATAGTTCCTCCACCCTGGATGCCGCTGAAGAAGAGACGCCGGTTTCTCTCCCGCATGTTGATGCTACACCAAACGAGGCCTCTGGGCGTCCAGCATTGGGAAATCAAAGAGACCAACGTGTTTGACACGGGCCGCCTGGCCCTGGACTAACAGTCCTTGCGCCGTAGATATTCCGGTAAACGGACTCCTGATGGAAGATGCGTACTTCTTTAATCGCTAACAACTGCATAGGTCAGCTATGAAATCTTTTCTGTTCTATCTCACTCTCCTATGCATCTCTAGCCTAGGCTAACGATGAAGTCTATCTTCGTATGTGCCATATGAACACTACTATCAATATGTTACCCCCCTAGCGCTGCGAACTAGTGGTCAACATACCATGGCGCTGTTGTTAGCTATGTGATGAGAGAGAGTCTCGGCCGGTTGTGAGACTCTCAACCTGACTGGGTTATAACTGCGCCTTCGTTACGGTGGTGGAGGGTCTTGAAACCGCACCACTCCAGGTCGAGATTCTGCTGATAGCAGTAACCTACCTGAATGATGTTCACGGTGATTTCGAGGGTAGATGTTGGAGCCATCTCAATAGGGCAACGCTAAGAAACCACCAGAAACATAAAGTTAATTGTTTTGGAGGGTATTTCTTCTAACCCGTTCGTCAGCACCCAAAGTTCACAACATACAAAATTCCAGTAACTGACATTACTGGCCCGCGGGGAGACACACGTCTCCACTGAACTGGATTTGGGACTTGCGAAGTGGGGGGGCGTGTCACCGACGTCATTGTCCCCAGAAGTTTTTTAAGCGGGAGCTGGAAAGCCTCGGCCGCGCGTGTTCTTTTCTTCTCGAAGGTAAATAGTTCCTCATTTTTCGTACATGGCACACGAGCCCACAGATTACGACACGATGGCTTCAACCACCGTGGTGAGGCCTGTCAACACCCCCCCGCATTGACAAATCTTGTGGGAGCTGAAGCCGGGTTCCTTACGTAGAATATCGGTGCGATACGGTATTGTCCACAGACCTGGACTCGCGGTTGGCAGGAGAAACGGGCGTCATGGTGGACAATGGGCCATCGGTCTTCGTCGACTCGTGTCGTCACCAGCCTCGGCTGCCAATCCGCCCCGTTTCCACGCCCGTATCGCTGTCGGCTCTCCTCCTGTATCTCCGCCCGCCCGCGATACCACTCCACATCCAGTTAAGCACGTCGATCACCCACCCCACTAAGGCGGCCGGAATTCCAAATCATCCAGAACAAGTCTTCGCCCTAAACCAACAACTACGTGCAGGCTGGGCGGGTGTGTGCAAGCCGAGCCTAATTGGCCCGCGCTTCGACGTTCTAGCCAACGCTGCTCCACTGCCCGTAGCCTCGGGACGTGTATGGGGCTCTGCTTCTAGCAGCTTACACCGTCCAGGGGGGGACCAACCAAAATTAATCCGGCCTGGGCAGGGCTGAGAACGTCGTGGTACCAAACCAGTGGTTTTTCGAAACCTGGCAACCTAGCAATTGGGCTGGTTTGTTGCTTCACCGGCTGGCATCCTCGGCCGGCCGCCTGCACACACACCCTCCGGGGCTGGCTATCACCGCATTTTCGTCGCGTGAGAGAGCCCTTTTCCGGATTAGGGCGGAGTGTCGGATAATGAAACTAGGATCTAGAGATATATATCACCACTCAGCACAAGAGGGAGGCTCTGTTGCACTATCCCGTCTTTCCTTTGTTATGCAGCCTGGTGCTCAGCGGCCGTAAAACGCCATGGGATCGTCGGCTCGGCGATGAGACACCCACGTTCTTTCGGGGAGAACCACCAACGAAGAGAGCAAGAACTCAGAATGACTTGAAGATGGCCTCGCTTCATCCAGACCTTGCCGGTGACCGGCCTTGGTTTTGCGGCAAGATCTTTTTTCTTTCCTTTCCGTTTGTGGCGATCGTGCGGAGAACAGCTTGGACACACTTGGTGTAGAGGGTTGGCGAGGAGGAGCAAAACCTCCTTGGTTCGGTGTGTGCTGTGTGGGTGTACCGCGTCTCCGGAGACGGCGTCTGTGTGCTTTATGTATCTCCGATGTGGACTCTCCTGTATTGGCCCTCGTCCTCCGGTATCGCTGAGGATACCAAACGCGACCGGAGGATATACAGGACGCAGAACGCGGGAACCTAGATGGCAGAGTGGAGGGAGATAGGGCACGCCGGGAGACATACAGACCACAGCCCACAGCAGAGCATCGTCTACCCATCCGACCACAGAATCACCACTCTATCCGCGGCTCTGTGGCTTCCAACAGTACACCTGTACCTGAATCACCCATTCGACACCTGATCTATCTCTGGAAGCGACTCACACCCAAGGAGAGTAATATGGCCACGAACCCCTATTTCCAGAACATCTGCTGCACCTACCGGAATCCGGCCGCGGTTAAATTAATGTTAAGATTAGCGGCCGTCCCTCACCACGGCTCTCTTAATCTCTTGCCTGGTATACCTACGTTGCCCTGCAGATACAAACACACAGGGGCGGGGGCGTCCGATTTCTTGGCCTGTTAAGCGAATTTGTACTTTTACCGTGTATGGTCCAAGAGAGATACATCTCGCGTTCACGGATGCGCCGGCTTCTATGATTCAAGCTTTGTGTATCCACCATGTGGTTCTCAGTCCGTCTCCGATCTGCTCCCTTTTCCCACCACCTAAAAATACTCATCCCATACACAAACTTGTGTGTCTGTCTCTCTATATTCCCTTTCCCATTCTCTCCTTGTCGTCAAACCCCCTCGCGTGTGTCTGCACCGCCAAAAAGAAAACCCACCCAAAGCTCGGCGTTCGTTCCGACATCTTCCCCCCGAAACCACCGATAAGGCTGAAACCACAGACAACCCAGCACCCACACACACACACGCCCCAACAAAGTAAGCTCTAGCTCGGCCTCCTCCTCTTTTCTCTGTGTGTTCCTGGGCCGTGTTCTACCGCGGTTGCTGCAAAGTGCTAACCATTGTTTGGTCTTCTGTTGTCGCTTCTTAGGTCACTCGGGCGTCACTGTCCCCCTCCCGCGGGTCCTCTTCGTTCCCCAGTGTTTTTTCGTTCCGTCCTTGATTCGAGGTTCAAAAAGAAATTGCGAGGCTGTCTCGGATGTCTCCAGGAACTGCCATCATTCCTTGGCTGCTGGTCTGTCATCTGGCCTTGTTAAGACGCTCGACGATCTTCTGTCTCTTTCGCTTACTCCATGCCGCGCTATGCATGGTCCTTGCGCCGGTGCGGAAAAAGGGACGACCGGACACGGTTTTCGGAGGGGGGGAAGGGCACGCTGATGGAATGCTACCGTGTGTGTGGCGTTTGGCCTGCAGCGTTGCGTGTGAGGAGTGAGAAACTCAACTCACCACAGAAACATATCCGGATTGACATCCAGCATCCCCAAAACTGGGCGTGTGCGTGAGGTGGGACCAGGTAACCCGCAACCCTAACACCGGCCCCACTACACTTAGGGTTATTATGGCCACTTACACGACATCTCTCCATCAGCCACACACACACACGCACGACTCTCCGCGGCAACCTCTGCCAGTCTCCCTCTCGCTCTCCTTCCGGCCGAGACCTGTTCTTGTCTGCACACTTTGCTTGCCTTCTCGCATCCACCCAGCCACCGCCGCCCTCTCGTATCTCACACACGCCCGCTGCCGTGCTGCCACTCCCCTACGCCCCCTCCCTCCCCAAAAAGTATCTTGCCTCTCCCCCCTTAATCCGCTCCACCAACCCCATCCCGGACACACTCTCGGGGCCTTACTGATAGGAACTCCTTCTCGTTTTCTCTCTTTTTTCCCACTGCTGACAACGCGGCACGGCCCTATATCAGAAATGCTGCCTCGCCCAGTATTTGTCATTGGTATGGACCCGTCGCTTCTTTCAGCCAGCCAATGACGCCGGCGGCCGGCGTGTCCCGGGAGACTAGACGACGGCCAGTAGGGGTCCCACAACCTGTCAATCCTCTGTATTATACAGAGGCTCCGGGGGGGGGCAGTACTCAGGGAAAGTTTTCAGTGCAGAGAGAGCCCTGACTAACTGCCCGCACCACTGCTCCTGCCTCCTGCTGGTCCTGGCGATGGTCAAATGGTTTCAACCATGGCTGGCTGGTGCGCGGGGACCGGTTTTGAGAACGGCCGAAACAAACTGGCCGCTGCCACTGGTGGCAATCCGACCTCACCAGGGCGAAAACCGGAAGAAGAAGGAAATGAAAGAAACGCTCCAACCGCCTTCAGAGATGGCTTCTGCGTGTCTCACTGGCCGGCCAGATCTGCAGTTCCTGTTGGGGGGGAAACATGGATGAATCAGAGAGAAAGGGTAGGATGTATAAGTGGCGGAAGATGGGCTTTTTGGGGGGTGGGGAGAGGGGGGCGCCCTGTGAGATGTGCCCGATGGCCGAGGCGAGGTCGTCGGAAGAGTAAGAAACAATTTTGCTTCTGGCTGGCTATCTGGCATCGGCTTCCACTCTTTGAGTGGTATGGGGGGGCGTGAAGAGACAGATGAAGATGGCATGGCCCTCAGCCCATATTCTGCCTCAGCAGGCTCGAAGTTCCTCGCGGGCCAGGCCTTTCACCGCTATTGGCAGCCATCTCTTCTTCCTCCTCTCTAGCCTTCCTCCCCCCGGCCACTCTACCCGCGTTCCCGCTCTACTAGAGTCCGCTGTTTGGTGTGTCCAGTGTGCTGTCCCCCATCCCACCACACCTTCCAAAGTCCACCAGGGCTCGGCCGCTGTATCTATCCCCGGGGCGAGAGAGACAGGAAGGGGGAGAGAGGGGCAACTCACCGCACCCACGACGAGGGACGCAGAGGGGGCTATATGCTACCCAACATAACGTCCCTTTGCCCCTCCCTTTGAAATTGTCAGCAAAAAGAAGGATTCATATATCCCCGTGTGGCACCGTTCAAAAGGGGGTGAGGGGGTAGATGTTGCGGCTCTTCGTCTGTTTTGCTGCCCAACAAGCACCTCTCCGCTCGTCCTGTGTCTCTTCCCTCCATCACATCACCACCCACAGCCTCTCTCGCCCTCTCTTTTTGGCCTTTGCGTCCCCTCCCTCTCGAGCATCCACGGTACTCGCCATCATCCATCACCCCCCTGCCGGCCGCAAGCAGCACCCAACCAGGATGCCACCGACAAGGCCAACTCTGGCCTGCGGTTCTTTCGCTCTCTCGGATGCTTTTTCTCGTTCCGCCAGAGGCCAGATAACCCTGCGTGCTCCACACCCAGCGTTGCTGCTTCTTTTGCAGCCAGGAGCAAAAGCTCCGGTGGGTTGGTGTGTTTCTGGGTAGGTGTGCGTGTCTGCGGTGCGTTTTGCGTTCTTTGATATATATTTATATATACATCCCCCCCTTGCGCCAGGCCGCAGCGAGGTGCCCGTGCCTTCTGGTGCTTGGGGTGTATGGCCTTCCGTAAGGCTTAAGGGCCTGCTACCGCTGGTGGAAGTGGCCAAAAGGCAGTTATAATATTGAAGACGACGATGGGAAAAGGACCCCAAGGGTCGTGGCTGGCCCTACATGCCCCCCTTCCAGCGTTCGGGGACGTTAAAGGCGGGAGGCCACACCCCCCTAAGTCTGCGGGTGTGGGCTGATGGGCTTCGGGGGTGAAGACTCTCGGTCCCGCGCTGCGAAATCCGACGGTGAAGATTATCTGGCTGTGTGTTTCGATGTGGTCGAGTAATCCGGGAACGCTTGGCAAAATGTATGCACCTCTTCCGGCCTGGCACTCCCGGGGACGCTTTTCTCGTCTTCTTTTCTTCCCAACGCCTTTTCGGACACCTGAGAATGCTGGCCGCCACGGGGAGATTCTCAGATAGTTGTGTGGTGTTCTAGAAGGATGGATTTCCGTAGGAGCGGGAGTAGGAATTGGCGAAGGGGCGTGGCTCGGTGTAGGCCCAGGCCCGCGCTCGTTGACACCTGGTTTCTGTGCCTGAACACACACAACTGCAGCCACGACCACGACAGAAGAGTCGTGATGACCGGTGCAAAAGCTGCAGGCTACGAGCATTCCTCCCCCAATATGGAATGTTTTCCCTTGCTTCCTGCGTGTATAAGCATTTGATTGTTGTATCACCAAATTGGCCCGAGCAACACAGCTGCGTGTGCTCACATGTGCAAGAAGGCAATTTCGTGCTGAGCCCGGCTACCAATGAAAGCAGGCAAATGCGAAGTTCCAAAAAAGTTAATTATAACCAGTTAGTATCGTTCTTCCAACACCCTTTTCGTTCCTTGGTTGTTTTTTCTTTTGCCCGATATCGCAGAATGCCCCCTGCTGTCCAAGGGGAAAGCCGCCCGTCGTCGTCGTCCTGTTCCATGGCCGTGTAGTGTTCGAACCTCGTAACACTTACACCAAAACTTCACCGTTTTTTGTGTGGTTTCTTCTCTATGCAGGTTTGGGCAAGTTTCCTTTGGTGAGGGTTGCAAACAGAGTGGGGTGGAGTGTATGGTGTGTGCAAAAGGTTTGTTTTTTTGGTGGCATGCAGGCGATCACAGGAGGGGGGTGTGTGCATGTAGTGAAAAAAAAATGGAAAAAATAGAAAAGAAAATGAAAAGAAAAGAAAAGGGCCAACCTCGAAAGAAACACCAGTCGAAAAAAGTGGGCAAAGAAAAAGGAACACTTACGCCATTGGAAACAAGTATCTGGGAAGAGAACCTAAAGGCCAATTGATTAACCACCCGCAAGTGGTGCAAGTTGAAAGTTCCAGATAATACTCTCTTCGTTCGGGGTTCTGCTGTCTCTCAGTCTCTCTCTTCATCCTCGTTTTCGATTTCTCCTCTCCTTTATGTATTTTTTCGTGTGTCTCTCGCGTGCTGTGCGCGGTGGGTTTCTCTCCAGATGTTTGTGTCATTTCATTCTTCCACCCTTAAACATTCCACTTACATGGAATCATTTTCTGTGATATTCACTTAACGGGGCTTTTCGCCTATCCCGCGTAGTCCGTCCAACGTGGCTTCCCGTTCTGAACTCACTTACACGCACCTTCCCCGTATCAAATCTTCTTACATGCATTTTTCTGCTCCTTTCTATGCACTTAACCGAAATTCACTTACGCGGGTATGCATTTACACAGACAACCGTTCACTCCGATTCCAACGACACACCGAACGCCTCACCCGGGGAAGAGTCACCAAAGTTCCGTCGTTTCGCCCCGATAGTGCATTCAATCTACAGCTTTATTCCTCTCTCCCTCTCGGCCGGGTCTCAATCTCCGTGTGTTTTCTCTCACAATCTCAGAGTGGGAAGTCCCGCGCGTCCAGATAGATCCTCGGATCTCTACAGAAACGTCATCCCCTGCTCCACCTCCACACCACTTACCGCGCAGACCACCACCACCACCGCGATCAATCTCCCACGGTGGCAGATATGGCACTTTCTATTTCAGGAACGGGGAAATGGCAAGAGAGGGGAACAACGGGGGGGGGAACACCAGGTCCACCCGTAGACGGAGACTCGGGATAAAGATTCCGAAAAAACCGTGCGAGAGTCGAGCTGGGAAGAAAGACAGGACCCTGGACAAAGACGACACTGAGAGAGGAGGGCAGAAAGGCCTGAGTGACGGACTTACACACTTGTTCTATGTCCGTCGGCACGACGTCGTTTGCCTCCCGGTGATTCCCATAACTCAAAAAAGAATAACGCTAAGGGACTCGTAAAAGGATATCTGTGGTTCTGTATCTAAGGGGGGGGGTTCTATCTTTTCCCTAATTCTGCTTGTCACTCCTCTGCGATTTTGCCTGGCTTCTATTTTTTGCCTTCTGCTCGTTCAGTAGTCCGCCCTGGTCGGCGGGATTTGGCCTTGTGCTGTTGTTCCTGGGGTGCGATTTACACCGATCTGTTCTGCTGTGTTCTGTCGGTGTCCATGTTAGTATCGCATGGCCCCCTTCAATCTCTCCCTCGGGTTCTCTCTATCTCGCTCTCTCTCTACCATGGTTGTCCGTCCGCACACACACTCCCAGGTCAAATGTCCCTTCTGACCCGTCCGCCCGTTTCTGCACCTCTGGAACGAACTGCATGTTCATGATAACCCCTTTTCCCTCCCACCTCCTTCTACACCGGCCGTCCTCCTCCCCCCATTCCCAAATACCTCGCTTCCCACAGGTGTCCCAAACATTCACTTACACACACTCACTAGACATCCCCCCACCCCCTTAGGCTCTCGGTTGGCTCCGGTCCACCGAACCCAGTTCGTCTGGCTTCTTCCTTCTGTCTCCCCTTCCATCTACCGACCATAGTATGCGGTCTAGTTTCTCCACGTCTGCCCAAAGCATCTCCCCCAACATCCACCCCCCGTCTATAAACCCCTTCCACGCCCCCCTGCTTTTATCTCAACCTTACCACTTCTCTACACTATATATACCTACATATATATTTCCTCCTCCCGCTCCCACCACCCGCTTCCAACGTCCTCATTCCGTTCAAGTATGCACTCTCGCTCTCCTTCCTCTCCACCCGGTGGCCAAAAACCCTCGCCCTGCTACCCTTCCCTGTAGGGAAGCCTGCATGCTATTGGGCTTCACCCGTGGCAAAAGGGAACGACGAGAAGAAAGAAAAAAAGGCCCGTCACTTCGGTCTGACACTCTGTGATCTGAGCCGACCTCCAGCCCTTTCTTCCAACTTGGGATTGGTGTTCTGTTTTTGTCGTCCCATCTACCCTCTCTCTTGTTCCCAACATCCAGAATCTTCCTGCCCGTGGTTAATCACTGCTCCACCCACCCACCCACAGACACACACACACACACATCTCTCGCTCTCACTTCTGCCTGTCCTATCTTGCTTTCTGATCTCCGAAGCGATCAATAGCCCATCGGGTCCCTGTTCCATCGCCTCCAGCCATCTGCCCGTGCAGCCATTCACAACACCACTACTAGCTGGTCCCTCTGGCTCTGTGCCCCATCCCCGTCGCCGCCGTCTCGGACTTCTCTTAAAGCGAATCACCACCATCCTTCTGCACCTCCTGCACCGGCCAGATCTTGGCTCTTCCTCCTCGCGTCTTCGCCTCCCATCCATGCACACGGCCGGTCCTTCAATTCCCCTCCCCTGCCCCCCCCCAAGCCAACCAACTCCAAGCCCAGCAACCACCACGCACCCTCTCCCCTTTCGTCCCTGCAACTCTAACGTCTCTCTGCTCCTTCGTCCCCTCGTGGCCTGTTCAGCTCGCTACTTCATGCACCATCCCAGATTCTCAACACTCTCCGAACTCCGGTACACACAGTCACTTACACACAGTCACTTACACACACACACACTTACACAGACCACAGACCCCATCCACGCACACGCACACCGATCCAACCACACCCTTGCCCGCTCTCGGTCCCAGACCGGTGGTCCCAGCCGCAGCAGGGAGCAAGAAAGTGTCCCCCCCCCCCCCCCCCCNCCTAAGACCGAGATCTCAGCCTGTCGATTGGACAGGTCGCCGATGCAACTGCTTCACTTGTCCCAAAATACGGACAGGCCATTTGCAAATACTCGCAAATTGAGCATCGGCCCAGTGTTCTTGCGTCTCCTGCACACACAACTGCTTTGCTTTCCCTTTTCTGTCGTGCCCCTTTTTTCGCCTCTCGCTTGGTTGCTGCGCAATCTAGGTGTAGCGTGCTTCCTAAGCCGCTCCATTTTAGGTTGGAAGACCTAGGAGAACCGAAGAGAGCGATCTGTTGATTTCGCAATCTAATAGGCTAGAGAAAGAGAACACGGCGTCAGAAGGAACATCTTACCCACAACGCACCATACCAATGGGAGCCATCTTGATCTCCAGCATCCATGCCGGTCACCCTGAGAATACAAGAACACTTGCTTCCCCAAAGCATCCCTTCCGGTCATAGCACCCTGTGTACTGTCAACGTCAACCAGTATCTCCACTGCTCTCTCTCTCCCTCTCTGCTATCTCACCATCTCATCTTCATGCTGGTGGGCCACCGACATCTGATCTCAATATTGTCTCGGCCAACCCATCTTCCCTCATACTCTCCTGTCCATCCAGCCCAACCTCATCAAGGCTCCTGCCACATCCAGCCGTCTCTGGGCCGCTGGTATTGTGTCTCTTGATGTGCTTCCAGCACCGCTCCGTATGCCAGGTCTGCCAGCGGGACTACCTGATATACGTCGAGTTCTGTGTCATGAACCGTCCTCCGGGTCGCTACTGTCCCTACGGAACAATGATAATCATGCACGAGTCTCGTCCCCATCAATGTCCCAGCCCGGTGTGCCCCAATAGCATGCAGGGCGGATGTTTGTTAATGTGACACGACATATCTCCACGACGCATCACACAAACACCGACCACCACAGAGACACTCTCAGACCTGCCTCAGCTCACCGTCACGGTCACCCACTCAGACACCTAATCCTTTTCTCAGCAACCTGTTTCTTTGTATTGATGTTACCTGTTTCGGGACGGGTCTCACGAAACACTTAGAAAACACACAACTTAGTTACACCCAAGCTAGAGCTTGTGTCCGTCAGAACCAACTTCAACCACCTGGTCCAGTCCCTGATACTCCGGGACATCGAAGCCATATTTCTCTGCAATGGCAGGGGTAACGAATCTAAACGGCATTATTGCCAAGATGATCAGTACTTCTTCCATATTCCACATCCAGCCATTGCGTGACCACATCACAAGGGGGGAATTTCCGAAGTAGCCCCCGGAGATCCACTGAAAGAAATCCAGTGGACTAAGAAGACACACTTCCAATTTACCACCAAAAATAAGAGGAGTGAGCCGGCCAAAAGAGGTACGTACCGTCCTCCAATGAAATGTCTGCCCTTGAAATACTTAACCAGTGGCTTGGGTGCAGTCAGGCTAACGAGCACACCAGGGTGGAAGCGGCTCCCCAAGCCGGAGGCCGGCGGGCCGGAGTCGATGTTCCAGGACGACGGCGCGTCAACCGAGGTGACGGGGAGAGATGTCGTCTCCAGCGCGGAGATGACGGCCGAGAACGGCTCGCGGACTTCACCAGAGAAACTGAAGCCTGGACATCGAAAACGAGGTTGATTTTGGTTCCATTTTCACACATACCCAACCCAAGGATAGTGGAGGAGTTTTCAACAACCTGACGTTACCATGATGATTCGACAGAGAATGGAAGATTTGTCTTTTTTGTTTTTTGCGGATACAGAAACAACCAAATATTGTTTCACCGGCAGATGCCCACCGCCACCACCACCACTGGCGACAGCAGCGAGTCGGGAACGGGGACAGACAGGAGATATGGCAAAACAGGGGCTGGTTGTAGGATGCGGAACAAAGGAAGAGGGTAGAAACTAACCGAAGATAGCGTCAACAATGTGATCGCTGTTCTGCAGAGCTGAGGATAGATCATCGACAAACGGGACGTCGAGGTCTTCGAGTTGCTTCGAAAGACGCTGGGAGTAAGGGGAGGGGTGGACGGGGAAGCTAAAAGTTAGGTCTCGAGGCACCAACGCTTATGATGGAGGAGGGAATCAACGATGCCAGGGATTTTGGGAGTCAGGTGTCTATCTCTGGCATCCCCGGTGTGCAGCAGGATCGGTGCAGGCATCCGAGTCCTCGTCGCACTCGCCGCCCCTGGAAGATGTATGTACGTGCAAGGCCACACATGGAGATTATAGTGTATGCAGCTCCCACAAAACTGATGAATCGTCCAACGCCACTCATGACCATGTTCAAACCAACCCCCAAAAATAAAAAAAAATTGGTGATTCTTGCAACGTACCTGGTACAGCTCGTTCTTGCTCCGCTTGGGATAGTACACTGCCGGCGTGTATCCGTAGTGCTTCAAGTGTCGTGCGGCCACAAGGCCATCCCCGCCGTTGTTTCCCGGGCCACAGGCAATCAGCACGCGTGGGCCCGCCGTCAGGGGGTGAACTTTGTAGACTTGTTCGTTGAGAAAACGAGGGAAAATTTCCAGAAATGTCAACGGGAGAACCGAGACGATTGCCCAACGCTGCGGGTCGGTTCCATTTCCATGATGGCACCAAACAGGCAGTTCAGTGGGGCATCCGTGTTCTTGATAAAAAGCATGGAAAGAAATAAAGTAAGATTTAAACTCACCTGCCTGGCTAACAGAGAGTCCCGCCAGCTCCATCAACTGGTCGATGGAGAAGGCGCCGGTGCTCATAAGCTCGACGTCCAGAGCGGCGGCGGCCTTGGATCCCAGGGTCTGGTGTCACTGTTAGTTGAACAAGCCCAGGGTCTCCCGCAATGTGTGTATGTGTGCGTGTGCGTGTAGATGAACCACAACGAAGAATTGTAATCACTAACACTCTCATCAATCATCACCATGTCACACACAAATCCTCCGGGACGAATGGCGGGGCGCGCTATGCTAGAAGATGCCCGAAGGCATTCTTTCCTTGGCCGTCTAGGGGACCTCCTAGGCAGTTCCCAGTCGTGAATGAATGAGGGGACCCAGACCACCACCACTGGGTACAACTTGTTATCAGAATTACTCACTTTGATAGCCATGTTTGTCATGCCGTCGGAGCGAGGTTTAAGCGGTAAACGCAGGCGACGGTCGCCTTGGCACAGAAGATCAAGGAAGGGTGAGCTGCTTGTTTGATGTCGTCCAAAACGTAATGTCGCAGGGGGGCCTGGCTGGTGTGCGTATAATTGCGTATAATTCCACCCACACTCCACATGTAGATCATGCAGTTGAAAAAGAGACGAATTTATCAGCACGCCGCGCGGGAACAAGGACACAATATTCGTCGAGTGAGTGGGGTTTTTCGTCGATGTTCTAGAATCTCCTTTTTTCCGGATATTCTCCGATTCAATGACTGCTTTCAGTTTCAACATTCCTACACAGAACAAGCCCTAATGACCCTAAATGTCGATACCTGGGAGAACACACTCTATCCTGCTGTTATATTCTGTTTTGTTTGTCCTGCTGGGGTCTTAGTGTCTTGTATCCGTTGATCTTTTTTATTGCTTCGATTCAGCCGCTAAACTATTGCTGCTTGCATCCTTCAAGTCAGTGTGCAATGAGCCAAGTTCTATGGATCAGCGAAAGTAATCTTCCAGATCCCGGAGTAACATGTCGTCCAGCTCAGACATCGGCGCCGAGGCCACCGAGCCAACCCTGCGGGTCGCGGGCCCGGTCCAGCGCCACGGACAGGAAGTAGACCTCTGCGATGCGATCGGCGTTAGACATGAGGTAGCTCATGGTGTCCCGGATTGACTTTTTGTTGTGGCTGGCGAACTGCCGGTTCACTTCCGGGAGAGGCGGCCCGGGGATGGTTTCTCCCGGCAGCCATGTCACCCGAAGCCCCGAAAACTGGACCGTGATGTGTTCGGTCCTCATCGTAAGAGAGTCCAGTCGCGATTACAAAAGAGAAGTTTTCAGGACTTGAAAAGGACGACGGCATGGAGCGAACGAGAGGAGAAGAGCCAGATGCGAGAGAAACCATGAAGAACAGAAGAACAACATCTGGACAATCAGTGCGCTGACTTGTCCTCCCAGATCCGGCCACCTCGAGGCAGGCACGATCAACAGGGCTCTTTCCATTTCCAGAAGACACAAAGATGCCGAACCCATGTTTTCAAGGTTGATTCTGGATGGGGTTCGAGAACATTGTAATATTGAGCGTGTTGGGTTAAACCCTAAGATCACTGCCCAAGCCGTGCAAGCAACATATGAAATCGCACCTGAGCCCGAATCATGTATGCATGTGTTTCGTGAGGTTGGACTTTTTTCAGGTGTATTTTTCCTAAAGATTCCTATATATTCCCTCCAAGATTAGACAGTCAATAAACATAACAAAAAAGAGAATAGAAATACCAGGACCGGAAAGTTCATCGGTCACCCCATATCATGATTCCTGGACCTTGACCTTTCCCCAGATATTCTTTTCCCCTGCTTCTTATCCATTTTTTGTTTCTTGATATCTGAAACCATCAAAACGTCGAAAACAAGACCGCCACAACATACCATGTAATTTACTCCCACGGTGGCTCAAACCTCAATAAGCTCGCCACTTGCTTCTTCAGAGCAATATAGCTAATTGTAGAGGAAACACGAGGATGTATTGTAAAAGTTAAGAATAAAGGCCACGGCCAACCGGAAAGATATATAGGTAGGCATTTGTTCCTTACCAGACACTCGCTCCATTTTCTTTTCTCTCCTTCTCCATGGTTCTATCCGCTCCAGTAGACAGGTTGATCAAATTAAAAGGTTTTCCCTTTCAAGTTCTTCCCGTGCCGATCCCCCCTTCTCCGAGTCAGGGTCGTCCGTTATCACTGCACCAATGATTTGTCTAGTGGTGTCACTTCTCCGATAATGTGGGCTACCGGGGTCTTAGGGTTATGAATCTATAAGTCACTTCGAGGCCGAATCGGCGGCATGGAACACCCCGTCGGCTCTTCCAGAAGCGAAGTGAAAGGTTCCGGGGAATGCCTCGGAATGCCAACGTCCTCGGATATCCCAGAACCCTTCCAAGCACCGTTTTGCGATCATGGCTGAGCGTTAAAACTCTACGCAACTTCAAATCATGCAATGGGAAAGAGTGGGTCTGCTCTTCGCCTTTTACAGCTGAACCGGCCCGCAACGGCCCGCCACAGTCCTGCCAGCTGGCAGCGCGTAGGATCTGCCGAAAACTCGCCGCCTCAAGATTTTTCCAAAATCTCGCGATAGGATTTCTCGCCAACTGCAAGAACACACTCATCTTGACCTCCCCCGTCTGTCCCATCCTGCCCGTCGCCACACCGCTCTACGCGCACTCCACTCGACTTTTTCTTCCGCCGCTACACACAGATACACACAGCCTCGCAACAATGGTGTTGAGGATCCGTCTGGCCCGCTTCGGCCGGCAAAATTCGCCCTTCTACAACATCGTGGTTTCTCACGCCAGGTAAGGACGTCCAGCGAAGACCAGCCCCCGGGCGAGCGAGGCAGCGAGCGACAGGCAGGCACCCGTGCAGATATCATTGTCTCTCTCTCGCTTTTGAGAATCCTGAACTCCTGCGTGCATTGCCCAGCCTCGCTCCAAGCATCATCCCTCGTCGGCCCCGAATCCTACAAGGCATCGATTTGCGTTGTGCCCGAGGCCCTCACGCTCGGCCGCCGGCCCGTTTAAAACAATACCCTCATATAACTAATCGCCCCCCCGTGTCTCCCCGCGCAGAACCGCTCGCAACAGCAAGCCCCTCGAAGTGATCGGCACGTACGACCCGATCCCGAAACGCGACCCGTACGACCCGACCGGCAAGATGCACAAGGACATCAAGCTCGACATCACGCGCGCGCAGTACTGGATCGGCGTGGGCGCCCAGCCCAGCGATCCGATGTGGCGGTTACTCTCGCTGGTGCGTTTGGCCCTTTACCTGCTCCAGTACCCCTTTTCTCTATCGTGGTGTTCTGTCTATGTCGTCCGATGACCGACCTTGTTGCCGGTGATGCCTCGCCTGCAAGGCGGCAACTAGGCGCCCTCGTAGCTCCTTAAGTTGGCCCACGCCCCCTGAGCTTCCCGCGCGCAAGTGTTCTGCTCGGCATGTCCAGGAGGCGAAAACGAGAACACCGCCGGCACAGCCGCCCGCACACCCATCCTCCGCCGTTCTCTATTTCTGTATCCTTATGTTCTCTTCCACGAACTAACCTTCAACGCCTCGTCTTCATTAAAACCATAGGCCGGAATCCTACCCAAGAAACACTTTGGTCCGTCGCCGCCGTCCGGAGCCACCCCGAAACCCGCTCCCCAGGCTTCGTCATGATTCAGGATCTCTTCTGTGTCCCTACCGGGCCTTGTTTTTTTTTTTTCATGTTCCGCCGCGGAGAACCCACCTTTTCTTCCCCGGCATACGTCTGATGTCAGCCAGGGGCGTATGTCTGTCGAGTAATCTCACCGACCTCGCAAGGCCTCAGGCGAACATTGATCCAACCAACCTTCGATATCACGATATCTCTGTATACTACCGCTATGTACTTCCTACCTTACCAGTTTGAGCCTGAACCGCAAAATTAAAACCATTAAGGGTGTCACTGGGAACCGGAAGGGTGTTCCTCTGGTGCATCGCCACATCCTGTTCCTTATTTCTCTTTGTTTCGATATCATGAACGTGCCTAGAATAGCATCGGACTCTTTGGAAAACGAAGGCGGTGTGCGTTCGGTACACGCCCTCCCTCGAATTCACCAAGTACACATGTCACATTTCACTTTATTGAGTTCTCTTAAAACGTAGATCTTCTCAAAATAGGCTTCGGCTCAGGAGAAGTCGGATGTCCCTCGCGATTGCTAGAGCTTGCACGCATATACCAAGTTAAGCAGAGAGCTAGCTAATATAGGTAGAGAGAAACGAAAGAAACACAAAATGCAAAATTGCCAGAACGCCGATCCTATGTACAGTAGTGCAAACGCAGAATCTCAGCAACCAGTTGCAAAGAGAGTGCGGCCGCTGGCGGGTTCTCTCCCAAAGGGGTTTTTAGCCACTGACCGGCGAACCCTCAGAACACAATCTTACATCCACGTATATGTAGTCCCACAATCTCGCCCGCCATTCTATGGTATGCTTCACTCGCTGCAGGAAAGCCCGTTATCCAAGAAACGGCTTGCCATGCAGCAGAGAAGATGTCAAAAACAAAGCAAAAACACAAGCAAAGTCTTCCATAAGATGAACAAATCGTCAAAAGGAAAAAAAGCAAAGGCATTGACGACATCTGCTAGTGCGCCAACCACACATTCATCGACAAGCACACAACCATGACGCACACGCCGTAGATAGACAGCCCCAG
Organism: Knoxdaviesia proteae; assembly: GCA_001510565.1. Taxonomy (NCBI): domain Eukaryota; kingdom Fungi; phylum Ascomycota; class Sordariomycetes; order Microascales; family Gondwanamycetaceae; genus Knoxdaviesia; species Knoxdaviesia proteae. Next base: position 359,289 of record LNGL01000019.1, on the reverse strand, counting down.
CGCGAGCTTCCGCATGATCCCGTGGTCAACGCGCTCGAGATCGAGCCGCCGCACAAGCCGGTGCGGCCAGCTAACCGCGGCGCCGCTGAGACTGCCCAAGCTGCCGGTGCTCGCCGAGAGCGAGCCGGACGAGCCGGTGCTCTCGTCGAGGTCGTCGTCGCCGTCCATGTCGTCGTCGTTCTTGGCCAGCCGCTGGTGGTGGACGCCCTCCGGGTCACTGATTTTGTAGAAGAACAGGCCGGGGAGGATGAAGCTGATGCTGGTCGAGCCGGTGCTGCCGACGTAGGCCAGCACGCGGTCTAGGCTGCTGACGTTGATAGCGGTGATGTAGCTGCCGACCAGGATCAGCGTAGTCAGCAGCGCGAAACGCAGCTCCGAGAGCGTGTTGTCCGCGGGACGGGTGACGGGGGAGGCACGGCCGGGGCCGCCGAGGAGACCGGCGCCCGAGGGCGACGGCGGGCGGCCGAGGTCACTGGTTCCGCGGTTGGGCTTCCAGTTGATGATGGCGTTGAGCGAGGCGCGGCAAGGGTGCACCTGGAGAGGGATGGAGAAGGTTACGAGGACCACAATGGCGGCCTTGCCAATGGTAGACGCTACAGAGGGAGCGTACATCATGATGATGTTTCCGAGGACGGAGTTTCCAAAGGTCATGTAGCCGGTAAGCGCCACAAGAACATACACGGAAGCAGCCGTGCCGATGCTGGATCCAACGACCTTCACCACGTTAGTCGGCGAGTTATCCTTGATCTCGTTCAGAATCGAGAACATGTTCTGGTGGCAGGTGTACGCAAACACCACGACCGGCAGACTGCTGAGCGCAGCCACCGGGCCCTCCCAGCCAATAACGCGCAGGTCTCCGCGGTCGGGAATGGTATCGACCGAGAAGTGGTACACTACTAGCACGATCAGGTAGCCGATGGAGATGAGGGCAATGACACTGGTGTACTTCAGCGAGTCGATGCGCTTGAGGAAGCTCAGCGGGATGATGATCAGCATGAAAGCCGTGATCCAGAAGCGGCGGTCCAGCAGGTACGGCAGGGCCTCCGCATCAGGGTACAGCCCGCGCGCCACGCCGGGCATCAAGTCTCCGATGATGATGACATACGACACGCCGACGCCGAAGCACTTGATGGCAATGGCGGCGTCGAAGACCACGGCGGCGTTCGGGTAGGTGATTTGCGAGAGGGCGAAGAACGACGACGAGCCGCGGTCGAGGTAGCGCGCGCAGCGGGACTGGAGGTAGAGGCCGAAGGCAGCGGTGATGCCGGACCACAGAATGAAGGACACGCCGAGGGTGATGCCCAGATGGGACAGCGCCGCCGGCATGGCGAGAGTGCCGGCTCCGATGACTATTGGGTGAAACGGGCTGCTGTCAGCACGGAGAATGAAACGGAACATAAGGAGAGTATCCGGGGAGCCCAGCAAGGCAACTTACTCGTATTGACCAGATTGATAATGCTGCTCACCCGCGACGCCTCGCCTCCGCCATCCTTATTGGCTCCACGACGTCGAGGTCTAGATACAAAGGTAACAAGTTAGTGAGCTGGCTCGAGTCGTCGTCGATCAACAGCAGAACAGATTGAACGCACCGAGACATGTCTGGTGCAACCACTGCAGCCGAGTGGCTCCCGGGCGAGATAGTCGAGTAGTTTGTCATCGAATGAGGGCCGGAGTGGCCGACGAAGCAGTCGGCGAGGCTGTCAAGAGTTGAGGAGAATCGAAACGAGGTGAAATATATATATCCAGCGAGTACACTGACGGAGAGTCGAACGAAGAGGAGAAGTTCAGCAGGTCTGCCAAACACCGACACTGGTAATAAGGCAGTGTTGGGAATTCGGCTGCCTGGAGAAGGTTAACACCGGATGAACAGGACGGAACCGCCGTGTTCAACGGAGCGGACAAGCAAACGACAGCACGGAAGACCGGATCAAGCACTGACGGAATCATACAAGCACACGGCGAGACTAGACGAGCGACGGAAGAATCAGCGATGAAAATGTCGGCCGGCTAGATGCAGAAATAGCAATAGGAGAAGAAAAAAAAAACGAGTGTCAAGGCGCAGCCAGAAATTTTTCTTGCATCAGACATAAGATTGAAGTCGTGATCGGGGGGGGGGGGGGGGGAAGAACATCTGCGGAACCACGGCGAGGATCGATAAAATGTGGCAGGACCTTTTTCTTTTCGCCCTTCGTAATGAGAGGGCCGAGTCAGCCAATCACACGCACTAATTCACGGGATTTTGTGCTGTGGAGTTCCCAAATACGACCTGACTAAGAGCGGCTCAGTGGCGGCCATAAGTCTGTCTACACGCTGACAAAGGGGTTCCTGGAAGTGTGCGCACACTTTTGGTCGCAGATTTTCTTGGCTTCTTGGCGGGCACGCATTGGAGTTCCCCAGCTTGCGTTTGCTTCAAACAACCGACCACACCCCAACGAACTTGGGCACCTCTGCACCCTTTTCTTTTCTTTTCCTTTTCGCACGTCACTACAGCTGTATCTCACGTCCAAAGGGGTGCAGCCATCTTCTCCCAAAACCCCGCCATGGCTGCCTCAGCGGGAGCCACCGTGCTCGCCACGCTCGAGCTGCTCGACGCCCGCCTGCTCCGCATCGAGCACTACCTGTTCGGCAGCTACGCCGTGGCCGATCCGGCACTGGCCGAGCTCCAGCCGGCACGCAAGCGCATCGAGGATATCGACCGGCGGCTGACCGGGATCGTGTCGCGGGTGCGGGCCTACGGCGAACTCCTCCGCATCTGTACGTGATTGCTGGCTCCCGCCGCTGAGGGCTTGGCTCCCGGCCTCCTCCTCTACGTGTGCGAGCTGGTTCCCCTCCGGCCACCGTTGAACGTCCCCGACATGCTAACACCGTCCACCGCGTCCACAGACAAACTCCAACCGTCGCTCTTCCACAGCCCGCCCCCGGGCCTGCCGCCCACCCAGCTCTCCCCCGACGCGGTGCAAGCCACAGTGCTCGCGTCGGCGGCGTCGTACGCCGCGACCGCGTCGGCCCTGTCGGCCGTAAACGACACGCCGGTGCCCGACCCGGCGCTGAGCGCCGGGCTCGTGGCGCAGACGCCCCGCATGCGCGCGCTGGAGGCCGTGCAGCTGGCGCAGGCCGCCGAGCTTGCGCATCTGCGCACGCGGTCGGAGATGGTCGTGCGCATGTGGTACGAGGGCACGCTGCTGGCGTACTCGAACGTGCTGGCGGAGCTGGAGGGCCGTATCGAGAAGATCGAGGGCGGGGTGCGGCGGGCGGAGCGGCGCCGGGCGGGGTTGGATGCTGAGCGGGAGGAGGAGGAGGAGGAGGACAGTGAGGCCAGTGAGGAGGAAGATGATGACTAGAGAGACTCGGCAACGGCTTGACTCCGCAGCCAGGTCCGGTGGCGTTGCCCTCTCCAAGAAGTCATCTTCAGAGTTCTGTCCCGGTTGCCAGAGCGGCCGCTCTCGATCCGCCGGGGCCTCAGCAGCATTTCAATCACCCCTCGCCGCCGTGCCCTCCATGGCCTCTCTCCCCGCACCTTCGATCCCTAGGCTCCTCTTCCTCACACCCCGATTCCATATCGCCGCACATCACCACCTTCCATGAAACAAACATTCATGCCGCCAGCCAGTGATGTAATGCACCCATCACGCTCTTTCCCGGCCGTTTCCAAGCTATTCCCAGGGGCAACCCACGCATGAACATGCGAATAATATACCCGAGATACACCCACTCACCACCCGTCGCTATGTTTCGAAAAGAAAACGAGCCCCTGTTTCTCCCCCAAGAATAAATCGACAGTCTGGAACAGCTGATCGTCGTGCACACACACCCGGAGCGAATAAACAAACGAGCAAGTCCACGGCTAAATCATGTATGTACTCGTAAAAAAGTCTGCGAAGAAACGAGCAGGAGATCCCACCGCTGATCTCGCCCGCTCCTCCGCACGAAGAGCGGAGGAGGACTCCGGAAGTTCTGGTGGTGCAGATATGGAGGTGGGTGGGTGGCCTCCGTGAAACCACGGACGCTGTGTGAGGACGCACAAGTGTACATGCCTACAACTCAAGCACGCAGGGCCGGGAATAACAGGCGGGCGAGAGAACGTGTCTGTGGCGAGGACCACCTATGAGTCCCCCCTCCCCCCCCGATACAGCGGGTTCTCCATCCGGAGACCGTGTGTGTGTATGTCTTCACATCTGGAGAGTCTCTTCGGGGCACAACCAGCACAGTGGAATAGCCATGTACAACATATAGAATGAATTGACGATGTCCATTTCCCGCGGTACAAGTATCCCCAGACAAGTGAACCCCATCCATGCTAATATCACCCACCCGCCAGCGCCACGCTTCATGCACACGCAACAGCTGGCCCCATCCAGCGCACGAGATATTTAAGCCCATGCACTCAACAGCCATGCACCACCCGCATCACGTTCGCACCGTCGGCCTGTTCCTTGTCGGGTTTCTTGTAGCACAGCCGCGCATTTACCGACCTGCTCTTTGCGTATATATGGAATGCTTGCCGTTTATATGCGCTGATGTGGGCTACAGGCCTTCTATTTATTACTGCGGACTCGATCTGTACAGGACATACTTATGATGTGTGTTCAAGTACCAAGTGGTTTTCCAGATCACGGGCTGAGAGTCGGCGAGAAAACGAAGGGCTTCGCATCACGGAGATCCGGGAGTTGGAGGGAAACACACCCCCAAAAAGCAGCCGAGGATCCCACTTCGTCTTCGCAGGATGATAATGGTACGTCCAGTACCCTAAATTTTCATTGTCAGTAAGACAGAATTATTTCTGTCTGTTTTTGCGAAACCCGGCCCCACGGTGCAACCAGGCTCAACCAAGCGCGCGGGGGCCAGAACTGCGAAACACAGACTTTTCGAAGAGAAGGCCAGCGAGGAGAGGAGAACAACCCCAAGCCATGGCCGGCTAGGTTCCGAGCCAGATACAAATCCAGGCTCGCTGCAGAACTTGGTGATGAAGGGCAGAGTGTTTAGGAAGATATGTCACCCACATGACTGAACATAGCATGCAAAAAAAGCACGTTGACGGAGAAGGAAAGAAAAGAACAAGAGAGAGAAAAAAACCATTACCCGGCGAGACGGACACCGGGCTTTGCAGAACAGTCGCACACACGAAACCCATGATGAAACACACACACAGCACAAAAGCAACCAAGATGGCCGGCTTGCTGCAAGAGCACATGCACGCCTCCTACGTCTCTCTCTCCGTTTCTTTTTACTTCTTTTCTTTCTTTCTTTCTTTCAATCGTTTTCCTTCTCTTGGTTTCTTGTCCTCCCTCCGCGGGGTCATCCCCCATCCCTTGGCTCTGCATCCTCCTGGTTCCGAGCCGTGAACGAGAAGCAGTCGCAATCACATTTTCATGGTCGAGACTCAGTGCGTGCGGTCTAGGAGTCCCCGACTCTCGGAGATCCTTCTTAGTCTCTGCTTTTTTCTTTTTTTTTTAGTTAAGAAAGGCGAACAGAAACGCCGGCCTCGACCAGCGTAAGATAGCGTGTGTCACAATTTTTTTCATGTTAAGATTTTAAACCCGACAAAAGAAGAATGTCACAGGTGGTCTGGGCGCGGGAATCGTGGGCCCAACCCAAGATTCGGCATTAGGGTTACGTCCCGTCTTCTCGGACTTCATGTGGTCTCGTCCTGTCAAACAAGATTGTATGCAAACAACACCGCCAACAGCCAGTCAACCATAGCCGGGCCTGCCCTCTTGTCTTGTCTGCCCGAGTTTGGCGTCATCCCAACTTTTCCGATCGGTTTGTTTCTGGCCTGTCACCGGCGTTCGACCGCCAGAGGCCGAGACCGAATATACTGGTAGGACACACAACCGCGCGGCCGTGGGGAAGAGGGAGAAAAAAAGTTTGGTTTGGAAACGGTGGACACCGGAGGCAAACCATTGGCGGAGGAGGGACACGCTGGGGGGGAGAAAGGGGCTCGGATCACGGCAGGCCGCGTTACTAGAAACAGGAGGACAGGACCACGGCGCGCGGCTGCGTTGGCGCCGGAACCGCGGAGGATGAGTCTTGTTTCTTTTCTCTCTGTCTTTTCTCTTTACCTGTCTTCTGACAGTCTGGGGGGGGACACAAGACTGCAAAGAGGCAGGGTCCTCACTGTCCGAACTCCTCTACCCAACCACCGATCGATCACACACACTCTCTCTTTTTTTTGGTCTTCGTGAAGTTCGGCCGATGTGTGGTGTCGTGTCGCATCTTCCCACTCGATGGCACCCTCCCACCCAATGGAAACTAAGGCGCAGCCAGCGGAATGTGCCAAATACAACCGAATTGGAAGTGGAGTTTCGAGACGGCACCAGGGGTAAATTTGAGGGGAAGCCAAAGAAAAATGTTGGTTAGTTGAGGCGAGCACACAAAAATACCTGTACGGATTTTTTCGGTGCCAGGCACCACCAACATCAACGGTTTAAGTGGTGAGAAACAACCCGAAATTCCCGGCGGGTCCCAGTTTAACCCATCATTCAGCAGCTTTGGGCAAACCCAGCAGCGATGTGAGGCCAGGATTCTTCGTCTGGAGATTCGTCGTGAGCTGTCCAAGTTTCAGCATCGAGTACCGGAGTCCTCGTCCACTTGACTCGGAAAGAAAACAGGGTATGGGGTGTGTGTACGTGTGTGTGTGTGTGTGAGAGAGAGAGAGAGTTTGGTCAAGTGAAGCGGAACTCGACACGTGTCGGGAGAGATAATTCCAGGTGGTGGAGAGGTCCGTCGCCAGAACGCGAACCAGCGAAAGAGAGAGGGCTCACCTCAGCCGGCCAGAGTATGTGCGCTGGACGGGAGAAAAAAAGAAACAAAAAAACACGCGTCCCAGGATATGCGGGCTAATTAACACAGCTCAATGCAAAGCACCACCCACCACCCACACTCACACTCTCGCCGCAGAAAATCTTGGGAGTCTAATGAATGTGTGTGCCTGCCTCCGAAAAGAACCCTCGGATACACACTTTCAGGCGCAGAGCCCGTGATGAGTGATGAGGTGATGAGATCATGACGGTGGGAAGCAGCCCATCAAACGGGAGCGCACATGACACGGCGACTATAGGTGTGCACACGATAGCAGAACTTGTCCTTGTGTGTACTGAACATGGAGGAAATAACAGTCCACGGTTACTGTGTTGAGGTCGGTCGGCTCAGCCTCGTCGCTGGTGAGAAACTTGAGAAGCACATCTCTCTCTCTGATCCAAGCCGATCTAACGGTTTTTGCAGCACAAGAATCGACGGTCCCTGCGCCTCCCCTGAGACATGTCACGGCACCGTGCCACCCGCACTGTTGTGAGTATCCAGTTTCCGCCGGACATGCGGGTACAATGCGGTAGTGGCCAGCCGTGTGTGGACTTTAGGTGCACTGTATGGCTGTTCATATACTGTTACTGTACTGGACTGTACTGTACTGTACCGTACTGGACTGTGGAGTCCAGACACGACGAAAGACAACAAACAGCCCATTGGCTGCCCACGGCCGGGAAAGGCCTAACTGGACCATCCACGCGGTGCATGAACAACGTCTGGCGTGGATGTGCTGTGTTGCCCGTAAATGCCGACCGTCAGCCGTCTACCTTTTAACCCAGCTGCGCAGAGGATGGCTGAGAAGGCCCCGTACAGTACAGGAGACACCTCCTCCAGCACCGTCCAGCGCCTGCAGCCCCTAACGTCCGTAGGTCGTCTCCCCCGTATCTCGGACTGCACGCTGCAAAGCTTTGACCTTGGAACCTTGGAACCGCAAAAAAAAGACTCTCTCACTCACACTCTGCCTTCCTTCCTACTGCTGCTTCCCTGTCACTTTCCTGCACTCCCTAATCTCCTTTCTCTCTCTCGCTCTCGAGTCCACCCTTTCTGCTCTTTCCCTCCCTCGTCTTTCTCTCTCTTGCTCTTGCCCTCTCTCGCTCTCTCTCCTGCTCCTTCCTCCAATTCATTCCTTCCCTCGAATTCAATTCAATTCCACCTTCCTAGATTCCTCTCCTCCTCTTCTTTCCGGCTCTTTCTTTCTTGTCTTCACCTTTTTTATCCTCTGTCCATTCCATTCCTTTCTTTCTCTTCTCTTCTTTTCTTTTGCCTTCTTCTATTCTATATCCTTACTTTGCTTGTTTTCTCTTTTATATTACTTTCTCTCTGTCGAACCTTTCCACTCCTTTTTACTTCTTCCTTCATTCTGTATAGCCACCCCCAACTATTCCCAATTCTATATCGCAGTAAGCCTCGCCCGTTTAATATTCACCAGCCCATCCATTTCTCCTCCTTCTTGTTTGTAGCCATCTTATTTAAAAAAAAATTTCCTTTTTTTCTCTTCCTCTTCTCTCATCAATAAATCGCATCTCCCATTCTGTAACAGTCCAATCCCCACCACTTTGCATGCCGTGTGAATCCCCAGCCCCTCAGTCTGCATTTTGCCCTTCTGCGCACGCTCTCTTCAGTAGCATTGGAGGACAATCTTCCGTCGTTGGCCCAAGTTCTAGTGTTTCTGGCCTCTCGATAATTCTCTCTTAACACCCTTAACACCCTTAATATTCCCTTTCTTTGCTTTCTCCCTCTTGTGGGCCGATTCAGCCTCTTGTCTTTTTATCATCCTTAATTCTGGTTTCTCTCCCCTCATATTCGTTTTTGGAGATCTTCCTTCCTCCCTATTCTATGTCTGGGTCTGCATTTTGAATCACCCTTCTCCTGTTTCTAACTGGCTTCTGGTTCCCTCTTTTCTATAGCCACCTTTTCACCATCCTCCTGCTTCTCGAATCATCCCAACTCTTCTCTCTCCCTCGCATCCTTCCGCTGTAGTCGTCGCTTTCCGCAGTCTCTGTGTTCGCGCGCTCGAATCCTTGCGCCGACCTGTACTGTGCATATCGGCCATCGCCACACTTTTTCCCCCTTCGACTTCGCTGACTCCCCGACGTCGACGTCTGCCGCGCGCTTCGGTTTTGCATCGAATCACCTTCAGCACTCGTATCCTCTCTCCGCTTGGTGATTTCTCTTCTGTCATCGCTTGACATCTCGTGGTCTGCGTCATCACTACTCATCGTCTTGATTTCCCGTCGGCGCCTTTATCTTTCTTTCTCCTCCTCTGCCCCAAGGGTTTTCCTTCCCTAGGCTTCGTCATCCTCCCTCGCTCCCTATGCCGGCTTACCCATCCATCCGCTCGCCGTCTTTTCGCAAAATGGACAACTCGAGGCACTACGGCCGCCGGGGCGGCGCCATCAACATGGCCAACGTGCTCGGCGATCCGTTCGCGCTCGCCACCATCTCCATATCCATGCTGGCATGGTTCATCACCTTCATCAGCCTGATCGTCGCCGCCGCCGCAAACCGCGGCAATGTGTTCAACTACACCTGGTGGGTGTGCATCTACACTCTATTCCTCATCGGTGGAATCTTCACTGTTGTCGCCTCCGACTCGATCCAGGCCTACCATGTGGCTGTTGTTGGATACCTGACTGTCGGCGTCGTCATGTCGTCGTATGTCATTGATCGTGTCATCTACTCGTCCAACGGTGCCGTGCAGGCCGCCGCTGCCGGCTTCATTCTGTTGACCATTGTCCAGGTAAGTTTGTCGCACCCGCGCGCTCTCTCGTTTTCTCTTGCGCCTCTGTCTGATCGTAATCTAACGTCCTCCAGATCGTCTGGGTCTTCTACTTCGGCGCTGCTCCGTCCTGCGTTCCCCGTGCCTACATCGACTCGTTCTCGCTCGCCAAGGAGTCCACCCTCACCCAACAACCCCTCGGCAACTATGGCAACACCGGCCGCCCCGAGACTTCGACTTCCGTCCAGCCCCCGCAGATGTACACCTCGGCCCAGCTGAACGGCTTCGAGACGTCGTCGCCCGTCACCGGCGTGGCCCCGGGTGCCCGCAACTCGACCATGGCCGGTTTCGGTTCGACCCCGGCTGCTGGCCTTAACAAGGCCACCCCCATGGCCGCCGATACCGAGGTGGTGCCCCCGACCGAGTACCCCTACCGCGCGAAGGCCATCTACAGCTACGAGGCCAACCCCGACGACCTCAACGAGATCTCCTTCGCCAAACACGAAATCATCGAGGTCAGCGATGTCAGCGGCCGCTGGTGGCAAGCAAGAAAGGAAAATGGCGAGACGGGTATTGCCCCGAGCAATTACCTTATCTTGCTATAGAAGCCACATCGCTCCTCGGTTTCTGTTTTCTTTCAATCACATCACGCAATGCATCATCCACTCGCATCAACTTTTTTCTAACGACCATGACCCAGTAGGCGGTCCAGAACCGATCCTCTTTCTCAACCAACACCACCACATGATATGTTTTTCTAGATGCTGCATTACCCCGGGCAATCCCAGTCCCGGGGTGTTTTTCAATCTTTCCCAGAAAATGGAGTGATCGTGTACTATCGTTCTTTTTCCTTTTTTTGTCTTTATTCTCTTTTTTTTCTTCCTCTTGCGGCTCGAGTTGCTTCTATATGTCTGAGTGCTGCTGGTCGTGTGTATCCACCACTTTTTTTGGTCTCGTTTACGGTTGGATTTTATTTGGTCTTGCTTTTTTCTGTTCCCCAGCTGTGTTCTGTTCTCTGCTACATATCTGTCATTCTTTCTTTTTTTCCTTTTTCTACTATTCGGGGTTTCTCGGCGAAGCGATCGCAAAAATCTTTCTCTACAACTCTTAAACGCCAAACCACCTCTTCGTGTCCCCCTAACCGCCCCACGCCTGCGTGCACGAAAGCCTCAGCATCGGTACCACGATGATGATCTCCCTTCTCGGCACGCAGGCTTTCCTACACCCTTTTCGATACCCCCTCTATTTTTAAACTGGCATTGGAGGGGATTTTGTTACGTTTTAGATTAACGACGAAACTTTTCTTTATTTTGACTCAGGGACTCCCGTTTCTTCTTTTTTGCTGCTGAGGTTGATGAGGTTTATGGAATTCCGTCATGTTGCTTTGTAGTGTCTTCCGTCGTCCTCGCGTTCTTGCTGGTTCTGTCCATCGACTCTCTTTTGTCTTGAACTATCTACGTAGCACACACACTGTGTTTGCAGGAGGTTCATCAGAGTTTCTCTTCAGTCTCTGCAGTCTATGTTGGTGTGTTCGCTCTTGGGTCCAGGCTTTCTTGTTCCTCGTTTCTTGTTTTCTCTGGAGTATTCTAGTCTGGGAACTTGGGGTTCCCATTCTTTCTTTTTTTTCTTGTGTCTGGGAGATAGGTTTAGCTTATTGTTTCTTTTGTTTATATATTCTTTTTAGTTCCATGTATCTGCTACTGTGAGTTAGAATGTGCGTGTGTTTGAGGAACAGGGTAAGTGGAGGCAGGGAATGTGAGGTTGTGCATCTAGCGTGTAGCAGAGTGCACCGGCACTAGAAATGTAGCATATCGTAGTTGTGTAAGCAATTTCATGTAAATCATACAGTCAATTCATCAGGATTCGTCTAGAGGTAAAGCAAGGAAAAGAAAGAACAACATCAGGGCTTCCAGAACGCCCCGGGCCCGGACTCTCACGAAACCTCCGTCTGCCGCCGCAGCTCCCGCTCCTTCTGCCGCACCTCCATCTCCAACCGCTCAACGCTGTACTTCAGCGCCTCCTTCCGCTGGACGACCGCGCGCGCGCGCAGCCTGGCGCCGCCGATATCCGCGCTGCTGAGGCGAGCGGCCTTAACGCTCGGCGCGCGCGCGGTACCGGGCGGCGCGCTGCGTTTCGCGCCGGCGGGGCCGGTCGGCGCGGCGGAGCTGTCGCGGCGCACCACGCGGCCCTGCAGCAGCTCGCTGCGCGCCTTGAGCGTCTCGATGCGGCGCTCGGTGCGCTGCACCTGGCGGTCGGCGCGGTCCAGCAGGGCTGTCACCTGCGGGCCGAGCTCATCGCGCAGGGACGCTTCGGCGGCCGCGAGGGTGTGTTGGGGGATAAGTTCGTAGTGCTGCAGTATTTGGCGTTTCCACCGTGGGTTCCTGTCAGCCCTTCTAAGTCTTGTACGGTTATACCGGGGGGAAAGAGGGGGGTGGGGGGGAAGAAGGGGCCGCGTGAAAAGAACGGGGGGGGGGCGG
>LNGL01000019.1:236677-343439 GCA_001510565.1 Knoxdaviesia proteae | reverse complement strand
CATCGTGCCGCGCATCCCGCCGACGGTCGTGGGCAAGTTGCAGGCCGCGCAGTTCGGCGGGAAGTACGCGGTCGATCGCGCCACGCCGGGCTGTCATCGCACGCAGGTCGCGCTGCGGGCCATCCTGCCGGAGCAGCGCGGGCGGTGGGCGGCGTTTGTGCGCAGCGGCGACGACGCGGACCCGCGCGTGCAGGCGCTGGTCGACACGCTTCTCGTCGAGATCCTCGAGGAGTACCTCGGGATCGTGCTGGCACAGGCCGCCGCCGTGGCGGCTGCGCCCGGTCTCCTGGATGCGCGCCGGAGCCTGCTGGCGGCGCGCTGGGCGCAAATCCGGGAGATTGTCGAGGCGGTGTTGCAACTTACCCGGGCGCGTGTGGACCGCGTCCAGAATGGGCCGAACTAGGTGTTCTGGTTCCGTGTCTGGAGGCAGCTCACCGCGTCGTCTGGCGAAGTGTGCTTAACAAAGAGAAGCAATGGTATATCCCCGAAGTTGTGTCCCCAGACACGCCTTTCACAGAGAAAGAAAGTGTCAACCGCATATGGGGGTAGCAAGACACGCTCTCCGGCCACACAGCCACAAGTCTCAACCCCCAATTTCCGACACGGCTCCAAAAACGAGTCTCACGGACGCCAACAGTTCAAGAGAGACCTCTCACTCCTGCGCCGCGTGTCCTCACCGGCTGCACGAGCGCGCCGGCATGATTTGCAGAATACTAAAGGAAAAAGAGAAACGTGCCGACTGAGACCTACACTTCGCACACAGGGGCAGTGTGTCCAGTTTCCCCGTCTAACTGGACCACCTCCACTTCCAGAAGAAATCTCACGGGGGATGAGATTTCAAATGGAAAAGATGGGGTGAGACAGGAGGGAAATGCAATGTCTGGACCTGGGGAGTTGGAGAGCAATTGTGGCGGTTCCTGCGTGCTCTCATTAAATGGGAGAACACGTTGATCTGTCCCTCTCATGTCAGGGACGGCCAGACACACGCGAGTGACCTCGGCGCTCCCTCACAGGAACTACCAACTACCAACTACCAACTACCGACGGCTTCCGTATCCCTCGCCCGCGACTGATCGGGCGACTGATCACCCAACGCACAGCTGCATATACGGGCCATGCATTTTACCTGTTTGTTTGCTGCCGGTGCTGCCTGCACCCGGGCGGACCGATTTCTTGTTTTTCTTAGTGGGGAGAGGCCACGGGATCCGGCATATACGCCGCCGAGTGTGTCGCGAATTACAAGATCTGCTTCTCTCTTTCTCTCTCTATTCTCCGGGGAGCCAGAACTTAGCGCGATCGGCGCAGGGTCTACTACTACTGTATCGGACAATATATTTTTCTTTTCTTCATTTAACTAAATGTTCTCTCTTTCTCTTTCTCTTTCTCTCTCTCTTGAGCAAGCCCCCGTGTCTGCAGGCAGGCGGACGGGCCCCGGCAGGAGTGTGCGTTTGTTTGGTTGCTTGTATGTGGTCGCACGTCCGGGCGATGCACAGCATATACGGACATTGGCAAGTAGCCCTGTTCACGCGTTGTGGCGGCTCGATGGCTTGCATGACGGGCGGATTCGCAGCAGCGAGATCTCCCGGCGTGGGTTCTGGTTGGATTTGGAGAGGGAGAGAGAGTGGTGCTTTTTGCAGATGCTATATTTGGCTCCAGGTGGCGTGGAAGAACGGCCGAACGCATCTCCTGGCCAGTGCAGTCACAACATCACCGTCACCAGTATCATCACCGACCCCCATCGGTATAAGCATCAACATCAACATCAACAACACTAACAGCTGGATACAGCCGCCACCCCGCGTCCTGCCAGCCGGCGGGCCAAACCCCCCAAAAAAACACCACCAGCAACAACAACATTGAGTATACCTTATAAGGGCCATTTGGAGTGTTGACATTCGCCGAGAAGGCGGCTGGGCAGTACCCGGTTCAGGACAAACTCGTGCATTTGGTGGAGTGGTGACCGACCCTGCTTGACAAACCGGCGAGTCGCAGGTTCGAATCCCCGCCGGGGGGATTGGGCGATCCGGATCGACGACAAAGAGATGTAGTCCTACCGAAGCTGGGCGGCGACCACACGGGGTCGAACCAGCGGATGAACTCTTTTTTGGTATCCTGTAGTCATTAATCAAATGCTGGAATTAACTTTTTTGGAATTCTACGAGGTGGTTAAGTGAGAGCAGACTGGTTGAAAAAAAAAACTTGCCTTTTTTTCGGTTTTGGTTCTAGGTTGGCTGGTAGTTGAGGCTTGTTGTCGGTGATGGTGAAGGTTTTTTTTTTTTTTTTATATATACTTTTTTTTGCTACCATCCGGTTTTCCCTCTGTCTATACTCCATACAGTACCTTCCTTGTGTGTGCAGTAAGTTACCTGTTAAACACGAGGATATGAAAATACCTACACCTACATCTGGTGGTCATCCAGCCACCTTGCAAAGTCCCTCTTCACTCGGCGCATAACGCAGCGGGTGCACGGCGCGGGCGTATTGGTCCGTTGCTGAGAGTAAGCAGGCGATTCAATGGCTGGTGGCATACGGCCGTGGTGGCGCCTCCGTTCGTTCTCTCTTTTCTAACATTATATATATATGTTTTGGTGAGAGTTTACCGCGCGCTGGCAATGTTTCAAGCGAAACCACCGCACAAGATGAGTGCCCATGCACATGCCGCAACCGGCCACCTCGTCCACTTCCACTTCTACTTCCACTTACACACACACACCATCACGACCTGTCGTGCAACCACCGGCAGATCCAGCAGAGACAGCGCGCATGCGGCGGGCCAACCCAAAAAAAAACACCCAGCCCGCATTTTATTTCCTCATCGTTCATGCTTGATGGCGTCCTGGCGTCCAGTGACAAGTCGATATAGAGACTTTCCATCAGAGTTCTCCCGCATGTTTCTCACGAAACAAAGAAAGATAGATACAAATTACGGATTTCTTGAAGTGCACAAGGTCTGTAATCAAGGGCCTGTATGCCGTCGTAGTACAGTACAGAGCTGCAAAGTGCAATTTTAAACTTCCACGCCGTGGGTGAGAGCTCGAGACCACCTCATCCAATGATCTCCCGCCGACATCGCCATAAACGCCGAGCACTATTAAATGCCCAAATGGTATGCAGCCCCCGATCGATTGGCCAGTGTGTGTTTTCCTGCATTATCTCGACAGTATCATCGGCTTTGCTCTACGGTCTTGTCCATGCCTCTCCCTTTTTTACTCTTTTTTTTATTCTTTTCCCCAGGCACAGAAAAAGGAGATGTGGGTGCCCGAGAGATAATCCTTTGCTTCTGGGTTCCCTATTGGAAGCTTGGTCTGGGGAGCTTTGATCGGTGGATCACAGGCAGAGAAATTGCACATAACGCTGCTATGCGGGTCGATCGCCAGGCCGCTGGGGACAGCGAAAAAGAAATACGCCAATTTCAACAAGATAATGAAGCTTCCTCACCTTCCCAGTTCAAGAAAGGGCCCGAATCCCCTGCCCCTGATAGGAGTGAAACCAAGCAAGCTTGCAGGCCACACACATCATTTGGTCGAGTCCATCACGACATTTATGTTGATACTAGGGGGGTGGGGCCGCCTTTTGGAGTGTTCATGCTCCGGGTTTGTGCATGCCCCCCCCCCCTCAGGGTTGATGTCCTTGCCTGTCTGGTTTTTGTTGTTATTGGCGATAGTTGACGCGAAATTGGCTCTTTCACAAGCGTTCAGAAGTTGCTTGGAGGGGAGGAACATGGCGCCTTCGAGTCCGCGTCAACAGCACGACGTCGACCATCGCCGGTTCCCAAGCAGTTCATGGCCATGTCAAGCAGCACCAACAATCGAGAAACCCGCAGGAATAGTCTGATCGCAGACTGGAGGAGCCAACTCCACTATCCCTCAAAGACGAAACACAGCGTGAGAACTTTTTTTTCTTCTTCTTGCTGTCTCTTTTTAACCTTCGTGATCCCGTCTTGAAATCCTCAGTATCACAGACGGAGGCCTGAAACTCGGGGGCGTGGTTCGACGATAGAAAGAAAGGGAAAAAGAAAATTGGGGTCCCGTCACCATCAACATCGAACAAGTGACTGAAGCTTTACCGTTTTGACTTTCCCAGATACTGGAGTTGGTAAGATGTAAAAGGGGGGGACCTTGCAAAGGAAGGCGGAAGGCTCCCCCCTAATATCCGGGTTGTGTGGAAGTTCTGAGTTTCCAGGTTCGACGCCGGTTCAGGGGTACTTCAGAGTTGGGCCAATGATATGCGTGCGATAAGTATGCTATGAGGTGCTAGCCAATAGGTTCTCACAGATATAGACTGCGAATCTAGCTTGGCGAATGGGGTGGCCCGATAACAGCCGCCCGATAAGAAAGTGACCCGTCCAATTTCCACACAACCATCACCACAAAGTCAGTGCTCTCTCTCTCCATCGCGTTAATTAAGGGGAACCGGCAACCTTGTCACCTTTCAAAACCTGCAGGGTGCGGATGTAACATGAACTGTCTGTGTGCACACCTTACTCGGCACCTGCTCTTCTCTCCAAAGTCCAGTGTGTTCCCAGCAACGAACTCACAACGGCCAGAAAAAGAAAAGAAGAAGAAAAAGGCACAGCAAGGTTACAGATAGGCTAAACGAGCCCGGACAAAAAAAGGGAAACTTGGATTCGGAGACATGCTCGGCTAGTACAGAGCGGCCACAAAAGCAGGTGAATTTCAGAGAGACCAAGGACTTTCGGTCCGTCGGCGACAAATTTTTTCTGCACTCCAGCATTCCAGAGGAGGAAAAAAAAAGATTTTCTCTCACGGCGAAGTCTAGGCCCTTGTTCTCTCGCTTCAACGTGGTCATCGGTGGAGACTCACTGTGGACAGAAGATCCATCCAGACCGAAAGAACCCTCGTTTAGAGTCCATTCTGTTGGGTTCCATCCGCCACTCCCCGCCGGCGACGGAGCCTTTTCTTCCTGAAAAGAACTGTGATACTTCAGGTGATAATGGGTTTACGCCCTGGGCCACGGTGATATGGCCCAAGAGCAGCCGATCAGCCGTAAGATCACTCTCCTACAGAATACAGTGCAGAGAAGACCAAATGGAGGGTAATGTGGCCTGAGCGGAATAAGAGGTATGACTTCTCAGGCCATGCAGATCCCTTCGGCAGTCCGAGTATTCTGCACCCAAAGAGACACTCTTCCGGCTTCCATACACGTCCGGCAGTGCCCTTCCCCTCTTCTTCTTCTTCTTCTACTGTAGGATGTTCTTCCCTTCGTTGCCCCGGTGGAGGAAGGATCTTAACATCCATGCTATGGACTTTATATCGCGTGCAGAGAGAAAGACGGAGAGCCACAGGCAGTGAAAGTTCTTTCCTTACCACGGTAGTTTCCAGCACGCTGGGGGGGGGGGGTGTATGCGCTTTACAGTGGGTAAACCGCCTATGAAAAGCTCCGGCGCTGGGTAAAGTGTGAAATCCCAGCATTCCAGAGGAAACCTGCTCTCACACATCGGCTTTTGAAAAAGGTCGAGAGAGATCCTCCGGTGGCTTGGAGAAGCCACGATTCGAGCGTTAGCACCACCACCGCAAGGCACACTCACACACATATGGACAGTACAGTAATGTCAAGTGGTGTAGCACGGTATCAGACGGGGCTTCGTCCGATATAGCAGCCAGCTCCTTCCACCAGCGCGCGTGGCGGTGAATCACCACCGACTCCACAAGTCCACACACTTCCACCTAAGATCTGACAGAGGGAGACGGAGAGAGACAGAGAGAGACAGAGAGAGAGAGAGAACGCCACGTTGTGAGTTGGCCCAGTGATTTGAGCGCAAAAGCACATCCACTCCCTTTTCCTCCACGAAACCACAGACACCCGCTAACCCCAATCAGGTAAGGCGTCAGGGGAATCTCAACCGTAATTAGCCAGGCACACGCAAAAAATGTACACACACCCCCCAAGATTTACACCGGGTCAGCGCTGTGTGCGCCTTCGCGGCCAAAAGTTGGCACCGGCTACGACCCCGCGCAAAAGGTTAAAATCGGGCTTAGATCGACCAGCAAGATTTACAGTACAGTGTTGTGTATAGTGTGTGTACTGTTCCACAGACTGTACGGACTTATGGAGACCGTCAGACCACTGAGGTCCTCTCTTCGGCATGAGGAATGTCACTTGGCTATGTACTGTAAAGTGGTGGGCCTGGGAGGGGAAAATCGTCAACCTATGGGTGCACCAACAGATTGTCAAGGACCCAGTGAAATCATGGACGGCCGTATACTGGTGTCGAGCCGCGAAGCCCTCACTTCCACTTCCACTCTCTCACCTCTGGTCCAGGCCCTGCAATGTCTCGAACACACCCAGGTGCGTGAGTGAGCATGACTGAACAACAACATGTCGTGATCCCAGCAAACTTTGCACATTCTGCAGCCCTAACCCTTATCCGGAGGGGGACAGGACAGACAGACAGACACACTGTCTCTGGTTCTTGGGAAGCCCACATTGTGCCAACACGCAACACTCTGCAGACTGCATCAACACGTCTCTTTTGTCGCCGCCAGTATTTGCCTCACCAACTTTACTCACTTGGGTATACACAGAGGAGCAGCAGCAGCAGCAGCAGCATCAGCAGCAAAAGAACCTCTCCGGACTTCTACGGGATATGCACACCGCATATTTCCACATTGGCTCTTTTGATGCTATTTGCCAGCCACATGCAGGCATCCAGTGCTGGACGTCCCAGTGTGGCCGCCGACAAGAAATCCCTCTCGATATCTTGCCGGACGTGCATGATGCTCGAAGCAGCTCTGGGACAAGTCCAGGTTTTCTTTCGTTCCTTTCTTTTCCTCGTTGGTTTGGTGGTGATTCGGCTGGACTTTTGCCCCGAAGTCATGCAGGCCACACGCAGGCCGACGGACCCTCGCAGAGTATGCCACGAATAGTTTCGTTTGTGACTCTAAAAAATTTTTTCTTTTCAAAAAGAAAAATTGTTACTGTTGTCGTGCATGTCCTTACTTACATCCGGTACTTACACCACTCGCCCCATCCGGATCTTACCCCCGCTTCCCCGTCGGCCGGAATCCTCCGGCAAGCGTACTTATACGTGGCCGCCTGTGTCTGGCTTGGTGGGTGGGGGTTGTTTTTAAAAGAAGGCAGCGAGGTGGGGTGGGAAGAAAGCCGGAAGTGTGCAGGGCGGCCGTGAACCACTCTTCGGCACCCAGAACGGGGCCAGCACCAGATTTTTCTTTCCACCCGAGTTGCGTTGTTCCAGTACCGGCTGTCCATCAGCCTTAGTCGCCGCGGACTGAACACTATTGATGCCGATAGCGTGGCCCTTGGTACACGCACTTGGCTCGACTTGCTCGGTGCACTAACACACGTCAGGAATGAAAGACGAATAGACATAAGAGCCGGCGCCGAAACGTTCTCGCGGGCGCGGCGGTCTGGAACCACGGATCTTCTATTTTTGGGCGACACTAATATCTGCAAAGAGTCGGACATCCTATCCAGAAGCACAGAATAGTACACTCTAGTACTTTCCTCGTACATACACGAGCTGAGGCTCGAGCTCTTCTGGCTCTGGTGGTTCCTCGGGGTCGAACGTTTCTTCTTCTTTTCTTTTCTCTTATTCCTCGCGGCCTCTTAGCACACGGCAGTGGCGAGAGATCAACGAGTGGGCGGACTTGATCTTGGCGGCCGCGTGGAGTTTTTGTCTAAAGTCTTTTCATATTTTGTTTGTTTGTTTGGTCTGTGTCTCTTCGCGGAGCCGAAGTGTCGAGCAGCGAACAACCAGCGACGTAGGTTGAGAGATTTTTCCTCCCACTTACACCGGCATCCATACTGCATCCGGCGCAGCTTTTCCATTCACAGACCGCTACTGACTTACGCACACTGACACTTCCCAGGCTTTCGCCTGTCCAGCGATCACCACCTCAAGCGAGCGGATCTTTCGGACCCCTCTCGCTTCCGGGCTGTCCTGTGGCGGACCAGCCCGGATATAGACGTTGTATGAGCAGTACTGCACGCACTTTATCCAGTCGACCGTTCACCGTATGTCTCGATTAGTCTGCGATCCAGAAAAAAAAGAAGAAAAGAAGAAAAAAACCCCTCAAAGACCGCCTTTCCGTTCCTTCGCCACATGCAAGTTCTTCCGTCTTCTGGGTCGCATTGGGCTAGCTTATATATAACCTTCATCTGGAGGTTCTCTCGACCTTGCTCGCCTTCGCTGAGTTGCCCCGACTGCTCCGCACACCGTTTATTGCCAGTTTGTCAGTGATTGCCAGATGCGGCGCTGTGCTAGACAGATGGAAGGCGCAACCGGGCCCAACACTTCCAGATCTTTCCGGTCTCGCTATCTGTTTAAGCTGCTGTTTTGTTTTAACGGCCTGTATGTTTATATTCATCTGTCACGACCGATCTGCTTAAAACCATACAAAACACGCGGCAGTTCTGGACAGGTAATAGTGAGGAGCAAAACTTGCCGACGCAGGGTGCGTGTGCCTGTGTGATTTTCACCAGATGGCGATTTGCACAAACCTGTTGTCCCCGAAAGACACCCCCCCCTCTCCCCCGGCCGTGTGATATTTCGCCATCCTGAGCATTGATTGTTGAAAATTTTCCCACCAGCGCACAAAGCCCAGTTCTGGATTCTACAGAGGGACACACTGGGCGGTACGCAAGTTGTATTCCGGTACCACCTTCTGCAGCCCGTGCCCGCACTGGTGCACTTGTACCTGATACATCCCGACTTCTGTGCGTGTGCGTGTTCCTGACCCTTGCATCAGGCACCGCCCGTTACCCACACGCCCCTCCCTTCCTTCCCTGCTTAGAAAAGTAAATAATAAAAAACTCAGGAAGCAGCGACAATCATTTGCTTGACTAGGACCCACTTCGGGGGAATATTTTATTATTATTATATCTGCTGGCTCAGGAACAACTGGTACGTACCAGGAAAGCCACGACAACATCGCAGCCCACCCTGGTCTTATACCCGCAATTTCACAATGCCTGCCCAAAGGTGGTGGACTGGTCTTGTGTGCTGTTGCGTGTTGATGCGATCTGGGACGTCTGGGGGGGGGCCAGGTTTGGCCAGCCCATTCCCTGCTGATTTAACTTTTGGGGGCCTTGTGCCTTGGCCTAATTTTGAGAGGAAGGAAGCAGAGGGGAGAGAGAGAGAGACTGCGCCGTGGTTCCTTCCTTCCTTCCCCCAGCAGCCGCGCTGACGCCCACACCCGCTCGCTCTTTCCTTCCCAGATTTCTTTAATTGCCGCTCGTTCCCCTTGTCTCAACCTTCAAGTTTTGTTTTCAACTTTTTGTTCTTTCTCTCTTCTTCTCTCCTCACCATATACAAAACCTCGACACCCGTTCGCTTTTGCGCGTTTCATTCTCTTATATTTCAGCTCGTTTCACCAAAACAAGCAGTTACAAGACTTCGTTGGCAGAGTCTCTTTTATCACTCACTTTCAAACCTTTCTTCGCAAGCTCGAAACTTCGGTGTTGTTCTTTTCTATAACTCTCTCCTACCCACACACTCTGCTTGATACTCTCCATCCAGATCTTTTCCCCCAAACGTCTTACCGGTTACGACCATTCGTCTGCTTTTATCCAACGTCTCGAAGACTTTGTTCTCTTTTTTCAACCCCAATATACCCTCGTTTTTTCACGTCTCGTTTTTTCCACGACTCAAAATGAAGTTCCTCGCTGTTGTCGTTGCCCTTCTGGCTCCTCTCGCCATGGCCGAGGAGACCACCACCTGCACTTCGACCACCACCATGACCAAGACCGTCACTCTCGCCCGCAACCACACTGCCTACATCAACGGCACGTCGTCGTCCACCTCGGCCATCCTCCCCACCGGCACCGGCGCCAGCTCTTCCTTCCTGCCCGCCACCACCACCACCGGCTCGTCCTCCTCGCCCACCAGCACTATTGAGCCCACTGAGACTCTTGGTGCTGCCTCTGCCCTGCAGCCCATCCAGTTTGCGCTGGCCGGTGTTGCCGGTGCCATCGTCATTGCTCTGATGTAAGCGCGTTCCGACGTGCTTTGCTTTGCTTGCGATTTGGGTGTGGAGAGCGTTGCATTTTTGTTGGATTTCTTTTTTTTTTCTGCTTTGGAGCTGATGCATGATAAATCAAGTGTATGCTTTGTTGACGACACTTGCTTTCATCGAGGATGTTTTCTTCGCACTTGTTTTTGGCCTTGAATCTTGATTGGATACGTCGTGTGCCACGGGGCCGTGCTCCCTTGTCTATCGGCCGGAGTCCCGGACATTCGATCACCCGGCGCATCCGTCAGTGATTCGGGCCAGTCACAACTACTCAACCCAGCGAGTAACCACACTACCTTTCCTTTGTCATGTACCGATGTTTCCTTCTTTGGACGAGAAAAGACTGCTGGATCGCATCCGCACGTTTCTCTTCTCCGTTGTTTGAAGTGCATGCAGCTGGCGGCAGCTTCACTTTTTTTGCTTTTCTGTTTCTTGTTTCCATAACGATGAACGACCCAAAAGATCACCCGCGTTGACTGGCACCAACACAAAACTTCCTGACCGCAAAGGATCTTCTTTTTCACTTCACCCCGTCTTCTCTTCTCATTTGCACATCTCGGCCACCTGTTGGGCTACAGGTGAACAGGCATGCTCAGGCTTTACCCTCGCGTCTGCCGATGATTGCGCTGCCACCTTGAAGCGGTGGCGGTTTTCTCTTTTTCTATTATATCCAGCCTCTTTCGATTCTTCTTGTCTAGTCTTATGATTACGACGACGTTTACTCTTTTCAAACCCCCGTTTTTCTTTTTCTTTGCTTGAACACTACGCCATCCCTCTTTGGATCTACCTGGTCGGAGAAGATGTTGGGATTCACCTATACTAGAGATAGATGTGTATTCTTATAGACCCAATCAGGAGGGGTGATCTAGTTGAAGGCATAACTTTCTTGTTTATATGATTCATACTTTTTTTTTTTCGTTTCTTTTGCGCCAGTTGTTGATACCCTGTTACTACCACCAAGGAAAATGGGAAGACATCCATTCCATGCCTCTTTTTGACGATTTCATACTGGCATTGGCTCTTGGTATTTTGCCTCGGGAGATTGGGAGGGGGAGTAGGGCTTGGTTGTTTTTTTTCCTGTTGTATTCCTCTTTTTCTTTTCTTTTCTTTTCATTTTACATCATCTTTGCGAGATTCTCTCCGGTGTTTTCCAAAAAAAAATTGACAACAGATGATTTAACCTTTTTTTTTTTTTTGGTCTTGCGTCTGCGTGAACTGTACTGTAACTGTGATGCTTCCCAGCTACTTGCTTGATTAGATGCTGTTATTGAATCCTATATCAGTTCATATGCCAGTGCAAACGAGATCTAGTAAAGAAGAGCATAAACGAGCAATGCTTCTACCCCTACATCCTCGTCCCATCTCATCGTGGTGGGGTTCTCCGGTTGGATGATTTACCCGTGTAGATGCACATCTCCAGCAATTTGCGATCTTTAAACTTTTTTTTTCTTTGTTTGCCTATTTTCTCAATCTAAGATCCGCCATTAAGGGCGTGCACTTTACATTGCATGAACAATAGAAAATCAAAAGCCGTTATGGATTCTTGTTCGTCTGAACTTTTTGGCGGTGTTACCCTCCACTCCAATGCAATATAAAGTGTATCGATACATTTACACGCCATGAATCAAGACTTTTGGCCACGGGAGCCGTGTTGATGACAGTGCATAGACTGTGGTAGGCACAGTACACCCGCGCGGAAATTCTCGGCGCCAAATAGGCGGATCTTGATTCTAAATCAAGGCTTTTTGGGGAGGGAGTCACGTCTGTTGAAGAAATCCTCACGATATACCACACCGCGACGCCACATCAGCATCTTCCGGGCGATTGACGATATACGACTGCTTTCAACTACGTCTACTCTGCATCTCCGCATATATTGCCTTCCATCCGCCCACACTCTCACGTCAGATATGTCCGCGTCGTTGCAGCGTGTGCAGCCGCTGCTGCACCGCTCGGTCCCGATTGTCCGGACTCTCGCGTCGGTGCCGTCCAGCGCCAGCGACCTCAAGAAAGCCGTATCCGGCACCAAAATGAGTTCCAACCCGACCACACCCCCATCCACTGCCGCGTCCGATGCGGCCGCGGACGCCCTGAAGCCGGTGGCTGGGCGGCGACCGACCTACTTCAAAGACACGACGGTGGCGCCGTTCAACGACTTCCTCGCTACCTCGTCGAGTGCCGCGCCGCTGGCCCCGAGCGACGCCTACACGCTGCGCACGGTCGAGGTGGGCCCGGAGGGCCGCAAGCGCACGATCACGCGGCTGCCGGAGTGGCTGAAGACGCCGATCCCGGCGGGCAACAGCAACTTCAAGAAGATCAAGGCCGACCTGCGCGGGCTGGGCCTGCACACGGTGTGCGAGGAGGCGCGGTGCCCGAACATCAGCGAGTGCTGGGGCGGGTCGTCGCGCAGCGCGGCCACCGCCACCATCATGCTGATGGGCGACACGTGCACGCGCGGCTGCCGCTTCTGCTCCGTCAAGACCAGCCGCGCGCCGCCGCCGCTCGACGCGCACGAGCCGACCCACGTTGCCGAGGCGCTCGCGCGCTGGGGGCTCGGCTACGTCGTGCTGACCAGCGTCGACCGCGACGACCTGGCCGACGGCGGCGCCCACCACTTCGCCGAGACCATCCGCAAGATCAAGGCCGCCCGCCCGCAGATGCTGGTCGAGGCCCTGACCGGCGACTTTGCCGGCGATCTGGATATGGTCACCGTCGTGGCGAACAGCGGCTTGGATGTGTACGCACACAATGTCGAGACGGTCGAGGGGCTGACGCCGTATGTGCGTGATCGGCGCGCGACGTTCCGCGGCAGTTTGAAGGTGCTGAACCACGTCAAGGAGGTGCGTGGCGACGAGGGCATCATCACCAAGACCAGTATCATGCTGGGTCTGGGCGAGCAGGAGGAGGAAGTGATGGACACTCTGCGGGGTAAGTTTTCTCTCTCTCTCTCTCTCTCTCTCTCTCTCTCTCNCGGACGGAAGCGGAGCTCCGGGCTGGATACCCCTGACCTGGGGTTGGGTCTATGGCGTTTGTGGTGATGGGACAACCGGCTGTTGCACAACGTACTGTACGAGACGCGTCACCCCGTCGTGACTGGTTGTAATCGGGGCTATTGGTCACTGGTGTTAGTGGTGCTCTCTCCCTCTCCCTCTCTCCCTCTCTCTCTCTCTCTCTCTCTCTCTCTCTCTCTCTCTCTCTCTCTCTCTCTCTCTCTCTCTCTCTCTCTCTCTCTCTCTAAATCCCTATCTTTCTCTGTTCGCTGTCCATTCGGCCTCTGCATCATACTCTGTTCCTTGACCACCCCCCAACTAACCACACCGTACCGCATTTGCAGAACTCCGCAAGGCCCGCGTCGACGTCGTCACCTTCGGCCAGTACATGCGCCCCACCAAGCGCCACCTCAAGGTCGAGCGCTACGTCACCCCCGACGAGTTCGACCGCTGGCACGCCCGCGCCATGGACATGGGCTTCCTGTACTGCGCCAGCGGCCCGCTCGTGCGCTCGTCCTACAAGGCCGGCGAGGCCTTCATCGAGAACGTGCTGCGCAAGCGCGCCGCCGCCGCGACTGGCGCTGGCGGCCCGGGCGTGGGTGCCAAGTTGAATGATGCGGTCGTCATCGAGGAGTTGAACAAGGCTGGTATTGTGTAGTCTGCTTCCTTGGTGTTGCACGCATCCGCGTCTCTTCTTCTTGCTGCCGTCTTTCATTGGCGCACACATCGTGTTGGAGTGTGCGCTGCTATGTACATTTTGATCTGAAGCATCCTCCCCTCATTTGTTGTTTCTGGTCTTCTTTTTATCCATTTCCTTGGAGATAGACAGGGCCGGAAGGTCCCTGGGTCGGGTCATTGGCGTTTAAAGCATATCTTATTTTTATCCTCGTTCTCTCTCTCTCTCTCTCTCTCTCTCAAAAAACCCCCCCCCCCCCCCCCCCCCCCCCCCCCCNACGAGAAAGAAAGAGAGAGAAGCTGGAACGATAATCTAGCTGTCTCTCGGGGTTCAACAGTTGTATAGGCACGCCACCTGTGGATTCCGAAGTGTCTCCTTATTTATCATGAGGGCATTTACATAGAAATAGTAATTCACATATTTGGTATCCATCGCGGTATCCAGGACATGGAATGTCAATAGGGTCGTGGGATGAAGTGTCGAACGAAATCAATTGTTCTGCTTTTTTTTTTTTTTTGAAAGAAAGACCAGGAGAGAATGTCGTTGACCGAAAAAGAAAAAAAAAGAAAAAAGATAGACGTTCCGACAGAGACAGGATTTGAACCTATGCGGCCGAAGCCATATGATTTCTAGTCATACCCATTAACCACTCTGGCACTCTGCCTTACGAACGTTATTAAGCCACTAATTAATTTCGCTAGAAGAAGGTCTTCTTTGCCAAGTCTCTAAACCCACTATTTCTGCAGATAGGGTTAGGGCTGGTGTCGATACGCTTCATTTGCTGACAACACAACAGCGGATAACAACGCCAGCACAAGTCTACAACGACGTGACATTGAGGGCAATGATCACCGGATATGCCTCTCAGAGCTGCTTTCCTCACTCTTTGACTCTGTTTTCATTCTTGTCTCGGGTTGTATGTTCTGGTGCTATGGTCTATGAGTGTGTGATTGCACTTTCAATCTTTCACGATACCTCTCTAAACTTAGGACGGACAGCTATATAAAGGCACAATAAGAAGCCAATTCAGACATTTTGGGCCAACACCCGTTCTTTTCAATCTCCGTGGATATTCAACACCAGCACAACTTCCAGCATCTCTCCCATGAACACTCTAGCAGGCTCTGTATACCTCCCCTCCCCTCTATTTCGGCCTCAATAACAACCTGGAAGTAAGGATCCCGGCGATCAGACCCCCAACCCAGAAAAATCCGAGACACTCGCGCAGATCCTCGTCTTCTCCATGCTGGCACCCAACCCAAGTGGTTCCCTTTTCTCTTCTTCTAGGCAAGCACAAGTTTGGCTGCCCCAATTACCAAGTAGCTTTTCCTCTGACCCGTTTAATCAGACTTACCTGGCCCACCTTCCACCGTACGTCCCTTGTGGCGCAATTGGCTAGCGCGTTCGACTGTTAATCGAGAGGTTGATGGTTCGAGCCCATCCAAGGGAGCTGAGCTGATCTTCAGTCGTATTCCAGGCATATCGCCAGATTTGCCTTTAGTTTTTGGTCTTTTTGCCTCATTTTTCTCTCTCGGACTTTTTCTTCTTCATCCTGTGCGGGCGGGACTAGAGGATTGATTACATGACCTGTTCAACTCATAGGAGGTTGGATTTCTTTTTGGATTTTTTCTTTTTCTTTTTCCTACGTCTCGACTCCTCACACCAAGACTCTCACGCGTTTAATCCAAGACACATCGTTTCCCAGCCCCCGATACCACTGGGACCCGACGATGTCGTCAGCCAGGAATGACGCGCGAAGAGAGTGTTTCTCGCCCATAAATTGTTGATTCCAGTCTTGATTTTTACGAAACTCTTCCATGTAGCTGTTTGCCTTGGAATGCCAGCCGGGTTCCCTCCCAGAGTGTACGGCTTGAACAGCCGTTTTCTGGCGTTTGCTGGACGGAACACGGCTTAGAGTACGGACCTTCTGATTTAGTGAACTTCCGCATCCGGTTTACACCCGGCGGCTGAGGAAAGTTTGGCGATAGTATCGCTGCTTGCCTCGTTGCTGCTTCGTGTGATCACGGCCGTGTGCTGCCGGGATACAGCGGAAACAGGTCCCGAGGTGCCTCTGTTTGATCGTGGTAGGACGAGGACGAGCTTCTGACATATCGCGAGTAATAGGTGCCTAGCAAACATTTGGCCGGCCACAACAATATCCCCAACAGACTGAGGCTGCTTTTACAGTAAACAAGGAATCCTGTGGTCAAGGATATGTGAGTTGACTACGCAATCTGATGAGATCATCTCTGTGAACTTGGTAGTTGCCCGGTTGGCGTAGAGTGTATATATATAGAAGGAGGAATCGGCACTCCTAAAAGTTGATATATTTTGGAAAGCTTCCCAGCCTGGAAGTTGATGTTACCACCTGCAAGCCCATTTCAGATTTCAACCACCCCCAAAGAAATAATGAAGAGCCTCTCATTTTCCATGACAGGGACGCTTCTGGCCGCCTCTCTCGGCGTCCTGGCATCCATCGTTGGACCAGCATTTGGCCATCACCTTCCGGGCCAGAGTAAGATTGCCCACGACAACGACCTACCGTCCAGCGTGTTCTACCCCGTGACACCGCCGGTCCTCGACCGAACCACGCCACTCGAAGACATCCTCAAGCTGGTCAGTGAGGTGGTGCTCCTCTACTCCTCCGACCCGGACGGCGGCGACACCGGCGGCTCTGCTGCCCTCAATGTCACTACCAAGCGGCCTGCCGTGGTTCTGGAGACGCAGCCCACAGTGACCGATGTCATGTGCACCAGCGGCAACGACACTGTGGAGATCAAGGTGCGCTTTGTCGACAAGGACAGCATGCTCAAGGCTCTGGACGAGTGGACTAAGGCTCTGAAGGAAGCTGACGATGATGGTCCCGGCGAGGAAGACGGGGTTCTGCTTATCACCAACCATGGCGGAGCGTGCGATTCGGAAACCAAACGTGGATTCTTTCTGGTGTATAAGATGAAGCCCAATCCGGAGTACCGGGAAATTGCCATGGAGGGACTGCGCAAGAAGTTCGCGGACATTGGAGGTGTGTTCATATTTGACTTGTTAAATACATGCATGCTGTCGTGGAATAAATTGCTAACGGCATGAATCTCCCATGGTCTAGTTCAGGCCGACCTAACTCTGAACTCCGTTCCCCTAGATGGTGAATTCGGCGGATTCCGGCGGAACAAGCATGCGACTGGCCGATCGCTCACTCTCAAGGCCGAAGAAGGCCTTCCTCCCAACACAA
The DNA here is from genome assembly GCA_001510565.1 of Knoxdaviesia proteae. Taxonomy (NCBI): domain Eukaryota; kingdom Fungi; phylum Ascomycota; class Sordariomycetes; order Microascales; family Gondwanamycetaceae; genus Knoxdaviesia; species Knoxdaviesia proteae. Next base: position 326,552 of record LNGL01000019.1, on the reverse strand, counting down.
CTCTTCTCAATGTCAGTGATGTGGTGCACGTTGTTGCCAACCAGGCCCGCATGCTTGCAGCGGTGACTTTCAGCGGCGACCTAGGATTTACATTCAAGCCTCCGTTTCTCGACCGCATTTCTTTCACCGTCACACCATCACTCGACATGAAGCTAGAGGTCTCGGCATCTGTTGGTTCTGCTTATGCGAACAACATGTCGATGTCGACTCCAGACATCTCCGCCACGCTGGTCAACATCTCCGATGTTCTTGTGTTGACTCCGTCGCTCGGGTTTTCCTTCTATGTCGGCCTCGCTTCCTCCGCACGTGCCGGAGTTGGTGCTGGTCTCAGTCTAACTATGCCAGATGCCAAGATGCATCTGGATCTACTCGACCTTTCCAAAAGCTCTCTTACTGGCTGGGTTCCCAAGTTCGAAGCTGGATCTGAGCTCACTAAAAAGGTAGACGCCAACCTGACCATCAAGGCCGGCGTGCGTGTTGGCATTGGCCTTGATTTGCTTTCGTCTTCCTCCACCGTCTTCAGCGGCATGACGGCGGATCTTGGGCTGGCCAGCATCTTCGATCTTGACGGCCTTGTTGGAGGTCTTCCACCGTCACCAGCCGTGCTCACCGGAGCCACTGATTCTGATAAGCCCGGCTCGGATCGGCCTACCCCGGGTTATGGAAAGCTGCATGATGTCTCAGGCAGCCAGGCAAACTGCACGCTGGAAAACACCGTGTCCCTCGACAGTGGGGTATCGCTATTCGTGGGAACGTGGGGTCCGTTGGGGAACCGGACCCTGATGGAGGCCAAGATTCCGGTGTTGAACATGTGCTATGATTTGCCTGGTAAAAAAGAGCAAACAGCGCTGAAGCGACGGAGAAGTGTGGACGCACGGGTCGAAAATTAGAAGCCACAGATAGCTGCCGGTGCCAGAAAGATCCCGGTTAAGAGATCGACTTTGCTGTCTTCACACACTCCACTTGCCCCTTTGTCCCTCCCCACAAAGTGCCACAATGCATCATCTGGCGTGGTACTGATTGTATTGGACGTATCGAATGCCGATTGTCACACCCGACAGCGTTCATCAAGCTGTCAACCAACTGTGATCATTCGGGGAGACTCACGGGCACAAATCCTCTGCCGGAGCGTGACAAGCGGACACGGCCGGACATTGCAACAGGTGATATGACACCTGAGAGAGGGACTTTTGGAACACAGATACATGATAAACTTGGGGATGTCAAGATCTATGAAAAGGCCGAGAGACTGAAGCTGTTACATGGTGATTGGTGATGGCTGGTGACGATGAATAGGATCAAGGGAGCTTGATTCTGCCGTGCATCATTGTGTTATACTGTCACCCCTATTACTAATACGGTGATGACGATGATGCATCCCGAGAGAAGGAACGACCGACAGCCTGATGCCCACCGCTGCTGCCGTTTTCTGTCTCAACTGGCGATGTTGGGACCTGCCACATTTTGACATCGCCGAAACGGCCGAAGCGGTTCTTCCTTCCATTTTCTGATACCGCGACTACCCGGACTTGTACCTGCCTCCGTAAAAACAACTCTTCTCTTTAGGTTTCAGCGTGAAGTGTTTGTAGGAAGAACAGCCCGAGCCTTCCACTTCTGGCAACACGGTCGCTCTTGCCGTGCCAATGAGTGCTTGCGCCGGATTACGTATCTACCTTCATCTCTTGCACCGCATCAAATCTTTCCCAGGTGTCTTTCTTTCTTTTCTGTGTGTATCTCCCATTTTTATTCCCGTGATAGCTTCAGGCATCTAGAATCTGCATTCTCTTAATCCTATCGCACTGCATTTATTTGTCCAACTTACCTTTTGCCTTCTGATTCGGTCGTTTTGGCTTGGATCGGGCCATGACTTTTTATATCTTCTCGTGCTCTGTGAAAACCGCCCTGCTTATACTCTTGAATTGTCCTTTCTTCTAAGCTGTTCTCAGTCCTATTGACGCTTTAATACTTTGCGTGGCCTCTGCACCTGCACTTTTCATCTCTTATCGAACTCTGTCTTTCCCTCCTTTCTCCTATTTCCCCCGAGTTGGTACCCACGTTATCCTTCTCATCGATCTTATGACACTCACAGCGGGACTCACTGCAAGATCAACGGAACTATCTTAATCATATCCTCACTATATTCATTCACCATGCGTCTTCAACATGTCTACGTCTTCTTACTCTCGCTCGTCAACATCTCGTTGGCATACTGGATGGAAGACATTGCCCACCAGGGAAAATCCGTGTATAACCCCGACCCGAACTACAAAGTGTTCAGAAACGTCAAAGACTATGGAGCAAAGGGTGACGGAGTAACAGACGATACTGCTGCGATCAATCGTGCAATGAGCGAGGGAGATCGCTGTGCCCCGCTACATTGCCGTGGGAACACGCTGTCTCCGGCCGTTGTGTACTTTCCTTCCGGGTAAGGAGTCTGGTTGTGTTTGAATGGATCAGGAGAATTGAGTGCTAACCCTGAGATCACTGCTCTTCATGACTAGAACTTATATCATCACGAGCTCCATCGTCGATTACTACTACACCCAGATCATCGGGGACCCGTCGAATCTTCCTGTGATCAAGGCATCTCCGAATTTTGACGTTCTGTCCTCGTTTGGGTTGATTGATGGAGATAAATACGGCCAGGAGTTTCTTGCTTGGAAGGCCGTCAATGTTTTCTTCCGCCAGCTGCGAAATCTTGTTCTCGATACCACCGCCCTGAGTCCGAACCAAAGTGCCGTGGCCCTCCACTGGCCTTCATCTCAGGCCACTGCGCTCACCAACGTTGTATTCCGAATGTCCGAAGTCCCTGGAAACAAACATGTCGGCATCTTCATAGAAGAAGGCTCTGGAGGCCTCCTGAACGATCTCGTGTTTTACGGCGGAAAATATGGTGCACAGTTTGGCAACCAACAGTACACAGCTCGCAATCTCACCTTCCACAATGCCGATACCGCCATTAACCAGCTGTGGAACTGGGGATGGACTTACAAGTCTTTGAACATCTATGACTGCAACGTCGGAATCGAGATGCTTGACTACAACACCGGCTCGATGACTCTTCTGGATAGCTCATTTGTGCGTGTCAAGAAGGCTGGAATTACCACGCTGCGCAACCCGCCACACTCGGAGCCGGCCACTGCTGGCTCCCTGATCCTTGAGAATGTACACTTTGAAGACGTGCCCAATATCCTGGTCGCTCCGGATGGAGGACTCCTGAATGGCCCCAATCAGGTTATTCGAAATTTTGCCATGGTATGGGAACTCTCTGCACCTCATGATAGTTTCTTACCGGAGACATTCAGTAACTAACACAAATGCTGATTGTTACACCTCACTAGGGACATGTCTACGATCCTCACGGGCCAAACATCTTTGAAGGAACAAATCCGGATTACTTTACTGTGCCACCAGCACTTCTGGACCCCGAAGATGGCAAAAAGTACCTGGAGATGTCCAAGGTCAGAGACTTACCATCCCCTTGAGTATTCCTATTGAGAGATTTGAAGCCCTCATGTGCTAACTTGAACCTTTGGCTAGCCATACTACTCCGACGTACCCGCGGCCAATTTTTTATCTACCAAAAGTCATGGAGCCAAGGGCGACGGGTCGACCGATGATACCGATGCTCTCAGAAATCTTTTCAGAAAGTCCGCTGAGAGTGGTAATATTGCGTTTATTGACGCAGGAACCTATATCGTAACCGACACCGTCACTATCCCACCCGGAGCCAGAGTTGTGGGAGAAGCACTTGCTTCCATCATCATGGGAGCCGGAGCAAAGTTCCAGGACATGGCGAACCCATATCCGGTGATAAAAGTGGGAGAACCTGGCGACAAGGGCCGAGTCGAATGGTCGGACACGATTGTCTCAACTCGAGGAGCCTGTGCCGGAGCTGTGATCATCCAGTATAACCTGGCTTCAGAAAACAAGCCATCAGGAATGTGGGATGTGCACGTCCGAGTGGGAGGATTTGCTGGTACTGAACTCCAGAAGTCGCAATGTGGAAAAGCGCCAGACCGGACTGATCCCATCAACGAGAACTGCATTGCCTCATACACCAGCCTTCACATCACGAAGAGTGCCTCTGGACTGTTCAGTGAAAATTGCTGGATCTGGGTTGCCGACCATGATCTGGAGGCCGAAGAGTTTACCCAAATCAGCATCTTCTCGGGCCGCGGTGTTCTTGTTGAGGCCGAACAGGGTCGAATTTGGCTGAGCGCTTCAGGTTCCGAGCACCATGTCCTTTACCAATACCAGCTTCTCAACACCAAAGATGTTTATATGGGCATGATCCAGTCCGAGTCGCCATACTTCCAGCCCAACCCGCCAGCGACGAAGCCGTTCCCAGTTGTAGCCGAGATCTCGGATCCAGACTTTGAGCAATCATGCCGCGACGTGAACCTGCCCGGGAACCCACCCTGCAAATTGTCTTGGGGTCTGCGGGTGATCAATTCAAAGAGCGTTGTTATCTTCGGGGCCGGCCTTTATTCGTTCTTCAACAACTACAGCACCGACTGCTGCCAAAAGGGAGCTGGTGCGCGGTGTCAAGCCCGCATTTTTGAGCTTATCAGTACTAGCAGCTGTTCAGATACTCAGAGAGCACCGGCATTGGGCATGTACAATCTCAACACTGTCGGAACCGTGGCGATGATCACCAGCCAGGGAAAGGACCTGGGGTTGTTCAACGACAACATGAACGTTTTCACGCAAACAATTAATCTGTACAAACATCAGGGGTGTTCGGTGCGTGATGTACATGAGCATACCGAGTCCGATCCGGATGAATGGGATGATGATGATGATGAAAACGAGGACGAGGACGATGACGAAGAAGACGAGGATGAGGGTGAGGACGACGCCGAGGATGATGGGGAGGAAGACGACGACCGCAGATCATTTCAAAAGGCCAAACGAGAGGAAGCAGATGTACAGATTGTCATTCAGCGCCGAAAGGCCACTGGGGGTGAATGAAGGAAACAGGGGCATCAAGAGACACAATCGGAAGTGGAACTCTACTGGTGTAGGATCTGTCATTAGAGAGCCGCTGTTTTGTGAATACCCGTATTCTATATATGCAAAACATGTCTTACAACTATCATCATCAATCCTCATGAAAGGCTTTGAAACAAAGACGAAAACGACACTCGCTCATTTTATGCAAGGAAGAAAAGAAAACCCCTGTGAAGCTTTTTGACGCCCGAGAACCAACTTTTTGACCAAACCGTAACGCAGAAAAAAGATGAGTCGGCGCCACCAAAAAACAGACCGAAAAAAAAAATCACGGGAAGTCCCACAGGCCACACATGGCCGACAATGCAATGAACAACGCCTCCTCGGTACGAATATTGCGGGTGCCCTGGCGGGGAAGGACATTGACCCAGTAATCGAAAAGCTGGCGGGCTTTAGCGCGAGTCATCTCCAGTCCACCGAGCTGCGAGTCGTTCTGCACGGCGGTCTCAATGCCACGGGGGCCACCGAAGACGATGAGCAGGTGCTCGAAGGCGAGTTTGCCGGACCCCGGCACAGGGGCTTGCGAGTCGTCGTCCGGGTTGCGGCGCTTAGTCTGGCGGACACGGGGCTCGTACAGCGACGGGAAGGCGTGGGGCAGGGGGTCGCCGCGCTCGGAGGTGCCGATACTAACGTCGTAGCCCTCCGCGTGGGGGGACTCGGTGAACACCGCGGAGAGCGAGTCGGCGCGTCGCACGGAGTAGCCCCAGTAGTAGCCGGCGTCGGTGCGCGGGGCGGCCGGGTCGACGGGGCTGGCGGAGAAGCTGGCGGAGGCGGCGGAGGAGGAGGCGGGCGGGAGAGGGGTTTCCAAGGTCACGCGGGTCGAGGCGGGGATTTCCTCGGCGATGATGATGGGTTCTTTCAGGCCGATGTCAACGAGGGTTCTGGTATGCGGTGAGATTGTTAGTCTGGGGGGCCAGCGCTTCTGGTTGTGATGGGGTTGGAGAGGAAGGAGGAAAACAAGCTTACCCAGTCTTGCCCTTCTCGGCCCGGCCAACCGTCACACCCTCGCGATACGGCAGCCACTCGCCGGGGTAGGGGTGGTGGGGCATGTCGAGGGTGGGCAGCTTGCTGGCGAGGCGCAGGTTCTGGTGGAGCGGGAACAGCAGGCGGCGGGTGAAGGGTGGAGCCTCGAGGTACGACAGCACGTGGGCGAGGAAATGACACGGGTCGGTGTCGGCGGTGTAGTTCTTGGTGTCGACGGCCGGCGGGCGGTCAGAGGCGGTGCGGTCGTCGTAGACGATCACTTCGTCGATGGAGAAGGTGGCCAGCGCGCGGCCGATGCGGCCGGGGATGTTGGTCTGGGCATCGGCGGTTGCGGCGCTGCGGCGGGTCAGCTTGCGGACAGAGGGTGTGGGTAGAGATATGGGACGTACTCATTCAGAATGCTGCCGGGAATGGCCACTGACACGGTCCACGGCCGGCCGCCGTCAAACGGGAGGAAGCGGCTTGAGGTCTTCCATGCCGTCTGGGTCGAATCGGCGGGCGAGTCTTGCGAGAGCTTGGTGCGCTGGAGGAGAGCCAATTGCCGTCCAGGTTAGCTAGAGTTGGACTCGAAGGTAGGTTGTGGGATATAGGAGGGAGAGATGTACCTTGGACCTCGCGGAAGGACTGTAGTGGCTCATTGTGTATTTTTTGGGTTCAGATGCTTGAGCAAAAGGAAATCCGACGATGGAAAAATCAAAGGGAAAAAAAGAATTCAGGAACATTAAAAAGAAAAAAGAAAAGATTAGATAAGCCCCGATAATTGAGATAAGGCTTATCGATAAACCGGGACAGTCCCGCTCCTGGCTCGGCCAAGAATTAATCCGCCTTCCAAATCGGGAACTCTCCAGGCTGGCTTTATTTGCCTCTGATGGATCTCGCTTGGGAATCCTGTTTCTACCCCGTATATAACCTCCCGTGGCGTGCTCTCTTCTGTCTTCAGTTTTTCCATCCTCCTCCCTCCCCTCGTTACTGATTTTCCCATCTTCAGTAGAAAATCAAGCCATATTCTCGACAAAAGCAGAGAATCCACACACGCGTTATTCATCATGGCTGGTCCGATCAACATCAAGTCCCTGGGAGAGTGGGAGAGTCTCATCCAGTCGACCAATGTCGTGATTGCCGACTGTACGTGCTGCCCGACAACACCTGTCGATGCTGCGTGTCCCCCCCCCCCATGAGGCGAAGGCGCGGACCCAGACGAGCTACTAACGCGTGAGGGGGTGGTTTTCGTCGCATCTAGTCTACGCCGATTGGTGTGGCCCGTGCCGCATGATTGCACCGCACTACGAACGACTCGCGAAGCAACACTCGGAGGCGAAGAAGCTCGCGTTCGCCAAGATCAACGTCGACCACCAGCAGGAGATCGCGCAAAAGTACAACGTGCGGGCGATGCCGACGTTCATCGTGCTGCACGGCGGCAAGCCGATCCAGGTGGTGCAGGGCGCCGACCCGTCGAAGCTGACGCAGGCCATCAACAACGGCGTCAGCCTCAAGGACAAGGCGCCGGGCAGCGTGCAGGCCGGCTTCAACGGCAACGGCCAGCGGCTCGGCGGCTCGGCGCCCGCCACTGGTAGCAGCAGCGGCGGCAGCATCAACCTCATGGACGTGTTCGGCTCGTTTGGAAATATGGTCATCATTTTCGTCGGGCTGTACTTTGTGTCTCTGATAACGGCACGTCTCGGCACCTGGGTCTCCGGTATTCTGGGCAAAAGCTAACTGTTTACTCTCCTTCTCCTCCGTTTCGTGGCGGCCCGGCCCCGGTCTGGTCCTACGAAACTGTTTCGTTTGTTTCTTTTTTCCTGCTATACAGTTTGATCCTTACAAATCGGCTCAGATGTCGCAGTTCAACTTGGCCAATGGGCGATGGCGGGGCGGGGCGGCGCTCGCCGCGACGCGCAGCAGTGCCTTTGCTACTCGCGGCAGCCGCGTCGGCGGAGCGGGCCTCGAAGGACCGTCGTCGTCGGCGAAACCGAAGATCCGGACCCTGCGCGATCTTGGTGGCGATAGCCACGAAGAGTAGACGAAGAGAGGCTGATATGGACGGAGCTACGAATCTTTAGGGAAGTCGGGCGGGAGTATGGAGGCTGCTGTTCATGTAATGATGATGGGAGAGGCGTGGGTGGAGAGAGTAAGCGGAGTGTGGAGGAGGGGCGGGGATGTGTGTGTGTGTGTGTTTGGTGTGCTTGTCTCCAGCTCGGTGGGGGATGTTACGGTCAGCGTTTGTAGGTCTCGATATATGAACGTTGTGTAAAAGTGAGCCCATGATACCTTTTGTTCGTTTTGATGTTTCTACTGGTGGTTTGTCTAATTCAATCTTGGTGGTCGTGGTTGAGCTGTTGATACGGTCGTGAACTCTCCACACAAACGAAACTGTCACACAAAAAGGGTTATGCTTCTTCTTACTCTCCATCACTCGTCCATTACAACATGCTTCGTGCGATACGCTCCCACGCTGTCCACGCCGTCGATGTCGTCACTGTCGTGGGATGAAAAAAACATATTATGGCTTCATTCCGTAGCATTCGCATACACACCACCTCCTTCACCGACACGGACGATCTCGGAGTGATAACTGATAACAGCGGGCATATAGGGTCTAGAACTTGGCCATCTCTAGAACATCCACGCGTCAGCATACCCAGAGTCGGTGATACGCTTACACAACGGAGGCTAGCATGGATTCGCCGATGGATCCCCTCGAGGATATTGTTGAAGTCCGCGCGCCTTGGAGCGGGAAACGGGACAGATGCCCGGGCAGTGTGCAAAAAGCGAGGTTTCAGCTAGGACCATTTGAGGACTGCTTGATAAAGCACAAACAGGTGACCGAGACCCGACCCTCAAGTGCAAGGCGTTAAGGAGAAAGGAAAAGAGAAACGGCTGCAGAGCAGACTCAGCCCCCGTCACTTGTTCAGGAGGCGAATGGCCGGGGACGGCGGGAGATCGCCCACTCGAACTCGACGTCCCTCGCCGACGACTCGGACGAGTAGAAGGGACATGAACAACGGCGACCACGGCCACCTCCCGGCCTTCGGGGCCAAAATTAGAAGAATAAAAAGTGCTTGAGGAATTGCTGATCGCCCTTGGCTAACCCCTCGCTTGCAGCCAGCCGCCATATTCGGTGCTTGGGGCTGAATGAACATCGTCGCCCAGATAGAAGAGACATGCACAACGGCGGTCAACCAAAGTTCGCTTCTGCAATCCGGTATAGCCAGTTTTGGGCCGAAGGTGTCCTCTCAGGGTCTGAGATTCGCAAGTGCGAAATGTCCATGGGAATGGCTACATGTCCGATGCACCACTTTATATGTTCCGGCAACGATAAACGTACTCACATGCAAAGCTCCAGCATCACACCAAAGATAAGCCCCAAGCTGCTCGCCTGCAAGCCTCCAGAAAGTCCAAGTTGCAATAAGCCTGGTGGTTGCTTGCTGGTCTGTAGCTAGAAACCCGTCATGTGCGGTGACCTCTGTCCGGTGTCATGCAATTGAGGTTCTTTTTCCATGGGACATCAAATCGGACGTGGTGTCAAGCACTGCGGAATGCCTGCCACAGCCACCCACACATATGCACCGTATGGATCAAAGAATACGGGTCTGCATGAGACACAAGGGAATAATGATTGTGTCCCCACCGGAGCTGCTGGCCTCCGGAGCCTTCTCGACAACATCGACACATCGGATGGCATCTAGAGTCCGCAACGGCCGTCGGTCGAGTGCACCGGTTTTCTTGGAGTATGTTCAGGTCCTTCTGTTTCTAACTTCTCCTGTGATGTGTACGGCACCGTACCATCTAATACACTCGTACAGCGCGGAACGAGAAAAGCCAGTTTTTCCATCCAGTTGAGCCAGCTTCTTGTCGTTCTGCCCTTGCTTTGCACATTTTGATTCCGAGTTTTCCAAAGTCTACGTGATGCTTGATATCTTGGAATGTCGTCCGTTGTCAAGAATTAGCCACGCCATACAATATGAGATAAACGACCGTGAAATTATCAAATTCCGCGCGGAAATGGGCGACACTGGGTCGAATTTTTTTTGTTTCTCCACGCCTTTATGATTTGGGGGGGGAGAGGGGGTTTCTCCCTCTACGAGACACTCACTTCGTAATGTTTCCACCCACCCCTTACATGAGATATAGAAACAGAACCAGAAAATATCACCAAGTTTTATTCTAGGGGTCGTGTTCAGTCCCGACATCTAGATGCCTTCACTTGAATGGAAGCCTTCCTTCCTCCCAGTTAACCCGTGTTATATGCGCATTAACCCACACCAGTCTCGCCACAGCCATCATTCACACTCAAACATTCATGAATGCAACGTGCAAAAGCAAAAACTAAAATAAAATTTTGCATCCCATCTTCTGCTGTCCGCCTCTCCCTCCCTTCCAAATCAGTACAACCCCGCCACGGGCAGGTTCCTCGAGCTGTCGCCGACGCGGATGGTGTAGATGCCGTTCATGGCAATGACCCAGTTTTGCTGCGCAACGTCCCAGTAGCTGAGGTCGCGGCGGGTGAGCTTGAACTCGAAGGTCTTCTTGGCGCCCGCCGCGAGGTACGCCTTGTCGAAGCCGCGCAGCACCTTGACGGGGAAGTCGATCTCCGGGTAGTCCTTGGGGTACGACAGGTACAGCTGCGGCACGACCTTGCCGCCGACCGCACCGGTGTTGGCCACGTCGACAGTGACCACCGCGTACACCTCCCACAGGTCGGGGTTGCCGCCCTCGTCGCCACCGGCGGGCGACAGCGGCTGCTGCACGTCGTAGCCGGCCGGGTACTCGAAGTTGCCGACGGCAATGTTGTCGACCGAGTCCAGGTAGGGGTACACGTACTTGGCCAGCTTGCGGAAGCCCTCAGGCGCCAGCGCCTCCTGCTTGTCGGGAATACTCTGGTCGTACTTGGGTGGTGTGGCGGCGGGGGCGGGGCGGGGCGCAGGCAATGCCGACTTGGTCTTGGTCTTGGCGACCTTGAGGTTGGAGAAGGCGAAGGTGGTGTACGACAGCCCGAAGCCGAACTCGTAGCGCGGCGCGATGTCGAATTTGTCAAAGTGGCGGTAGTCGATGTAGAGGCCCTCGGAAAAGTCCTGCTGCGGGACCACGCCGTTGGGCAGGTAGAGGATGCGCGCGCCGGGGCCGTAGTCGTCGAACGACTTGCCGATCGTATAGGGCAGCTTGCCGCTGGGGTTGGAGTCGCCGAACAGGACGTCAGCCAGCGCGTTGCCGCTCTCTTCGCCCGGCAGGTTGGCCATGATGACAGCCTTGACGCCGGGCATGTCGATCCACTTCTCCAGCACCAGCGCGCCGACGCTGTGGAGCACCACAATGGTGTTGCCGTTGTCGCTGCCGCCGCACCGGCTAGCCACCGACTTGATCAGCTCGTCTCCACCGTTTTGCAGGTACAGGTCGTTGCGGTCTCCCCCGATGCTGCCCCAGGCGAGGAAGCCCTCGCCCGAGTCGGCGTTGGCGAACACAATGCAGATGTCCTGGTCGGCCAGGAGCGACGACTCGCTGGACGACGGCGGCTTGTTGGTGAGGTGCTCGGTGAGGACGACGGACTCGGCATCAAATCGCTCACGCAGGGCGTCAACAGGGGCGACGAGGTACGGGAATTCCACCGCGCCACTGCCCCAGCCCGAGCCGAGCGTGCCCTGGTTGCAGCCACGGTCCTTGCAGTAGTTGGGGCCCTGGCCGGGACCGGCGTCCTCGCCGAAGATGCCAATGCGCACACGGCCGTCGGAGTTCTTTACCTTGAAGCCGCTAGAGCTGAGCGTGCCGTCCTTCTTGAGAGGCAGAATGCCGTCTACGTTCTTGAGCAGAATCGTGCCCTCGGCGGCAACCTCGCGCGCAATGACCGAGTGGTTGGCCTGCACGGGGACGAACTTGTTTACCTCGATCTCCTCCTGCTCCGACGGCGACCCGGGGGCCAGAACGCCCATCTTGTCGTCGGTCCACGACGAAAAGTTGGGGCCGGCGTTGTCGAACAGATCGGCGTTGTCCTGGCCGAGCTGGTACCACGAGGCGACGATGCGGGTGACCATGTCGTTGAGGCGCGACAGTGGCATGGTGCCGTTCAGCACGGCCTCGGTCAGGCGGGGGCCCCACAGACTGTCGCCGTCTTCCCAGCGCAGGCCATCACCCGGCATGGTCATGTCAAGGCCGGCCAGAGCACTGCCGACGCCGCTCCGCTGGGCGAGCCAGTCGGACATGATGAAGCCCTGGAAGCCCATCTCATCCTTGAGGATGCCGTTCATCAACTTGGAGTTGCCGCAGGCGTACGAGTTGTTGACTTGGTTGTACGAGCACATGACGCTGGCCACGCCGGCGCGGATGGCGTCGCCAAACGGCCAGGCGTAGATTTCGTGCAGCGTGCGGTCGTCGATGTTGGACGAGATGGCGTGCGGCAGACCCCACTCCCACGGCTGGCGGAAGTGCTCCTGCTCGTTGGCCACAAAGTGCTTGATGGTGGCCATGACACCGGTGGACTGGATACCGCGCAGAGTCTCGGCGCCGGCAATGCCCTGCAGGTACGGGTCGGAGCCAAAGCCCTCCCAGTTGCGGCCGCCGGCCGGCATGCGGCCAATGGGGCCGACACACGGGCCAAGCAGGACGTTGACGCCCTTGTTCCGGGCCTCGAGGCCGTGGGCCTTGCCACGGGCATACATCAGCTCGCGGTTCCAGGTGGCGCCGACCGTGATTCCGGCGGGGAAGGCAGTAGCGTTATCGGCGAAGCGAATTCCCAGCGGGCCGTCCTGCAGCTGGAGTTGCGGAAAGCCCACGTGCACGGCGGGGCCGTTGGTGCCGACGGCAAGACCCATGCGCCAGCCGGTGCCGGTGGTGACGTTGACCTTTTCGGCAAGGGTCATGCGCGACACCATGGCCTCGGCCTTCTTGTAGCTCTCGGCCCACGACGCGGCAGTGCCGCCCAGCGGAGCCGGGTACCACGGCGGCGACTGGCCGTCGGGCGGGGCCTGGTTGTACTTGTGGAAGCCGGCAAAGCCGCCGCCGAGCACGACGACGGCCACGGCGCCGGTGATGGCGGCGATCTTGGTCCAGTTGCGCGGCTGTTTGGCGCGGGCCTGCCGCGTGGAAGCGCTGCTGTCCGCGGCCGACGGCTGCAGGTAATCAGTGGCATCCAGGTCGGAATCGAGAGATGCCCGCGGGCCGGCGTCGGTAGAATGGCGGGAAGCCTCTGCCGAGAGTAACCTTTCTTTGCTAGGGTCCATCGTAGCGATGTTTGCTAGATGGGGTTACGTGTAATGTGATGATGCAATAGAAATAGAGCAGAAAAAAATGATGGATGGTGAGGGCGGTACAAAGTGTTTCAGAATACCGCGATATCTGTATCAATTAATTCCCGTATCGCTATATATTAAAGCAGCCGTAAGTGGTGAGAAGACGGCTCTTCTCTTGGAAGCCCAATGGCAGAATTGCGATGAAGGAGGCCGACGAAAAGAGCAGCGGAAATGCAACTGGAGAGAGATATAGGGGACGGAGTTACCCCAGAGTATCAAAAACCTCCCAACCTAAAATTTCAGGGGATGATTGTTTGATCGAGGGCGCGATAAAATAAGGTAAAATAAAATAAAAAGAAGCTCAAGCAACGGATCCAGAGCCGCCGAACTCAGAACGGGAATAAAGGGGAGGCGATTTGGGCGAAAGAAAAGAAGAAGAAGAGAAGTTAAATAGAGAAGAGAAAAGTATTCAACAGCTTGAAAGGCACAAACTTCCTGCATCTGCTTCCTCGTCTCGGCAAATCTGGGTTGATCACAAGGAAGCAAAGAATCTGTTTGTTGAGAGAAAAAAACGGTCAGCCGTCAACATTTCGGCGGTTCTGTGCTCTCCGTCACGGTCAGGCGGTGGGCAGCAGAGCCGGTAGTAGTGTACCAGAAGACGAAAGCGAGGATATGCAAGGCCGGGTCTGGGCTGGTGGGAAGAGGACAGGGGTGGAGGCAGTGGCCCCCATGCAAACGGCCAGAGAGTGTATGAACAGGCACTTCACACCGTCGAACGGGAGGCAAAAGCCCGAGACCACCGCCTAAATGTTGGTTGCACAGCAGACGCCGCGGACGCAGACGTGATATACGCTGGATGCAGTGTCGCTGCGAATATGCACTGAGCCATCTTCAGCAATGCAGCAGTTGTGAGAACGCCGTGCCTGGTCTCATGAGGTCGTGAACAGTCCCGGACAGCGCGAATCAGGACCTCCAGGTCTATATACACAACACCAGAGACACAGACACACAGACAACTGCAGCTCCCTCGGAAACATCGTGCCGGTACTTGCGCGGTGGTATTGGAACCATCGCCCACATTGCCAAGCGGAAAAAAAGAAATCCTCCTTGTTGAGGGGGGGTCATCGCTAATCACCGCCCACGATTTCTCTTGGAGAAGAGCACCGGACCCACGATGCCAATTACCCCGATTTGAAAAGTCAAGTGCTTCCTTTCGTGCTTCGGTGGGGGGTTGTTTCCTCCCCTCCCTCCACACGTTCCACAGCAGCTAAAAGTGCATTGTGCCCGAAGAAGAAGACAGGGTGGGAACTGAAGCTGGTTTCCCCATACTCTCTCTGCCGGCCCCGCCCAGCCCAGCACCAGCCCCCGTTTTAGTCACGGCAGCTTGCAAAGATCGCCAGTGTTCATCAGCTCCCACTTGATCTTCGAGATGTTGGATTAGACTGTACGAATGGCCGATGTTTGAGGTTGGCAAAGAAAGACCAAGGAGTTGGAACATGGCATTCACTCGGATGGGATTTCACGGTTGGTTGCCTCACTAAACTTGTCAGCCCGGCATGCAAAGCCGCTCAAGTCCGATACCGTGACACCTTCGCCAACCTATGCTCGCCAGCTCTCTTCATGTCGAGTGATGATCAGAGACACACGAGTTAAGTAGTACTTACAGAACTGCCAGTTGATGGCTGGGGAGGGTGGTGAATCCTGGCGAAATCGCTGAAGAGCCTCGCTGTGGGCGCAGAATCAGTTGACCTAACTTTCATCGTTTCTTTGCTTCCGCCCCTATCAGCACCAGTCAGTCATACATGGAGATATTCAGGTCAGTCTTGGAGGCAACGCCCATATCACTACCGCAAAAACACAACCAGATCTCAGGCTGTTGCTGTGAACGGCTGCCTGACCATGGCTTTGCCAGGTAGGGTTAGTGTTTAGTAGGGTATAACCCTGGTGCTTGGGGTTAACTCATGCCCAGGAGTCAACATCTCTTGTGGTCAAATCCCCAAGCCAACCTCCAAAGGCAGTTTGCACCAATAGCATCCAGAAGCTTGCTAAATGAAATGTATGCCCAAGTTGAGGAGCAAAGAGATGAAGAATATTCTATCACCGCTAATACGTGTAGAACGTCGGTCGTCAACAACCAAACCCGAGGAATCGTAATATCGGTGTGTTTTGAGTTGACACTATGAGAAGGTGGGTGGAATTCGCTGCTATGGCCACGGTTGACATGACACCCGCCTTGTAGTTGACATGACACCCGCCTTGTAGTGAGACGGTCTCGGTACCGGTGACTAGGGCACAGTTGGTTGTGACATGAACATGTTAGAGGAGTGGCTGTGGATTTCAAGCTATAAAGTGCTGCCCTAATAGAAAGAGAGCACATCACAACATATGACATGAAGCAACACGATAGAAGAAACTATTGGTTTATATTTGAATAATAAGTTGACATTTTGTGCCAACAAATCTTGTGAGTTAGGGAATTCTTGCGTGAGAGTCTGTTGAGAAATAGAGGGGTAAGATAATTAGGTATGCAGTCCGGGACTCAGAGTATCAAGAGGTGCTGCATGAAGTGCAGGCCTCGCCTGTGAAGATGCCTCTTGTTTCTCATTGGCCTTCCTCCTCAAAACTTCCTTTACCCATGCAGCCACGACGGGATCCTCGGTCACCGGTGGGGCTGCAATTGAAATAGTCTTCAGAGTCGTGGCAGCCTCCGTCACGCCATCCTCACTGTCTTCGTCCTCCTCTGCGATTGTTTCAGGCTGATAGAGGGTAGCCATCCAGGCATGTCGTAGTAGCATTGCGTAGGTTGGTCGGGCCTTGGGGATCTTGTTTAAACAGCCGCGCACAAAGTCGCGCGCTTCGACCGAATATCCCGTTGATGGAAGGTCTGGCGGCTCGCCGTCGACAATCGCCTACAAGCCCGGGATTGTTAGTATCAGCGAATGAAGGAAGGCCTGTACGGATGAAGGGTTCAACTTACACTCAGTTGGCCAAATATTGTCGACGACACCTCAGGGGGATAGGGATATCTGCCCTGCGCACACTCAATGATCGTCAACCCCAAGCTCCAAATGTCGCTTTGCACACTATAAGTTCCGCCTCCGGCTTGCGCCATCCCTCCCCCCGAAATCCGCTCCGGGGCCATGTAGCTTTGACAGCCGATGTTCGTCCTGGCAATGCTGGCGACTAGATTCCCGCTGACGCCAAAGTCGCAGATTTTGATCTCGCCCCGCGTATTGACGAGAATATTTGTCGGCTTGACATCCCGGTGAATGATGTTGTGGTCGTCTTTGAGCGTTTTCAATCCCATCATCGTCGAGTATGTGATCTTTCGGAGAACATCTTCGGGAATGCCACCGGCATACAACTTGTCAATCGACCCGCCATCCATATACTCGATGCACATGTACACAGCCCCCTCTTGAAAAAACGCGCCGTAAAACTCGATGATATACGGAGATACGCACTCGTGAAGAATGACCAGCTCCTTCAATATGGTGGCAAATTTGGCTTCGTCGAGTTCGAGTCGAATCTCTTTCATCGCCATTATGACACCAGTAAGGTCGTCACTACCAGACCGCGACAGTGGCGGAACTCGATCAACTTCCTGCTCGTGCGAGGGCGGCACAGGGTCGGACACGGAATGGTTCAGGTGGGGTTTAAATCCGGCCATGCCTTGGCCAAAACGCGGTTTCTTCGGCTTCGAGTGTCGAACTTTATACACCGTTCCGTAATTGCCCCTTCCGAGCTCGCCCAATGGTTCAATCTGGTCAAGCGAGATCTGAAAGGTATGGCCGTTCGAGAAGTTCACGCCTTTGCTGGTAATGGTCGCTGCTCCCTCAAATGTGATCCATCCGTTTTCGGCATCGATGTACTTCTTGAAGTCATCCATCTTCGATCCCACAAGTCCACTTTCGCTCATCGAGCCCAGAGATAGTTGGCTACTTGCTGAGGACGCTCCGGAGTTGGAGCTGCCGGCTTTCATGCTCATGGTGGGGGAGCCGGTCATTCCTGATGGAGTTGTCGGACTCGAAGCGGAACCTCCCAGGTTCATTTTCAAACCCCGACGCTTAGAGAGTCCACCGCCAACACCTCCAGATGGTGATCTAGAAGATGATACTTTGGAGAAAACTGGCGGCGGGGTGTGGCTTGACTGCATAGGCGGCGATGGCATTCCCGGCATGCTCAAACCGGCAGGCATGCGCAGGTTGGGGGCCGACGCCATGGGTGATCCAGGGTTTGTCGGGCCCCGCATGGGGAAATCACTTCGGGAAACCTTGGGGACATTTGGCTGGGAATTGCGTTGTGCCGCCAGACGGCGAGCTTTGAGCATAGCTTCGCTGCCTTCCAGCGAACCGCCCATGACAGAAGACGTAAACGGGCGCCGGGCGCTGTTTAGGGTTCCAAGAGGGGTTGAATTAGGGTTCATGTTCGTGGGGTCGGGGACCGTTCGCAACGACGGGAGTCGCTTGGGATACTGCTTCGGGCTTTCATTGGATGGGGTTTGTGCGGGAGTACTTGACCCCGAGGATGGCGCTGATGGTGGTGACGAGGGGCTGCCGAGAGGGGCAACACCGATCTGATCATCCGGGGTTGCCGGGACAGCATCCGCGTTCGAGGAAGCCGTCATGGGACCGTGAGAAAGAATGCGAGATATTAGGATACCAGAAAGTTTGATATATTATTGAAAGAAAATACACTGTTGACGGGTGTTTGAGCAATATCGGCTCAGATGGCAAACTGAGACCCCTCTCCGGAAAGATGCCAGGATAAGTGAGATTATAAAGATGGGTATGATAGTTGTCACCAGGGCTGAGCGCTGCAGGACGTAGGCTAGGTCGTGGGAAAATGATATATATGCGAAATGGAAGGTCAAATAAATCAGGGCAGATTACTTCGATAGAGGAGATGTCGAAGATATGTGATTGATATGACTGTGGAGAGAGAAGATTTAGACGTTAGAGTTGGCCGGCCACATTAAAAAATGCCAACAAGAGGATTTTTGTCCTTTCAAGGGAGAAGCCCCCGGTTTACCCCGGGGCAGAAAACAAAGATGTAAAAAAAAACTTACCAGATATTTTCAGAATCGAATCTTGCTGGAGATCGAAGGTGGAATGATATCAGCAATTGGCTTTGGAAAAGATCATCCCAAGGGCCGGAAGGAGCGGGAGCCAGTTGGGATTATGTGGTGTTCGCAAGGATTGATCAGCAGATATCAGAAAGCACCGTCGCAGCACCAAGATGTAGAATAAAACCAGGGAAACCAGAGAAACCGGAAGAGCATGCGCCTCATATATGTCACGCGAAGATCAGATATGTTAGGAATACCGACATATGCAGATAATGAACGAGGAAGTTCCACGTCACAAGAAGAAATTCCCATCGTATTAAACCCAACGAAAAGATGCCCGTTTGCCCAAAACTATTTATACACCACGGACTATGTTGGTACGTACTTCGTACGAGTATTTGGTCATTTTGGCAGTCTACAGACGGGTCTCGGTCCTGGTATCACGTGCTAGGATACCAGTGTTTTTTTTTTTTTTTTGTATCTGTGAGACCTGGCCGTGAGGCACCGATTAATCGGCCTGTATCACGACCTCTCTAACTAGTTAGTATGTGGCAGTATGGATTCGTGGCATCAAAAGTCTGGAACTCCAAAGCAGGGCCTACACTGCCAATATGAAGGCCTTGTCCAGAGTCGCTCTCATTGTGATATCATCCTTGGCATAAAATATTGCTTGATTGCTCCCCTCAGATACTCACTCATCTCTGATGTTGGGGAAGTCGGCCGGAATTTACCTGATAACGATGCTCGAGTGACTTGTGGGGAAATCAACAGCTTCTATTCGGTTTAGCTAACTGCCCACGAGTCGGAGCATTCCGTCTTTCAGCAACATACAAAAGATATGTGCTGACATCTAACCCTAGTAGTGTAAATGTCACTGGAGAGACCAGTGCTTCTCTTGAGACGTTGACGATAGTGGCATTGCTTCAGATTGTAGTAACAGTACTACCGGCTCACTACCACGAGTACTGTACGTAGTTCAGTACCGGAATATATATGAAGGCATATACGTAGATATCAGATCAAGCAAAACGTTGTGGTGAGCTCAATATACACACTATACCGCCAAATCCTTTGTCTTCCATCAACCACCGTTATCGTGGCCAAGTATGAAGTCGGGCGTGAGCAAATAGATGCCCTGGCAGTGAAAGGCAAGCCTAGCTGAAATGCCAGTAGCGGCGTCGTGGCTCTCGCCGAACGAGAGTGTTTTTCGCGTTTATCGCCCGCCCTAGTAAGTACAGTACAGTACATGTATGTTGCAGACTGCGTCGTATGGGGAAGTCCGCAGAGCCAGTAAAGCCGCCCACGTTGTTTTATAGTGTCCCTGGCCATGTTTTCTGGGTGAAAAAATCGCTCTGGTTTGATGTGGGTGGTGAGGGAGATAAGTTGCGTCTTTTAGAACCACCTGACATCAAATCAGACCTGCATAAAACTCTTCGAAGGCTTCTGAAAATCCTTCTGTTATAGATTGAGTATGTAGTAAACATCTGGACGTTCAAGAGTTGCCATTTGCGGCTCACAAGAAATAGCCACTCGACCTTCTGCCAACTCGCACACAGCCACGTACAATACAAGGAAATAATAGGGTTCACTCACTTCCTCGATATCTCCCTCCGTGGATTATGAGTACTGTAGATGCAAAGATGACTCGACGTCCACGAGTGCTGGTGCGGCATTTTGCCCCTTCTCGTCATTCGCCTCATTCTGTTTCCCTCCTCGGTGTGGAGGTTGAGGTCGCCACACGCAACTCTCACGCCATCTTTGGTTAACTACACCTAGCTACATATAGGCAAGTGTGCACTGTGGGTGTGTCCGGTTTTGTTCGCTAAGCCCCCCCTGCTTATCTGTTGGTTTGGTGGCCCACGCGTGTCCCATCGCAAAAGTGTATATACTCATACTGTACAACACTGAACTGTACAGTACTTACCTACTCGTGTGTTCATGGCTGATGATGTATAATTACCTATGACAACTCCCAGCTGTTCTTTCTCTTTTCCTTTCCTATTCTTCTCATGGTCTACTTCCTCTGTGGCCGTCATCTGTCATCAGACTACAGTACACTTCGTTCAAAAAATCCAGCACGGAAAAAAAAATTGCGTCTTATGAAATTAGAATCCTCCCAGGCCCCCTCCCTATCAGCATCCTAGCCTTCGCAAAACTCGAAACAGCAACCTCGCGGTGGAACCCCTGGCTTATTGCAGTCCCCAACTTCCCGATAGTCGCTTGGCCACATCGCTTTATAAAGAGCTGATTGCCCTCTGCCCTGTCGGAATGGCTTTTTCGTTTCGCGTAAGGACCGAGTTCCTTTTCCAAGATCCCCAGGACATCTTGACATCATATCCCGGCGGCGGGCCTGCCTCAACATCTTCGTCAGTCACATATCCCTCTCTCGCCCACAACAACACCGCCGCGATGTCGTCCGCACCACACGAGGGCCACCCGAGCCTGCTAAACCTGCTGGTTCTGGTTTTCGCTGCGGTTCTGGAAGTGGTTTGCGTCAGTTTGCCTGGCTATATCATCGCCCGCCTCGGCCATTTTGATGCCGACAAACAAAAGTTTCTTGCAAATCTCAATGTGATGCTCTTCACGCCGTGTCTCAGTCAGTCTAGCCACACCCTTCTCCGTTGCTCTAATCCGTAGGTCGCTTTGACTAATCCCTTCCGTGCATAGTCTTCACCAAGCTTGCGTCACAGCTCAACGCCGAGAAACTCATCGATTTAAGCATCATTCCTGTCATATTTGTGATGATGACATTCGTGTCATGGACTTGCTCGACTCTTGTTGCACGCATATTCCGGTTCAACCAACGAGCCTCCAATTTTGTCGTCGCTATGGGCGTTTTTGGAAACTCGAATTCGCTGCCCATATCTCTAGTACTGTCTCTGTCGCAAACCCTAAAAGGCCTACACTGGAGCCGCATTCCCGGCGATACCGACGATGAGGTTGCGGCTCGCGGCATCCTTTACCTTTTGCTTTTCCAACAGCTGGGCCAACTTGTTCGCTGGAGCTGGGGATTCCATGTCCTCCTAGCTCCTAAACACAAATACCCCGAATACCAGCACCTCGCTGTCGAGAGCGGAAACGAGAACGCATATCGTGACGACGCTTCCAATATCGCTCAGAATGACCAGTCGCAGTCTCGGTTTTCCGAGGCCTATGACCACGACAGCGACCAAGACGAGATCGCCTCTGGAACCCAGGTCGATCCCAGCATTGGCCGATCGTCTTCCTCGGATGACATGAGCACATACATTCCTGCTGGTCGTACTCCCGTCACGTCCCGCTCGCGCGGATCCCCGGCCGATTCTGAAGATGAGGATGGCCCGGACAATTATCTGGCCCCGACGAATAAGAACGTCCGCAATTTTGCTGCCCGTTTTAACGGAGCCACGTCTGTGGATCACTTTGGTCCCATCACTCGGAACGATGAGTGGGAGCACGGTGAGCTTCTTCCTGTGGACAATGCCACGTCTCGTCTCAAGCGCTTCTTCTCCAACTTGGGGGCTGCGATTGCTGCCAGAACTCCGGCTCCCATCCGCAAGGGCTCTGCTCTGGTTGCTCGTTTGATTACCATCGTCGCCACAGGTTTCTGGGGGTTCATGAACCCTCCGCTGTGGGCAATGCTCTTTGCCGTGATCGTGGCCTCGGTCCCCAGTCTGCAGCAAATGTTCTTCGTCGAGGGCACTTTTATCAATAACAGTGTGACCAGCGCCATCCGCTCTAGTGGTGGTGTGGCTGTCCCGTTGATTCTTGTTGTCCTGGGAGCAAACCTTGCCCGCAACACCCAGAACCACGAGGCCCATGACCCCGAGGAGATTGCCATCGGTGGTAAGCTTCTCATCGCCAGCCTGATCAGCCGAATGCTGCTCCCCACGCTGTGCATGATGCCCATCCTCGCCTTGCTGGCCAAATATGTCCCGGTCAGCATTCTCGGCGACCCCATATTTGTCATCGTCTGCTTCCTACTCACCGGAGCCCCGAGCGCGCTGCAGCTGGCACAAATCTGCCAAATCAACAACGTTTTCGAGGGAGTCATGTCGAAGATTCTGTTCCAGAGCTATGTTATCTGGTGAGTTGCATTCTTCAAAGTCCACAATGGCCGTTGCTAATACCTTCTTAATCTAGGATTCTCCCCTCAACTCTCATTCTTGTCATGGCAGCACTAGAAACTGTCGAGTGGACAACCTAGTCTCTCTTTTCTTTGCGTTTCCTTTCTTTTTTTCTTTTTTTTCGGTCTCGAATACCGACTTGGCCGCGTGTAGTTTAGAACGCTAAGTCGTTCGTGTATGATTCATCAGTGGTATGCCCTACGCCAACCCTCAAGACGGGTTTCTGCGTTGCATTTGTGTAGGGGTTGCTCACCACAGGCTGCGTGGTTTCTGGGAATCGGCAATTAGACTTTTGTTTTGAACATGTGCAAGTACAGATTTATTGGAACAGAATATTTCTCTCTGGCGTTCGGTTGCATGGTGTTGGGGCTATTATGCACAAACTTTACAGTTCACTGCCTCGTGCATGTATTTTGCATTGTGCTCGGTATTTGCTATCCGTAGAATACTATGTTGGATCAAAGCCAGGGCAATTCCACATCAAATCCCATTGACGCCACGCGCAACTGGTTGGGTCTCTGGAATAATCACCCAATCAGAAACAGCACCCTTCCAGTCGCTAATCCGGACGTCCTTGATTTCAACAACAATAACTCGAACTTCTTCATTCGCCACAAAGCAATCACGGCCGCCATCTTCACGAGACGAGGGGAACGGGTCCCCAGAGAAGAATGAAACGGCTGAGTTATCAAAGGTGTTGTTCTCGAGGTGGCGGCCGCGGTAGAAAGACTCCTCGTCGGAGCCCGGCGTTACTAGTCTCGCCGAGCCGTTGATTGTCGCGCTGATACTGGACATTGCGGCAGTATTCAGGTTAACTAGAAGAGAAGCGAGAGATGATCGATGCTCTGGCCCCGGCGAGCCGCCCCCAGACGGCCGCCGTGACGTAGTAGGCGGTCGATGTGAGACCCCTTGTAAACGTTACGGATTAGCATCCGAATGGTTAGTTCCATGTTTCCGGGTATATATAGCATAGCACTCGGCCTGGGGAGGTTTCATCGCTGAAGTCGGGGCATCATACAGTCGTGCACAAGGAGCGAGACGTTCTGATTCAACGTCATGTTATGTGTCTTCCTGGAACTCGGGTTGCTCGTCATTACAATGACCGGTGCGGATGAAAACGGCGAGGCCTCGAGATATGTGTAGTTCATCAGTGAGACGTGAGGTTGGTCGTTCGTGCATGTGGCGAGATGGAGCTGGTTAAGTCAGTGATCATATATATATGATGAAGCTCGGGGTCGGAGCAGGCCTCAACGAAGGGCGAGGTGTACATACAAAACGGGCATTTTCCAAGCACTGGACAACCTCCTTCGGGAGGGTTCTCGTCTCATGCTTGTTTGTGTCACCAAGAGAGGCTTCGTAATTCAGCGGAATCTGCGCCGCCTCTTGGGAAGTATCGCGCTCGCTGGGCATGGCTTAATCTGGTGTCAATAAATGGTCAGTTGGCGACTGATGAGCTTGAAACAAATCAAGAGTGGACGAGACTGAATGATAGACAGGCGATATACAAGGGACAGGTGAAAATTAGGCCACTGACACCGATAAGCCACTACGAAGCAGTGGCGATTTGAATTGTTCTGTTAATAATCAGAGGCTAACGGTTACACAGACGCGGGGTAGCATCCTTCCTTTCGGCAGGCTTTGCATGGAGAGCAGCAAGTTCATGAGCCATGAGAGCACTTCAACCCTAAGCGAATGTTTAAAAACTACTCACGGCACGGCACATGTGTGAGCGCTGGACAATACAGGAATGACGTAATGAGTATCTCGGAAGCATGGCACATACACCTCTTCCGCTCTTCCTCTCTCCAGAAGCACAATCAGTCGTATGGAAAAGCGGGCGAAAGCGACAACAGAAAAGGCTCTCAGTAAACGATCATCACGATTAGAGAGGATCTCAAAATGCAGAAATTTCACCTTGAAGAAATCAAAAGTTAACATTTACGGGCTTTTTACTGAAGAGCCTCCCTTGATCGTCTCTCATTTCTATGGAGACCGAGTGCCGCTCACCCTTTGGAGTTCGGCTACGGGTATTGTCGGCTTGTCCCGCTTGAGGTGCCGAATTGCCATTTCCCTCGGTCTTTCCATTCCTCCTCCAATTTCTCGTGCATTTGTTTTTCAGAGGTATTTAGAGAAACTATCCAACCTTTAATTCAGTGAATAACTACAGAGCTGGACTTATTATTTGTTCACTCCAGCTTCTCTCATAACAACCTCTCGTTTCTCAGGTCCTTAAAATGAGATCCATCACGCATCCCCGAATCAACCGATTCCCCCGAAGGCTCCTCTCGACGTCTTCCTCCCCGTTGTTTGCCCCGACTGTCAACACCAGTGTCGCAAACAACATCCCGGTGACTCCTATCACATCTCTCCTTATTGCGAACCGAGGTGAAATCGCTCTCCGTATCCACAAGACAGCACACCGACTGGGGATTCGGACAACAACCATCTACACTGAGCCAGACGCCGCAGCACAACATGTCTCTGCGGGAGCACAGGCTCTCAATCTGGGGCCCGCCAACGCGTACCTCGATGGCGACAAAATAATCAACCTGGCAAAGCAACACGGAATTCAAGCGCTTCATCCCGGGTATGGGTTTCTTTCGGAGAATCC
This sequence comes from Knoxdaviesia proteae, assembly GCA_001510565.1. Taxonomy (NCBI): domain Eukaryota; kingdom Fungi; phylum Ascomycota; class Sordariomycetes; order Microascales; family Gondwanamycetaceae; genus Knoxdaviesia; species Knoxdaviesia proteae. The sequence continues at coordinate 301,550 of LNGL01000019.1, read as the reverse complement.
TGCATTTGCCGAGCGATGCGAGAAGGAAGGAATTGTTTTTGTTGGCCCTCCAGCACAGGCCATGGCCGACATGGGAAACAAGGCCCGCAGCAAGGATATCATGGTTGCGGCCGGTGTGCCCTGCGTTCCCGGCTACCACGGATCTGATCAGGATGAAGAGAGCCTCCTTAGGCATGCCCGCGATATCACATTCCCCGTCCTTCTCAAGAGCGTTCGCGGAGGTGGTGGCAAAGGCATGCGCATTGTCATGACGGAGGACGAATTCTTTGTCCAGTTGAAGAGTGCCCGTGCCGAGGCGCGGGCCTCCTTTGGCGAAGGCGGCGAGGTCATGCTTGTCGAGAAGTACATCGTCCGCCCCCGCCATGTCGAAGTTCAGGTATTTGCAGACCGTCACGGAAATTGTGTTGCGCTTGGAGAGCGAGACTGTAGCATTCAACGGCGCCATCAAAAGATTCTCGAAGAGTCGCCTGCGCCCGATCTCGATGATGCCACTCGGTTGGACCTGTGGCAAAAGGCCCGCCAGGCCGCGTCGGCCGTCGGCTATGTCGGAGCGGGCACCGTCGAGTTCATCCTCGACAAGGACTCGGGCAAGTTTTACTTCATGGAAATGAATACGCGATTGCAGGTGGAACACCCGGTCAGTGAAATGGTGACTGGCACTGACTTGGTCGAATGGCAGTTCCGGGTCGCAGCTGGAGAGAAGCTGCCATTGACCCAGGACCAGATCGTGGAAAACATCAAAGCCAATGGCGCCGCAATTGAGGCACGCATCTACGCCGAGCGACCAGAGGCGGACTTTATGCCCGATTCCGGAAAACTCGTGCACCTCGTCACCCCGCATACCAACCCCGATGTGCGCATTGATGCCGGCTTCATTGAAGGCGATACCGTGTCCGAGGCGTATGACGGGATGATCGCGAAACTGATCGTGCGCGGGAGAGACCGGGGGGAGGCCATTCGCCGCCTCAGTGTTGCCCTCAGTGAGTATGAGATTGTCGGGCTTAGCACCAATATTGAGTTCCTCAAGAAACTGTGTCACGAGGCGGCATTCATCACGGGAGACGTCGAGACGGGGTTCATTCAGAATTGGAAGGAGAGCCTATTCACGCCCCCCACGCATGACGATTTCGTCTTTGTGCAGGCCGCCATGGCCGCCCTGAGTTCCGAGTCACAAGATGCCAGGCCGCATGGCCAGACTCTGGGCTTCACGTCGGAGTACAGTGCCGGTCCTCGCTCCTTTGCATTCCAGGTCCTGGACCATCCTGACTCGAGCTCAAAAGACCAGAGAGTCAGCGTTACCCTATCCCGGACGTCAGACAGCACATATCGAGCAGAAGTTATCCGAGGCAATGACGCCAAACCCGTGGTAATAGACGGGGTGGCAGGCAGCATCGCGTCTACCGTATCCGACGCTTCAACTCGCACATGCCTAACTACCTGCTTTCCTTCAAAACGAGTCACGTCCACTGTGGTGCAGACATCGGACACTCTTGGCCTGGGTGGAGTCAACATCACCGTCTTCCAAGAAGGCAGCAAGGCACAGCTCTCTCTGGTCAGCCCAGCCTGGCGCAGCAAGGTCCTTGGAGCGTCGGAATCCGGAAGCAGTGTCGTCGCACCCATGCCGTGCAAGATTCTCAAAAACGAAGTCGAAGAAGGGCAGTTTGTCCGCAAAGGAGCACCTCTTGTCGTGATCGAATCGATGAAGATGGAAACCGTCATCAAGTCGCCACAGGATGGCGTAATCAAGAAGCTGGCCCATCGCGAGGGGGTGAGTTCTTTATCTGTCCCGTTGACTCCGTACCAATACTAATTTCCGCTCTCTATAGGATATTTGCAAAGCCGGAACTATCCTTGTATTTTTCGATGAAGTTGAGAAATAGTCTATCATTCAAACTATCATCCATGCGTTTATCGTGTGCCGCCTTGTTTTGCTCCAGTTTAGACGTAGCGTGCGACAGTTTATTGGCAAGAAGCCACTTTACCAAGCACCACGTCACGAGTCCACCTTCAATAAATGACAAGTTCAAATTATCTATATGTAGGCCTTATAGTGCGCGTGGTATCTAACAAAGTTTCGTCATACAGGACTGTGATTGTCCTATTGTATTATATCTGGCAGCCCCAGACCGAAAAAGCCTTCTTCTACAGACCACGGCACGCCGGTCCCTGGAGTGTACAAGGCCTCGCACGAGTTTCCCACGACCAGCAGCCCAGGTGGCCGGCTGCCCTCTGTCGCAATTGCGCCTGCAACTGCCGCAAGAGTAGTTCGGATGATGCGCTGGTCGGGGCAACTGGCTCGTTCGATCACCGCACATGGAGTCGAGAGAGGGAACAGCCGGCGCTTGTTGCCGTCGAGGGTCTCTTTCTCCGAGTGCTCAGTCAATTCTGTGATCAAACCCCCAATGCGATGTAGAGCCATCAGAAAGACAACTGTGCGGCTGGGGACAAACTCGGGCGGGGTGGGTGGCTTGCCCTTCTTGCCGGTTCCCGTACAGATAAGCACCTGGTCGGCGACATCTCTCTGCGTTGGGGGGATTGCCGCAAACAGCGGCGCACTGAGGGAGCTCGTGATGCCGGGGAGGACAGTCACCGCATCGCCAAGCCCGCGCGCGCGGAAAAAGGCCATTTCTTCGCCGCCGCGGCCGTAGATGAAAGGGTCGCCTTGCTTTAATCGGAGAACCACCTGGCCGGCGCGTACACCAGCAATTGCCGCTTCGAGGAGTTCCTCTTGAGCCTGGTCGGAATTTCCGGGAAACTTGCGGGCTATTTGAACTTGGGTGCGGCGAGGAATCAGATCCAGAACACCGGCCGGAACTAATTTGTCCGCGAGGATAAGGTCTGCCCTTTGGATGGCTTTGTATGTTGCTCGGGTCACCAAATCCGGATCGCCTGGGCCACTTCCAGCCAGAATGATGCGGCCATGCGATGCCGGTGTCGTTGATGCGTTGACAGACGGATGGATATCGGATGCCGCAACATTCGATGCCAGCATAGACTCAAATTCGGAGTCAGTAATGTCCACCAGTTTCTTGAGCGGATAATACTCGCAGATCTGCGAAAGCCAGCGCATCCGCCTCGTCTTGGCGGTCTCTGGATTCTGGTCCACGACCAGGCGGTTGAAGTTTGCCGATTGGTCTACCGAATCATCTTCTCCGTACTCGTCGCGGGCATTCGTGGTCCTCGGACAACATGGTTCCTTTGGTTGAATCCCTTGGCCATTGGGGACGGCAAAATCTTCGGCGCGAATCCTCCGGCGAACGTCACCAAGACGGAGGCAAGCACTTCCAATATTGGCAGGCAAGGAAGCCGATAACTCTCGCCGGATTCTGGAAGCCAGTTTGCACCCCTGCCCGTTTGTTGTGACTCCAATCTGCAGCGGGCCGTCGGTGTGTGTGCTGAGAATGCCAAACGTACACAGAGCCGGTGCATCGACCACATTCACCGGGATGCGATTTTGTTTGCAGAGATTGGAAATGCGCTCAGCTGGATGTCGTTGTCAGTAAAAAAAAAAAAAAAAAGAACAAGAGCAGGCGGGAAAATGTGTAGCTCACCATGAAGTGTTGAAGAGGTGATAAAAACCGCATCGACAACATGGGCGACTTCTGCGCGCCCCAAGCTGAATAGAAAATCATCTTCAAATTCGCTTTGCACCCAGCGCACTTCGCCTGCGTCGATGTGGGCTTGCAGGCTGTAGTGAAGGTCAGACCGGGCCGGCCCAACAACAATTGGCACGGCATGAACAGCCAGTACCTGCGAGCAACGTGTTGCAGCAAGGGGATTTGTGCCAATAATTAGATGCACTTGTCCAGAGCAATTGAGTGCGGCCAGAAGCGATCTGCGAGTCTCGCTCGGCTCTGTTGCTGAAGCCATCTGTAACCGCTTTACAAGGGAATATAACGGTTCTGAAGTGGCCGCCTGAAGTGATTTCCGTAAGTGTTCAAGTTTTCACGCTTCACAAGTCACAACTAACAACGAGCAGACTTGATATCCGGTTTTCATTGCCCCAGGCCACTATATATGTATTTAATTTTCCCTTTTGTGCAATACTAGCTAACTCCATGAATGCGTGGGGACCGATCACGCAATATCTTCGTCCAAGTTTTTTTCGGTTTTTTTTTCCAAAAAAAAAAGTTTCTTAGCTTGGCTTAGGGTTACTCCGAAATTGGCCAATTACGTCAGGCCTCATCCTCAATGCTTGTCCACTCTCTTCACAACCTACTGTACAACAGATGATTGTTGTTGCCTCTCTCCCTCACATTTCGCCCACCATCAATACCTGCATACCTACTTTATCCAGCCTTACAGTAGCCCATCTGTCGTTCAGTTACTCCCCCGTGTCTGTGCTTCCGCGCCAACCATGGCCCCAAGAACCGGCAGAGACTCGGCCACCCCAGCCTCACAATCGCCGACACGGTCGCCTCGAATCCCTTCTCGACATTCTCGACGTGATGAATCCCGCTCAACCTCCCGCTCCTACTCGCGCTCAATCTCCCCCTCATCAAACTCTCCCAACAGTCCTAACCGCTCCCGCCAACACCGATCTCGGTCTCCGTACCGGCATACAGAGTCGAGACGAGCCAAACGACGCCCGAGTCGGAGCCCCAGCCGAAGCAGCTACCGAGACGATTCCTCCCGCGCGTCTGACAGGTTCGCAAAGGTCCGTTCATCTCTTGGCGGTTGTTCCCGTGAATTACTTCACCCGCTATGAGTCGATATTTGTCCTCTTTCCAACCACGTCCCTTTCCCCCACGGCGTACCCCTTTGCTTGCTTGCCTCAAATTCCGTTTTGCTGATTGAGATCCACAGGTTGTCGTCGAACGATTAACAAAGAACATCAATCAAGACCATCTTCGCGAAATATTCGGTCAATTTGGCGTCATCAGAGACGTCGACGTGCCTCTCAACAGAAGTATACTCCCCTTGAGCCTGGCCGTACCGACTCCTTGACCCAGACATTTACTGATCAAACAACAGTGGGCACGAACCGAGGAACCGCGTATATTCTCTTCGAGGACGACATTGACGCCGAGACAGCCGTCGACCATATGCACGAGGCTAAAGTCGATAACGTTGTCATCCACGTTTCCATCCTGTCCCCTCGCCGCGACCGCTCCCGCTCCTCAATCCACCAGACTTCCAGCGTCCGCAGCCCCGGTGGCTTTGCTCACGGTTCTGCGCCCGATGCTTCCAAGCGGCGAGAGTCCATCTCGAATTCATATCGGCCGCGTGCGACACCCCGGTCCAACAGCCCTGCGCCCGACCACAACGGTGGCAGCATGAGACATAGTGACAGGCAACATCGCCGTGAATCTCCACGGTCGTTCACGCCGTCAGGCTCTGCCGGGTCACGCTCTGTTTCTCGGTAACTCGAAGAATACATTTCTAGATGTTCACCATAGTGTGGTGTGCCTTGAAAATAATGACAGCGTTAGCGCCGTAGCAGTTCATGTTCCCAAGACAATAACGGATACCAGGAATTTCACGATGCTTATCCCACGAGGTTTGTATGCACAAAACGTAGTCTGCCATGGTCTATCTCCATTTTTTTTCGTCTATGGTACAGCGAGGCATATTTACAGTTCCGTACCTGCGGCGTTAACCCGACTAATTCTATGATAACCCCATATTACAATTCATGTGCCATTCCCTCGGGCTCAGTTCTCCACCAGGGCACACATGTATATGTCCAATCAGCGCCCCCGAAAGACCGAGATGTTCAACCTTCGCGACAGGCGCATGACTTGTCGCCTAGGTCAACGACCATGATTTCTTTATTGTTTGTGTAACACATGTATCAATCCAGTTCTGCTATTTCCAGTCGCCCTTGTCAGTCGTAACAGTCCTAACAGGATACAGCATTATCACTGCCAAGTGATGGCCTCTATTCGTGCAACTGTAAAAATTGCTACGCCGTTCACGTTCGCCGTCCGATGTAAGAAGTCTCCAGTCACATTTACATATATCGACTAGACGTCAACAAGAACTGGATGGAACTGCACACGTCGATACATGAGACTCAAATACAATTCAAGTATGACCATAATACAAAGCTATCCAACCAAAAAAACACGGTCATCCACTCGGCTTGATCGAACGCTCTCTCTTTGGCTTTCTTACATCCAACCCTGTCACTCGGCCGTCCTCGCCGGTCAACGCTCTTATCTTCATGTCAGACGTCGATGTTAGCTCCGTGATACCTCAGTCTCGACGTGACACTCTGCCAGTTGCCACTGAGAAGTAGTTGTCGGGTCATTCATGTGAAAACGATCCTTTTGAGGTGATATCGGATCCCTGTCTGGGAACCAAAACCGCTTTTGAGGCCAGTACTGGGCCACTCGAATATCTATTCTCGGATATCAACAACCAAGAAAGAATGTCTGTCGTCTATCATTGGTCTTGTAGAGGCCTCAGATGTGTGTCCATCACCTTGGGTGTTCGTAATGTCCGGGTGGTCCTGGTGAGCTATATTTCTACCGTAAGAGTCCCCCATTGCCCTCGAGAGAGGAAGGCTTCTAAGAATAGTCAAGAGGGTGTCTATTATTGGTTATTCGGATGATGCTTATCTGAAGGCCTCTCGTTATACCTCTCCTTACGCACCAACTTGCGTGTTCGTTGCTGGTATAAAGAGGCAGTCGGAGATGCGTTGATCTTTCAAACTCCTTCTCCAAGATCTCATCAGCACACTGCGTCTCTGCTATTCTCTGTGATGGCAGGGTTTTGGACATCTTTGAAAATCAAACTCAGCACCCTCACGCACAGCCTCCACATCCGAAGTGGTTCCTCGCCAATCATAATGCCCGAACGGCCGCCAACTCCGCCTCCGGGTCCCCGTCCGGGACCTTTGCAGCCGGGCCCACCTCCGGACACGCTGACCCCGCCGCCATCTCCCCAGCATTGAGCTTGGTAGCAGTTTTTATGTGAGCACTAAGTCTAAAGGGCAATTGAAACCCCGCGGAATCATGCTGCGACTGACCACTTCTTCGTTACAACTTATTTCTAACTCCAGTGTTTATAGGTATGCCTCTTAGTTTTCCTTCAATACTTCATGTAGTAGAGGGTCCCGCAAACACTAGTGTTAGTTAGGTTGCACATGGACCGTATACGCGGCACAATATATCATGTTCACGTTCATGCATGTCTCTCTAATACCCACTAGCTAGAAGCAGATATATAACCCTAACCCTAACAAAATGATCTGCCTCCGTTTCTTTTCATTCCTCGCGTTGTTCCCATTTTGATGAGTCTGGTGAAGTGCGAATGCTGATTTAATTGCAGTGGAAGAATATTATATCGTATGCAGGTCTTGCAAGAACGACGATGAATTTAACTCTCCGACAAATATGATTCTGGTATCGAGTGATTGCAGGGTAGTAATGGATCCCACCGATTTACTCTGGAGATGAGAGCTAGCTTTTCAGTTTTCACACCTCCATATCAGTCAGGCCAACCGGCACTTCGCTCGAATTTCGTTGAAAAAAAGGTGTTTGTTAGTACCCGACTGAATAACTGGATCGAAATCTGACCGTTGAGTGCGGAATTGTATGAAAGTGATTGGTGTCTGGTTTGTGGTGTGCCAGGTGTGGATCGTGTTTGAGCTGAGACTGAATACGAGGCGGCACACTGCAGGCCAACACATCATATCATGCTTGAGCAGCACATGCATAAGGGTAGGTTAGCATACCCATGAAAATAATTCAGGATATCTCCACGAACAGCGAAACTGGGACCTGCACTCACTCCCACGAGCCTCACTGCCAAAATCTCACTTCCAAATATCGAGGAGCGGTCATAGCGACCTGATACTCGTTAGTGCAAGAATCCTGCACGAGAGCCGCATGTCAAGGCATGTTGAGCGAGAGCGGTGGTGAGTGAAGGAAATATCAACTGTAGCAGTCGTAACATGGCACCCCAGCGAGCGTGGGTTGTGGTACGCCCCGTCATATAGGACATAAGCACTGTACTGTACTGAAGTTTTAAGCCCCCTTGTTTTGATGCTGCTCAACCAGGCCGGAGACCAAAATGCCCAACCCATGAATGAGCACAGATCATCGGTTGCGATCGGTGCTCGTGGGCATAGGCAGTGGACATCCTCTGTTCTGTATTGTACTGTACAGTACTGTCGGCATGCCGGTATGGGAGACCACGAAAGAAGCTTCTGACCCCCTGATCGGCGGCTACCTGGCATTGGTGGCAAGTGGAGGGAATTTATTGATTGTGCGGTACGGAGCACAGTACGCCATCATGGGTAACTGAGCGCCGGATTTCAGCGCCCGTTCTGGCACCTCAACCCCTGGAGCTGAAGTTCGGCCTGACCAGGTTCCAATGCAATGGCAGACGCCCGCAAAAACACCACACGCAGCGCTTCAAGTGCCAGTATCGTGAGAGACTGAGGGGATATCAAAGGATATCAAATGTTAGTAGGCCGTAGCACCGAGTGCTCGACGGCCGGGAGAGTCAAACTCAGGCAATGCTCCTTCGCCGGTCCCTCGAGCATCTGTGAGAATGTCCATACCGGCCGGACCTTGCGGCTGGCCTCAATGCGAGCCTCGCATCTGGTGGGCGGTGACCGTAACGCCACCAACATATTTCCAGTAAATGACGGCCCAACTGGACCACCCTTCAGGGCATGCACAGGCACTAAATTGAGTGGTTTGATTCACACGCACTACTGCAGCCCAAGTGCTCAGCTCCAGCCTCCAGTCTTGCATCTTGCTTGCACACACGCCCCTCCCCGGTATTGCCGCCCCCTTCGAGGTTCAGGTACAATCCAGTCCAACAAACGGGCTTCCGTTAGTTTAGGCCTGGGTGCGAAAGCGGGACCAAGCGCCTTGATCGCACTTCAAGCTCGTACCGACAAGTGCTGCACTCCCCCCCTTCATGGCCTACCCCCATCCCTCAAAGAACAAACACACCAAGGTTGTTGAGCTCCCTTTTCTTTCGTCCCTTTTTGCATGCTCTGTGTGTACCCTGCTTCTCTCTTCCCTCTCTTTTCGTGCTTTACTGAATCGGACACAAACCACTGACTGGGCTGGATTCAGCTCTGAACCTTTTAATTTTCTTTCTTTTTCTTATCACTAACAATACAAAACCCCCCCATATCTCAATCTCGTCTGTGTTGTGTTCTTGTCAGACTTAACCTGCTGAGTCCCATTCTTCCCTCCTCCTTCCTTCCTTCCTTCCTTACCTCCTCAATCCGCCTACACTCTTTTTCCCGTGATCGCTCGCCTCCAATCCCCGAGTTTTCACTTCACCATTCGTTTTCTTCCTTCTCTCCCGTGTCTCTCTTTTTCTTCTTTCCTTTTCCCTTCCTTCCCAACTACACATATCAGAAGCCCGCGCAGTACCAATGGACTACGACTCCAATCCCTATGGTCCTTATAATGGACGGGGACAGGCCGGTGCTCCGTCCGCTGCCACCACGGCTGCCGGCACGCCTCTGAGACCGGGCACTCCCAACACCGACAACGGCCGCAATCCCTTCTCGGATGGCGTCGAATCCCAGGCTTCCAACCGCAACGGCGCCCCGAGCCACCACCATGCTGCAAGCAACACAAACCCCTTCGCGTCGCCCGAGGCTTCGCGGCCCGCCTCCAGTTTTGGCTCGTCGTCCGCCATGGGAGGCGGTCGCTTTGACGACCGGGGCCCCCGCTACTTCCACTCCCGTCGTGTGCGCAAAGGCGAGGTCGAGAAGCCGTGGGTCGGTAAACCCGACCCCCGCGAGAAGTGGGTGACCATTCTGCCCGTCCTGGGAATCTTCCTTGGTCTCGCCATCTCGGGATTCCTGATTTGGGACGGCATCCACAGTGTCGTCCAGCACGACTACTGCCCGGTCCTGGATGATGACTTCTCCGGTGGTCTCAACTCCAACGTCTGGACCAAGGAGGTTGAAGTCAGCGGTTTTGGGTAAGGGCTTTTTCTTCTTATTTTTTTCTGTGTGTTCAATCGAGTTATTGCTAACTGTTATCCTCGCTTCCACCAGAAACGGCGAGTTTTCTATGACTACGCCTGGAGATGAGAATGTCTTCGTCAAGGACGGAAGCCTGCACATTCTCGCGACTATCCAGGACTCGGCTCTGATTGAGAAGGACAGCAAGATCGACCTGCTCGCCGACGGCACGTGCACGTCGGATGAGCCCAGCCGCTGCATTGCCTACACCAACACCACTGTCGGAAACGCCACCATTGTCCCCCCGGCGAAGTCGGGCCGCATCAACTCTAAGAAGGGCGCCTCGATCAAGTATGGCAGAGTCGAGGTTACTGCCAAGCTGCCCAAGGGCGATTGGCTCTGGCCCGCCATCTGGATGATGCCCGTTGACGATGTGTACGGTGCTTGGCCCGCGTCGGGTGAGATTGACATTATGGAATCTCGCGGCAACAACTACTCCTACCCCATGGGTGGCAACGACATTGTCTCGTCGGCTCTCCATTGGGGTCCCAACTCTGCCAACGACGGCTGGTGGCGCACCAACAAGCGCCGCAATGCACTGCACACCACGTACGCCGATGGCTTCAATGTCTATGGCCTCGAGTGGTCGCAGAAGTACCTGTTCACCTACATCAACTCGCGCCTGCTGCAGGTCCTGTACACAGACTTCAACGAGCCCTTCTGGAAGCGCGGCGACTTCCCGCAGTACAGCGCTAGCGGAGACAAGCTGGACGACATCTGGTCCTCCACCGGCCGCTCGCAGACGCCGTTCGACACCAAGTTCTATCTCATCTTGAACGTCGCCGTCGGCTCCAACAACGGCTGGTTCGAGGATTCGGTCAACAAGCCGTGGCGCGACAACTCCGAAAACGCCGCCAAGGACTTCTGGTCGAAGCGCGACGATTGGCTGCCCACCTGGACGTCTCCTGCCATGGAGATCAAGCGTGTGCAGATGTGGCAGCAGTGCGACGGCAACGAGGAACTCTAAGCGCGTCGCCTCGACTGTGGTTTCTTTGCCCGCCAAAATTATACCCCCACCCTGAACAGGCCTCGAGTGTATTATTAGCTCACGCCATGTCCTTCTACAGTTGCCATTTTGCTGGAATCGGCCCAATGATTCAACTTAATTTTCTTTCCCTTTTTAATCAGCTTGTTTTAATGGAGTTATATTTTGCTATTTTTGATAGATTTCTTGACGAGGGGATAGTTTAGGGAATTGAAGGAACAAGGTCGCTTTTTTACATGATTGAATATCACAATATACTCGTACTACTCCAATGTGCAGCCTTTGGCCAAGCTACTTCTGCGATTATAATTGTACTAAAACACATAGACACAGAGTGCAAGTTTACAGACCTTCTGGATTGAGAAGGGTTCTCCAACATCTTTGGTGCAATATTATGCATTAATGTTCATTCCCACTGTACAAGGCGTGCAATTTTGGCTGTGAGCTATTATTATTACTGGAACAGTCGAGCAATTCAAACACAGCAGGTCGTATCGACCGAAATTCAGACCCAGTTCCGATGGGCCACTTACTTTATGCCACTAAATTTGAGCAGGGGCAGGGAAACTGTGTATGTAATTTACGGAATGTTCTACACGTCCTAGCCGGGTTCCAAGTGATGATCGCCATGGTTTTGTCTTGGTATTGAGAAAATCCAGTCAAAAGGTTAAATGATGGGATTTGAGAAATGATTTCCTGTCAGCAGCAAAGTCACAGTCCCCGGAAATCTAGTCAGCACATGGGATCGGGAGGCGGATGGTGATTGGCTGATTGCGACGTCTTGGGGGCTAGAGCAGGTTTGGAGGCGTGGCCTCCAACGAACGCATTAGGGTTTGGGTTGTGCCCATCCACCAACATCACAGCACCGCACCGCGAGGATTCGACTCCAGAACTGTAGTCCATAATCAAAAAAAAAAAAAAAAAAAGGTTCGCCCTCCACACTTAGTTGCTGATGGTGGCTGGGTGGAACAGCAAAATTGATTGTAGTGGACTTGGTAAGGAGATAGTGCTGACTATGTCCACATGTACAGGACAGTATGTAATGCACATTCCATTTTGTCTTCTGGCTTGCAAGTTTGAGGGCATATGGCAATTACTTGTGATGTAGGTACAGGGCGAGCAAGGCTGACCAAGCCCATCTCCCATTGTCCTGGCGATAACTTTCAGCCGCGGAAATTTCGATGCAGCCGCCCATGCTTCTGCGCACGAGCAACAGTGGACCTTGTTCAAGACGAAATTATTCTTGATAGCGCAATCATGTCGTTCGTTCATTTGACCATGGTGAAAAGGAGGTGCTGGAGAACGCTTCGGGACTAGTCAGGGGCTATAAAGGAGAACACACACGCACCCACAGAAGCGATGACAGAACGGGCTGGATCGGGGCGTTCGTTCATTTGGTCCCCTGAGGCCGTTATGCCTATTATGTGCATATTTTGCGAAAACCGCTAATATCAGGAGCTACGATGTTGCAGGTCGGGGAGATTCTCACACAACCCTACGACATGAATTACAGCTCTGATATGTTCCGCGAGCCCAGGTTTCTGGGGGAAGAGCGTGATACAGAGCAGTCAGACTTTGCGAGTTACGACCGCCGGTGCATGTGCTTGAACATGTTGGATGAGAGGGGCTGTGGGCACCGGAGACTTTCACTCTGACTATTCCGGACAACAGCGCGGGCGGTTGTATCTGTATATTGTTTGGCCTTGTGATTTTCCGCTCCCGATGATGCCGCGGAGACACTTTGCATGTTCCCTGCTGGCCAGTCTTGCTGGAACTCGGAACTCTCTGTTCTGGGCGGGTGGTTCTTCTCAGCAATCAAACTGACAGGTGTGAAGGGTAAGTCGATCGATTTTGATTTTCCTTGTCACTGCACCGGGTGCACTCCTTTCTTCTTTCGCCGACGATATCGGACCCGTAATCTCTCTTAACTGGCGACTAGTCCTCAATGGGCACATTAGCGCCGTCCTGCCTACGGGTGGAATAGATGATGGCTCATCTTTTCGGGAAGATACTTTCGCCTGCTGCTCCGAAGAGACATCCCCAAGATATCAGGATTCAGGAGGCCACGATGGAATCCATGAAAAGACATGCTTGCCGTAGCTGTATTCGTCCAGATCTGGGCTAGAGTCTCGGGCTAGATTTGATCCACGATGCCTTCATCTGCCAACTCTCCTTTGTCTCTTGGGTGCGTAGGGAGTGTGGCTGCCGATTCAGACACCACACCGTACTGAAAGCTGAAAGCCCTATCTGTGCACCTGCTGAACGGAGTCGAGGGTACGTTGCCGTGAAGGGGACGGGTTGGAGGCCCCTGGAGCAGGAAGACACCACCCCCATCCGGGGGGATCGCAATGCTTTCCTAGTTTGGGAGTGCACTGGAAGATGGGTTCCTCTGGACGTCTGCTGGCCTTTTCTGTGGGGGCGGGCTCGTTTATTGCCCAAGAACAGTGATTACTGTAGGAGTCTCTCTGTACGATAGCTGTGGAGGATGCCAACTGAGATTTTCTGCCGTGAATATTTGTGAGTTGCGTTGCAATGCACATAACATCAGGAGGACTGAAGCATTCAACTTTGCCAGTCTTTCTCGATTGGGCCCGGCGGCGTCGTTTTCGGGCCTATATCAAATCGAAGTGCTTGCACACATACACGTTATATCCTTGCGGGAGAAATCGTGACAACTGAAATGCTATCATATGTACAGTACAGTATGAGCTGCACTGCTTATGTGCATCGTCCGTCTCGCAGATAAGGGCCATCGGCCGCAATGATTACCGGCTTCAGCCGCCTTGCAACATTGGAATCCTCCAGCTCATACCGTAAGCGTACTAGACGGCCGACACGTGTACACCATCCCGCCTTATCTTTCTGTGATAGTTGTTGCAAGCTGCATCGGAGACGAAACTATTCAATGGTGATAAGCTTATCATTGAGCACTGCAGACAACAACTTTCCGAACCGTCTGCTTGTCCTGAACGAGCTTAAGTTTACTGTACATATGGATTTTATCTTCACAAGGAATATAAAGCGAACGTGGGGTGGGGTTGGCCTACTACTGTACAGTACAGTACTGTAGTCGTGAGGCAAATGAGAATTAGTGGATCTAAACAATTTCTTGCTGGGAATGACGTGAGTTTTCCTGTCTGGGCAGCGGCGCATTCATTATGCGTATACCATGGAAAATCGTTGTAAGAATCGTTGTATGGAATGTGAACTGTATCCGCAAGACAATCGGAATGCTGCCACTTGCCATGTGGTCTGTCTGGGGATTGCCACATACTTGCGAATAAAGCTAGGACTCCGGCGTGGGTGACATTCTTCCATCCCATGGAATGAAGCTTCTCGGTGTTCAGCGACGCCGTTAGACTGCCACCAGAGTGCGCGGCGCGAGAGATTAATTTACGTCGCCGACTATGATAACAAGCGACCACCGCCGTTGGGTCTTCGGGGCGGCCTTTTCTACGACGGATATAATGGCTCCGGGCTCGGAGCATGAGAGCACGTGACACATAGTACCACTGTTTGCTGGGACCCGCCAACCACTCCAAAAACAGAAATAACCCCGAGTTCGTTGTGGGTTATGGCCATCAGGTTCTTTTTCTTGAGGTTCTAAGGAAATACGCTCCGTACTCTGTAGGTTTGCGCCGTCACTAACAAGCACTGCGCTGGAATGATCTCACGGACTATTGAGCGTGAAAGTGCGCTTTGCGACGACGTGATGCACTTAACCACGGGCTATGAGGAGACGGACTCTTGGAAACCGTCGCTATACGGCTTGATGACCTGAGACATGTGGCAAATGGGACCGGACCCCCTGCTGATGCTGTAATAGTTCGCTGACGGAGACAACGTGCAATGTTCCAGTGAACGAGGCCTGAAGCAAGCCGCGGGTGTGGGTTCCGTGAGATCGTTGCAAACCATAACTAGTTGTTCCTTCCATAGATCTTCTACGGAGTGGCCAAACATGGTTAGAAGTGATTCAGCATGATAAATCACTGTGGTTCTTATTTGTGTGAGTGGCTTTTTATGGGACCCAGACTGGCGCACCTGGGTTCTCTCTCTGGTACACACACACACACACACACACACACACACACACACACACACACACACAAGGTCTCTCTGGCTAACAATGCCACCATGGCACGAACCTCTCAACTTTCCTGCTGTGCGTGTGCTAGCTGAAGAAACAGCCAGAGCGGGTGGGATGGCAGCTGAAAAAACCTTTTGCTTCTTGGCTAGTTGGCTGACCATTTAGCTTCTTTTCAACCCGGCGCCTCAGTTGCGTTTTTGAGATGTTCCTCAGGCTCAGGCTGCACGAGAACTCAGATACGGCCAGCTGGTGGAGACGACTAACGGAGACTTGCTGGCTGTTTGTTGCGCACATCCACTTTGAGGATAGGCCAGACCGAATCTCCGCCTCCGTCATGATACGGCTGCTGCCTCAATCCCGTTTTTGCTATTAATTAATACAGGAGAATATTCTGGTTCATTCCGATGGTAGTTCCACTTTCTGTCCACTTGCTGTCCGGTATTTTTTTTTGGGGGGAGGGGGGGTTGGTTTGGTTTGGTTTTGTTTGTGTTTGGTTGTAGTCGTTGGCGTGTCCGAAACAGAGAGAATTAAAGGCCTCTTCACCGCTCTCAGACAACGGCCGTTTGGTCGCGACGATGGCGATTCGTTTGACGTGGTGCTGGTTCGCGTTTGTGCACTCGCAAATTACAGGCTAACTGAAGAGAAAGTACCAGACTACTAGTACAAGCTGCATTTACACTACAGTTATGTGCTTTTCGCCTGCGTAAAACTACCCACAGAGGTGCATCAACGGGGATGCACTGGTGGTGAGAAACCGAGAACCAAGAACCACATCCCTCGTCTTGCCAGCACACCAACCCAACGCTTCGACCACGAAATCAAATCTCAGTTTCCCGTGCCAAAAAAGCCCGATCACCTATTAGGGGGTTTGTGTTTGGCTCCAGCCCGGAGATCGCCTTCCCGCCACCCGGTTCTTGCTTGAGATGTGATGAAAAACACAAGTCTCAGAAACTCTCCTCTCCCCCCGTGACGCCAATGATATATCCCCGCTCCGAAATCTCAAGAGGGAGAGTGTGTGCGCCTGTAAGAGTGGGTGGTACTCAGTCCCTTCGGTGAGCCATCCTTTTTTCGTTCCTTCGTTGACCTACCCCCTTAAACTGTCTCTGGCTGGCTTTCCTGGGTTGTGTGTGTGTGTGTGTCCCCGCCATTCCTGGTCTAATCCGATTAACCTCTCATTGTTGACTGGCGGGGCTGATGCTATGGGCGAAGGTTACAACGGTGGGTATACGCTCGCCAATTCCTCCGCCTGTACTCCGACACGAACGGTACTCGTATGGTACTGACTCCGTGATCGTCGTCCCCTGAATGGGAGCTGTGAACCGCAATGCCGACCCTGACTTCACCCATCGCTGATATTAGCCGAAGTGTGTGCACTGCGATGAGATGCGACCGAACCAAACAGCTCACTTCCGGAGTGGGAAAAGGGAAAGGGAAGCGGAAACAAGGCTTGAGCTCCACGGGCTGATCAGATCAGGAACATGTTGCGCAGGTCCAGAAACCGCCAATGGTCAAAATTAATGAGAGAGCGCCCAGAGAGTTTCGTTTTCGTAGTGTTTCGGGCGAGCGGACGGACCTGTTACATCCACAAACGTCGTGTTCTCCCACCTGAGTAAGAGGGGCGTCTAAAAACAAAAAAAAAACTACAATCAAAACTCACAACAACAACATCTCGTGGAACCCACAAACGCCGATGACGTTGTATCCTGGTAGGCAAATACTCAGTATCCTCCGAACAGTCGTGCCGTGGTTTGTTGAGCCTCCGGCACACACACACAGGCTCCCTGGCCCTCATCTATAATTTTGGCAATCTTTGGTTCAGGGATGTCTGTGTCGTATCTAACCAGCCGTGGGAGTTTTATGGGTCGAGATAAAACGGTGGTGTTCGTATTGCTTTTTCCTTTCCCTGCAGCGCGTATCCCCACTATTCCGTTTCCGACCTGAGTGTCTGCCGGAAGTGAGATGCGGAAGACGTGCGGCTGTGGTGGCCCTGTGCCAAGTACTACTGTCCAATACTATACAGTACTGTACCATGCTGGCCTTCTGGATGGACGAGTGTTGGTTGCACGCATGCATTATCTCACTTCTCGAGCACTTCATGGAGCCAGGTACTGTACATATAATGCACAACAAGTCGCCTGGGAGAGAGACCTGTTATCGGTGGTCAACCACAGACAGGATTACGCCCGAAATGCGTGGTCTAGTACCACCCTAAGTCACAGTACGTGTCGTCTCTCTGTGCATCTCGCCTCATCCACGCACCGCACCAAACGGTGTGATATCGTGAGGTGCAGTCATTTCGCTTGTCTAGGAGCACTCCCCCCTTTATCGAAGATAGGCGTATCCAACACTCCCTCGTGAATGAGATGTAGCTCTGGACAAGAGGGTCAGTATAGTATTTCCACTCGACTACAGTACACTTGCAAAGGGACACTCAAGCCACATAGGAACACGAACAGCAGAGTGAGCAGACCTATCCAACTTGATGCGGCACGGCACAAAACCCGCACAAGAGATGAGGCTCAGAAGTATGCCTGAAAAGTATCCACTGTACTGTACTGTACTGTACTGTACCTACTCGTATCTGCGTCAATGGATGTGTGGAGGAACATCTGGAAAGAGGCCAAATAGCGCTCCGTAAGTTAAGTACTGTACCTCCGTAGCACAAAGGCTGGACCTGCCCCTCCCCTTGGTGCTGAACATCTCTTCCATCTCGTAATCCTCCCCTGATGCTGACGGTGTGAGGTCCTTGCGAAGAAGGGGCTGAGGATTTTCACTTCCCACGTAATACTAGGGCCAGACGCCAAGGCCAACTGATAGTCCCATCCGGGAAAGCCAGAAATCTGGCCAGAGGCACAGAGAGCCGAGACTTGGTTGTATGGTGCTGCAGATCATGTCTGGAGTACTTATATTCACATGAGCCAATGAAGGCTGCATATATGGTACCATACATATATACGAGTGCCATCCGTAGTATGAATCAAAAGCATTATACATTTCTATACAGTACAAGCAGTCCACGGACAACACATACCATACAAGCAAATTGGCTGGCCATATGACGGTTGGTTATACGCAGAGGGAAAAGGCGACAAACAAGTTGTGAAGGGAAATTGATCAAGTAGCGCCCAGCCGACAATTCTACTGTATGTATCCATACATCCAGACCATCCTCACTCGTGCTTGGACCTTTTTACTCGGTTCCCCTGGCCCGTTTTTCTTTTTCTCTCTTTTGCGCTCAACCGTTCCGACGCTAACAATTTGGGCAAACGAAGGGACTAGCTCAGGAACCAGCTCGGGCTCAGGCAGAAGTGAGAGGCTGCGCCAGGTTCGACGTACCGGAAAAAGAAGAGAGGCTAGTACTGTACTGTACAGTACAAAGCGTTATGGGGGGCCTCACACGTTCGCTGTGGAACCAACAACCGCCATGATGTTGCCATCTCGTGTTGTGGAAGGAAGAAAAGACAGACACCCATCTACATCCCCCACCGCCGTCTGGTCCGGAAGAGATAACGAAAATAAAGGACGGATATAAATGCAATATTAGCTACTTGTGTAGTGAGGTTAGTGAAGCCGGGTGTACTGTATATCTCTCTCTCTGTTTCTTCTTTTCTTTCCTTCGGGCAAACAGACGTGTCTAGTTTAATTACCCTGGAGCGTGCGGCCATACTCGCGATATTTTTGGATCTAAAGCTTCTTGGTGGTGCACTGAACGCCACTAGATGTGCATGGCGGGCCCCTATTCAGTCGTTTGCTCGTATATATGTGCATACTCAAGCCTCTTCATACATCCCACATGCACGAGTAGTGTTCGTATATATTCATTGGATACTGTACTGTACATAAGTATATACTGTATATATAGTATCTATATACAACTTTCATATATTCCCACCCGGAGGAAAATCAACATCAGAATCTTGCAGTTCTAATCTGTCAGAGTCAGAAGGAAAATGAAAGGGAAAATCGAAAAAAAAAAAACCACCCGGCAGTTGACGGGTTTCTCTCCTCGCGTTCGACAGATCCTAGAGACAATCCGTTGCGACGATACAAACGAGACCCATGCAATTTTGCTTGGCTGATCCAATATCGGCACCCACTGCGAGCAGCAAACCTGCATATACGGCACCCCCTTTACGCTGGATGTATTCTCCTCTGCAAAAGTTTTTTACGAATCCCTTCTTGAACACGTCGCGCCGCCTGCAGGAAACAACTGACAAGTACCGGTACTTCCAGGTTCAGCTTTGCGCGTGAACGGCGACGATATGATCGGGCTTCCAAACTCTCCGTGATTGTTGATAGCTGGCCGACTGCCAGAGTAGGATGGACTGACTCTGTGATGTCTGCATTCTGGGAGGATTTTATCGCCGCCGACAGTTGCTTGCCAGTCAATGGATGGCTGGTGTGGTATCCGTTGGATAGGCCTCACCCTCCCTCACCAGCTTAGCTCGCTGGATAGTGTCTCCCGTCCATCGCACTGTAAGAAACACCTTACTTTGCATTCCAGCGTTAGTCGATGGCGACCACCAGCCGGCCATGACGAACCTTTAAAAAGAAGGCTATGGCTACCTGAAAGCTTGTCGGTAATAGTGCAATACAGACTTGAAATTTTTTTCTTTCCGGGCAAGACGAGATCGAGACCCCCACACCGCCTGTTGACGATAAGTTCGCTGGCTAAGGGAAGCTTTCAAACGATGATAATTTTATCGCAGCGCTTCGCCCCAGGCGCAAGTGGCCTTCTTCTTGGAAAGCACAAGACGGCGCCTGGAACTATCCTCATAATATTTCTAGCCGCTGCCTGCCAGGGGATACGGAAACATTCTAGGGTCGTTGTAAATGGGAACTGCTGGAGATGCTTTGAGAGCTTACGTTCAGCCCAAGGGTTCAGGCAAGATAAGGGAACGGCAGAATCAGATGACACCTGGTGAGGTGCTCTGGGTTCTGACTTCTGAGTCCCCCTCCATAAGGCAAATAAGCCCTGGGGTTGGAATGTGAGACCTGCCAGAAGCGCACCGCTGACCAGCATAAACTGGCTCCTAGCCAGCCATCCCCTTCCCAGCCCTCGAGGGAAAAGAACTGGTCAGTCATTTAATTGGGACACCAGGATATATTTGGAACAGAGTGTCATGGCAGGGCCTCGACGAGACATGAAAGACATAACGGGCTTCTGTATTCATCCAAAGCCAATCTGGGCCCACGATGTTGCTATCGACCTTCCTGGCCTGGCGAGTCGAAGGCGATGGCAGTCCCACTTCACGCATGGACAGTCTAAGTAGTATACTGTACTGTACAGTACAGCACAGCACAGCACCAGGTAAAGTACAGTAGTATTCAGTACTGTACGTCTGACCATCACACCATCACCATCCTCGTCCTCTGGCGCCCGGTGTGTGTCCACAATCCAGCTTCTGTCTTCTCTCCCCTGCAGCGACCGCCCACCTCCCCGGCCCACAGTCCGGTCTCCCTCTGCCCCCTGCGTTGTGACGAATGGATTATCCCTCTTCACACGCCCCCCTCCGGCTGTGAACTCCGCAGACAATCCGTTTACTCATACTCCCCCCCCTTCTCGGTGGCCATATCCACCAGCTCTTCTTAGTTACTTCGGTCTTCAATACATTATCTGTGCTACGCTCGTGTACAGTACAGTACTTACTTAGTGGTTCCCAGTTTGAGAGAAACGGACAGGACAAAAAGTCTGTCCTGAGCCAACCTTGTTCCTGTCTCCACCCTTCTTCCGTTCGCTCAAATTTCCTGTTCTATAGTGCTATGATATACTACTAGTTGTGCCCTGGTCGCCCCAAAGCAACACTTACCTCAATTGATTTTCTTGTTTTCATGCTATTACCTTTCGTGTCCGCCCTCTTTTTTCAGCTATTCCCTATCATCCAATTTTCGTGGCTCTGCGCGTATCGCTTGCCGAACTTCAACCCTCTGCTCTCTCTTTTCTTCTTTCTTTTCCCCCCACCCTCCTCGGCCGTTATTCTCTTCCTCTTTGCCAACTTTCACCTTTTCTATCCCCCCAGGACAAGTTAGAGGCACATCTCCAGGAAGCCCGAAAGTGCATTTCTGCCATCACGGCCTCCAGTCTCTCGTTTACTCCGTGATCAGGTTTCCTTCCTAAGAGAACTGTCTTCGCTTCTCTCTTCCTCGTCCTCCCCCGACAACTGAGCTTGAATCCTGTCAGCAGCACATCACTCTTTATCGATTCTCATTATACTATCTGCGTCGATCGGGACGAAGACTGGTAAATATAGATTGGAATATATTGCTCTGCCAAAGGAACCACCTCAAGCCACCTGGGAAATAATTACGACCCGTCCATTCGTTCTATTGTGCCTTGTCTTTCACCGCCTTCGCTTTTTCATCTATTATTGTTTCGATCATTCCATGTTATCTCTTTCGTTTCCCCGCACATAATTCGATCTTCTTGCTCTCTTGCGCATCATTTTACCCAGGTGCGCGTCGCCATCCACTTAATATCGCTCCTCTGTCTTCTCAGCACACAATCACTTCAAAATGGGTGTCGGAAGCTATTTCCGCTCCAAGCCGTCCGGCCCAACATCGCCGCGGTCGTCGACCACGCCTGCGGGCGCCGAGAAGCCTGCCGAAAACCAGAATCCCACCGAGGGCCTTGAGCTGCACCCGCCCACCCCGCGCCACAGCTCGCGGCCGCAGTCGCTATCCGCGCGCTCGGTCCGGTCCAATGGCAGCTCCATGTTCCTGGACGAAATCAAGCACGAGGTCATGGTGAACTACCTGTACCAGCAGCAGTGCTCCAATCTCTGGGTCAGCGATGGCTCCGGCGAAATCGAGGGCGTCCTGCTGCGGAAGACCCGCGGCGTCTACATGGCCTGCCCGCCGCAGCTGGTCAACTCGCCGATTGCCCTGGCCTGCGCGGCCCTAAACGTGCGCTGTGCCATGACCGTCAACTCGCGTGTCATCAAGTCCTTCCTGCAATGGTCTCCCGAGGCGGTTGACGTGCCTCTGATGAACGGCCTGCGCGTGCAGATTCTGCCCACCATTGACGATCTCCCGCGTGCCCGCAAGCACCAGTTTGCTGCCTTCGTGGCCTCGGAGGGTCTCCTGGTTGTGTGGGACGACGAGGCGCTTCACCTGGTCCAGCGTGCAAAGGCCATTGAGTCTGAGCTGATGCAGCTGGTGTGGCGCGCCGGCAGTGGCGACGACGAGGATGAGAAGAAGGGCGCCGATCCCACCGATTACGAGATTGACGAGGAGAGCGGCGAGATCAAGCCCGAGAAGCGTGCCGTTCACCTTCTGAACGCCTGGCTTGTCGCCTTTACGCTGGTCCTTGTTACCGTGTCTCTTGGTGCCGCCTGGCGCCAGCTGGCTATTGAGGTTATGATTGACCACAACTACATCCGCCTTGCGCTGATTGCGCTGTCGCCCGTCCAGATCTTCTTTACCCTCTTCTTCGGCCAGGTCATTGTTGGCTGCTTGGCCCAGATCTTCGGTCCTATCCGCCAGCTGACGATGAATTCCAAATTCTACTCGGCCAAGCCCCCCATGCGTCTTCAGGGCAGCGTGCTGCCGCACATTACTGTGCAGTGCCCCGTCTACAAGGAGGGTCTGCACGGTGTGATTGCCCCCACCGTCAAGTCCATCAAGCAGGCCATCTCGACCTACGAACTCCAGGGCGGCTCTGCCAACATGTTCATCAACGACGATGGTCTCCAGATCATCAAGGAAGAGGACCGCCGCGCTCGCATCGAGTTCTATGCCGACCACAGCATTGGCTGGGTCGCTCGTCCTGGCCACAACGACAACGGCTTCATCCGCCGTGGAAAGTGTAAGTGCCCCCGCCGTTTACCCTTGCTCATCTTTTACATCGCTAACACACATCTCTCTCCTATAGTCAAGAAGGCTTCCAACATGAACTTCGCCCTCATGATCTCGTGCCGTGTTGAGGAGAAGCTGATTGCCATGCAGCGCACGCCTGACTGGTCGCAGAACGATGAGGCGCAGGCCTACGAGATTGCCCTGAAGGAGGTCCTCGAGGATCACGGCCGCGCCTGGGCTGATGGCAACATCCGCATTGGAGACTACATTCTGATTATCGACTCGGACACGCGTGTACCTTCGGACTGCCTGATCGACGCCGTTTCCGAAATGGAACAGTCGCCCGATGTTGGCATCATGCAGTTCTCGTCCGGTGTCATGCAGGTTGTCCACACGTACTTTGAGAACGGCATCACCTTCTTCACTGACCTCATCTACTCTGCCATTCGGTACACCGTCTCCAACGGTGATGTTGCCCCCTTTGTCGGCCACAATGCCATTCTGCGCTGGAGTGCTATCCAGCAGGTCGGCTACGAGGACTCGGATGGATACGAAAAGTTCTGGTCTGAATCCCACGTGTCTGAGGATTTCGACATGTCTCTGCGTCTCCAGTGCAACGGCTACATCATCCGTCTGGCTGCCTGGGCTGGCGACGGCTTCAAGGAGGGTGTGTCGCTGACGGTGTACGATGAGCTTGCCCGTTGGGAGAAGTACGCGTACGGCTGTAACGAGCTTCTCTTCCACCCCATCCGCACCTGGCTGTGGCGTGGTCCGTTCACTCCTCTATTCCGCAAGTTCCTGTTCAGCAACATCCGTTTCACGTCCAAGATCACCGTCGTCTCGTATATCGGCACCTACTATGCTATTGGTGCCGCGTGGATTCTGACCTCTGTCAACTACTTCGTCATCGGCTGGTTCAACGGATACCTAGACAAGTACTACATTGACTCGTGGCAGGTGTGGTTCTCCATCATCATCGTGTTCAATGGTCTTGGAAACGTCGCCCTGGCTGTCATGCGCTACCGTATTGGCGAGCGCAGCCTGCTCTACGCGCTGTTCGAGAACTTCAAGTGGACTTTGATGCTGGCAATCTTCCTGGGTGGTCTGTCGCTGCACGTGTCGCAGGCTCTGCTTGCGCACATGTTCGAGATCGATATGACCTGGGGTGCCACGTCCAAGGAAGCCGAGTTCTCCAACTTCTTCATCGAGGTGCCCAAGGTGCTCAAGAAGGTATGTTCCCTCCCCGCCGTCTCTTCTCCCCTCAGTTGCCCAATATACTAACATTTCTCCCTAGTTCAAATTCTCCATGCTCTTCTCGGTGCTGTTCATTATCGCCATCATAATCCTGGCCGTCGCCCCCTTCGTCCCATACTCCTGGCGCATCACTGATTTTGTCGCCATCCTGCCGATGGCGACGGTTGCTTCGAGCCACTTCCTCCTCCCCCTCGCCCTGAACCCTGCTCTGATGACCTTCTCTTGGTAAACTACTCATGGCTGTGGTGATTTAAAAAGATGATTATCTCACCACCACCCTTTTTTTATTCCCAGCAATGAAGATACCTACGGTTCACGTCAAACTTTCTTTTGTTGTATCGTTGTTAATTATTTTCCTTTTCTTGTTTCGCGCCGGGACGCCTCGTGAGGGGCTGTCTGTGGGCGAATTGCAACGACCAACTCTTTCTTTATTTTGATACAATTTTTAGATATGGGAGGGACAGGGTTTTCCATGGCGTTCAGCGGTTTTTTCGATTTTTTCTCATATGTGGCCTTAATTTCTAGTGTATTCCAGACGCGCCTTTTCTATTCTTTGGGTATATCTTCCATTTCTTTCTCTCCTTTTTCTTTTCTTTTCCTATATACTGCATCATACAGATACATTTTCTCAACACTCAACACGTTTTGATGTCATTTTTGTCCTTGCATTGCCGTGATCGTGACTGAGGTAGTAAATATTGCTCTAGATACACCACCACCTTGGATTCCAGTGTGGGTATGCGTCTTTTGGTAACGTCACCGCCCGCCCCGCCCTTACCTGAGCTGCTCACCGACCGGCCAGAGCCGCTAAGACCAGGCGCCTTGGAGCCAACGACGGGGGGCGTGGGAATGCGAGTGCATTCCTTTGTGTTTTAGGTCGAGAGCACTTGTTACCTGACTGCGAGGTGGAGATGGACTTTTTAACAATGTCTGGATCTGGCAGGACATGCCGTGCTCAATCGCAGGGAGACACCGCTCGGCATGCAGCAGCCTTACCATCTAGAACAAGACCCGATGAATGCTGCCCCTTGGACATATCTCCACCCCGAACCCTTTCCCCACGAAACCCGGAGTGGTCGTCGCCCTTTGACGACGGGATTTCCATTCGAGGAGTGGGGGGGAAAGTGTGTCTTTATGCTTGGAATGTGAGGGTCTGGCTATGAGTGTTGCGAGGAGATATGTCTAGGGTTGTAGATGTCTGGGTTTTGGGACTGGCGATGCCACTCTCAGGGTTAAACACACACACACACACACACACACACACCGGGAATCTATCTCTTCGGGCAACAAGCAACATATAGACACAAACTTTTATTCATTCTATTAAGAGATCCCCGAGATTCTGTCCGGGGAGCGTCTTCTATACGCAGGAACCAAGAAAAAGAGAAACAAAAAACAAAAACAACATCCCACATATCTAACTAGTTCTTTTTGGTGTATGTCTTCCCGTTCCTCTACCAAAACCGCCACACACATACATGGACATGCACACGCCTGCGGGCGGCGCAATGCACGAGACGACGTACAAACGGAGGTGGTGAAACCAAGAAAAAGCAGAGACGAGAACATGAACAAAAACAAGAAGCTAAGAAACAGCACAAAAACAAGAAGCTAAGAAACAGCAAGACCGGAAAAAAAGAAATCTATAAAACCCCTTCATTTACGAAATAAAAGACGAAACATCCAGCCTCATGCTTCTCGAGACGCAGATTGAAATAGAAAGAGCACGAGAAAGAAAAAGTTTTAGACCAAAGTGGACCCGGTCGAAACGTAAATCGAACACACTTGGCCCGGCCATTTCAGAATGGGAGGTGAGAAAAGAGCAAGAACGAAAGAAAAAGGCGTGCATTGCGAAGAAAAGGACGAGGCGGGAGGAACACCAACTGAGAGAAAAGGGAAGGCAAGTGAGAGGCGGGCGACGATCGAGAGCACCCACCCCCTCGGGTCAGCAAGAATAGAACGACGAGACAGAGGCCAAGGAATCCCAGCACCATCACAGCGACCGCCAGGCATCTGACAACGACACCCAGGTGGTTGGCAAGGGCAGGCCACAAGACCCAGTGGCTGGCAGACGCTTACGCCTCATCGTCCGTGTCGGGCGGGTGCGGCGTACCCTTGGGGCTGTTCAACCACTCAATGTGGCGCAACCGCCGGCGTACCTCGCGCTCCTTGAGGTCCTTCTTGGTCATCTTCTTCTTCTTGCGCGACTTGAACTTGAGCTCGCCGTTATCCTCAGTGCCGCTGTTAACGGCGCTGTTGACCGCGCTCGACGCCGCAGTGCTGGGTGCGGCGGTGCTGGGCGCGGCGGAGGTCAGCGCGCTGCCGCCGCGGCTGGTGCCCTCCTCGAAGCGCTCCGACGCAACCGCGGCGTGGCCGCGCTGCATCACGCGGCCGTCGTTCACGTGCCACTGCTCAGAGCACAGCGCGCCGACAAACTCTTCGTTGTGGGAAATCAGAATGACACCGCCCTTGAAGTCGCGGATGGCCACGGCCAGACCGCCCAGCGAGTCACGGTCGAGGAAGTTCGTTGGCTCGTCCAGCACGAGCAAGTGCGGGTTGTTCCACATGGCACCGGCAATGACTACCTTGACCTTCTGGCCGCCCGACAGCGAGCCGATCTCGTTGTGGTTGGCAATCTCCGGGTCCATGCCCAGGTCGCGGAAGTGCTGCGAAATCACCGACGGCTGCAGCTCGCGGTAGCCCAGACCCTCGCGCGATGCCTCGTGGTCATCGAACTCCTGGATCAGCTTGTCAAAGCCCCACTCCAGCAGCGTCTCGCGGGACACCTGGCTGTTGTACTTGGGCAGGTAGCCGCGCCATTTGCTGTTGAAGAGGTTAGTGTGTGCGCAGACATGTAATGCAGTCTGGAGAAATTGGGAGGAAGACTTACACTTCATACTGGAACGACTTCTTAAACTTTTGGCGACCAACCAGCGACTCAATCTGGCGAGCCGACTTGCCGTCCTTGAGATCGATGAACTTGTCCATCTGGGCCTGATCGCGCTCCGATAGCTGACGGGTCTGCTTCATGTGCACCTCGCGGTCGTCGCCGTTCTGGTAGCGCCACTGCAGGTACTGGTTGGGGGTCTTCTCTAGGTGCATTTCCACGTGCTCTAGGGCGTGCTGCTTGATGTAGCCGATACGCAAATTGGGGTGCTTCTCGACGCGGCCAGAGCTGGGGATCATCTCGCCGGTCAGCAGCTTGATCAGGGTCGACTTGCCGGCACCGTTGGGTCCGATGATGGCCACGCGCGACGACAGCGACAGCTGACACGACACGTCGCTGAGCGACGGCTTGGGGGCGTTGGGGTAGGTATACGACACGTTGGTCATGCGGATGACGGCGCGCGTGTTAGACTTGACGCCGGTCAGGATGCCGGGCGGCGGGAAGCGGAACTGCACGTTGGAGGCAGACAGTGTGTAGTAGCTCTTGGCCTCGGGCCGCACCTTGACGAAGGCAGCCAGGTTGCCGCGGTACACGGCTAGCTTCTTGTTGGGCTCGTAGTGGTAGATGTCGGTGGTGACGGCGTCGAGGAAGCCGGAGTCGTGGGACACGATCAGACTGGTGATATCCGGGTGGCTGGTCAGGTAGCCCTCCAGCCACTTGACGTTGGCGACGTCCAAGTGGTTGGTAGGTTCGTCGAGCAGTAGCACGTCGGCCTTTTGCAGCATGGCGCGGGCCAGGGCGAGCTTCATCTTCCATCCACCGGATAGCGAGCCGACCTTTTGCGACTGGCGGCCCTCGGGCCCGGAGGTGAATCCAAACTCCTCCAGAACCTCGATGATGCGGGGCCGGCCCTGCAGGGCGATTTCCGGATCCTTGGCTACGAAGTCGAGGATGCTAATGTCGGCGTCCTCGCCCTGATTATGCTCGACGTAGCAGGTGCGCAGCACGTCTTGGGGCGGGAAACCCTCGAGCTTGCCGGAAGCAATGCTCTTCATCAGAGTCGACTTGCCGGCGCCGTTGCGACCGCACAGGCCGTAGCGGTGGCCCTTGAGCAGGCGCAGGTTGGTGTGCGAGAGCAGCATCATGCCGCCGTAGGCCAGCGAGAAGTCGGCGTTGACAATCTCGACTTCGCCGTCGTCCTCCTTCTCGGGCTGGCCGTACTTGGCCTGGTCCTCGGCGGTGTAGTGGTCCAGCAGGGCCATGGAGACCTTTTCGGGCGCCTTAGGGTCGTTGAGCAAGCTGGCCAGGTACGGGCCGACGTGCAGCGGGATGCGAGCGAGCGCACGCATGTTGACATCGGCGGCAACCATCTCGCCGACGTAGGTCTTGAGGATGGCGAACAGATGCAGGTTCTTGGCGGGCACGCCGCCGGTCTTCTTGACCTCCTGGTCCAGCTTGGTGCCGACGACGTCGGAGGTGGCGCGCGTCACAATGTTCTGGTCGTCGCCCATGGCCTTGTCGATGGTGTTGAGGGCGCGGGTGGCCAGCTCGCGCACCTCGGGCAGCGAGGCGCGGTCGCACACGGCCTTGACTCCCGGCTTGAGCTTGGGGAGAAAGGTGCGGGCCTCAACAGGGTCGTGCACCAGCTTGGTCAAGTTCTCGACGACGACCACGGTCTGGCGCAGCACCTCCTGGGCAGTGGAGGGGGTGTTGAGCGAGCGCTCCAGCAGCGGGGTGAGCAGGGCAAGCACGGGCGACGTGACAATGGCGACAAATGTGGTCTGCGACAGGGCGTGGATGGCCTTTTGCAGGGTCTCGGTCGACGGGTGCTGCATGGTGTCGATAAGCAGCGGGATGCGCGGGGCCACGTCGTCGTTGGACAGCAGCGAGGTCAGCGATGTCATGGTGGCCAGGGCCTGCTTGGACACTTCAGTCTTGAGATCGTGCATGCCGGCCTCGACCAGCGGAATCAGGCTGGCCAGCTTGGCTCCGAGAGTCTCGCGGAGAATATCCTTCTCGGCGGCCTGCTCCTTGGTCGAGCCGATCTCCATCTTGGACTTGTCGGCCATGCGCTGCAGCAGCAACAGCGCGCCAACGGTGCCCTGCCACTTTCCAGTCTTCTTGGAAAGGTAGGTCGACACCGACGGCAGAAGACCAGCCACGAGCGCCTCAACCGAGAGGTTGTTGAAGATGGCGTCGATGCCGTACTGGGCAGCATCCTTGACGATGGTTCCCTTATCGGCAAGTCCATCTAGGGCCACGGGCAGAAGGCCGCCGTCCTGCAGAAGCAGCACAACTTCGCTGGCCTTCTGGCGCGGGGGCATGCGCTCGAAGATGGCACCTAGGAGGTTCTGGGCACTCTCGCGGCGCTGGCCGCTCTTCTTATCAACAGCGGCCGTCTTCAGGTCTTTGATGATGTTGTACTTGTGCAGGCCAGCGGCGCCGACCGACGAAAGCAGGGCCTCGCACAGCGCATAGCTCGCATCGATCGAGGCACCGGAGCTGGTGGCATCGAAAATCGACGTCATCAGGGCGGCAACATCCTCCGGCGAGGGATCCGGGCCGGCGGCCTTAGACACCATGACCGGCAGGGTGGGAGAAGTGGTATGGGGAGCCATGTTGGATGTTTGGCAAGTTTGTCGAGGGAGATTTAGGGAAGGACAGGAACAGCCCAGCAAAGGATATCGAGTATCGACGCTTCTTGATAACAGTGAGTGCCGTTAACAAACAAACACCCACGTAGCAAAAAGCACGTCGAGGGGGAATAATGACCCCTCGAAAAAGATGACCTTGATTTTGTTTCGATATCAACGAGGGGCAATAAGAAGGCCACCTAGTGATAGATATAGAGAAAAAGAGAGAACGATATGAGTGTGTGGTCACATTTAAAGAGTCTAAAAAATAGATAAGAGAGAGAAGAAGGAGAAAGTTGAATAAAGAAGAAGCAGAGACGAGAGATTCCTAAAGAGGGCTCGAGTTTTCTATATTTTCTTTTTCTTTTTCAAGTCAGTACAGGAAGAGAAAAAAAGTTTTAGTATATAGTGGTAGTTAAGGCGAAAAACCCACGTGAAAAAAATTCACTTGTAGGAGAAAAAAAACCTTTATCAGGCTAAAGATAGCAGATAAGGAAATTAAAGGACAGAATAAACACTGGGAAGGAACAAAGAACAGATCTCTCTATCTCTATAAAGTGACTTTATCAGCTAAATAGAACACATGTAATTTAACTGGCTGATATTGTATACTCTTGTAGATGGACTGACTGGAATAGACGGAATCCCACTTTTCTTTTCTTTTTTTTTTGTTCTTTTTTGCTTGGAGGGGTAAATTTTTCTGGCCTGCGAAAAATTCTTATCGGTGGGTCGCCTCTCGGACGAAAAAAATAGTGTTATCGGCTTTGGGCCAAAGCTGCCTTACTGTTCTGTGTCTTCTGTGCCTGATCCAGGGCGGGCAGTACATAGGAGTGTCCGGTTGACTTAGTTAGCTGTGGATGTGTATGAAGGACATGGACATCTCTGTATTTGCTTCCTTTAAGGCCGTGGGTGGAAGGTCGTAGATATGTTCCCGCAGTCAAGAGACCGTGGCGGTGGCTGTTGCGGGTGAATCCAGCGTGTCCGTAGGGAATATCGCTCCTTTCCCTACCGGCCTCCCACAGCCGCGTGTGTGTACACCTTATATATCGCAACTATGTTGACAATTCGCGGATGGCATACGATGGCCTAGTGATGAATTGAGGAACCAGTGCCTGGACTTTGGCGATTGTTGGTGTCCTTTTGCCATTTCCCTCTCTCTGTCTGTGTGTGAGTATCCTGGAATTTTCTCAAAATCTTCGAGGGATTGCGACGAGGTGGGACGCTAAAAGCATGCTGAAATCAACAGCCCCAGCAATTCTGAACATGGGATGGGGTTGCATACATGCGAGTTTCCCGTATGGAATTTGGGGTGAATGAATGCCTTTTCTCAGAGCACTAACTTTTGAGTGCGCTCTCTTTGCACACGTTGGCTGGCACCCGAACACGGGTATTCTCCGGCTTGATTCCTTATCTATTCGCCCTGGGTGCGCCCATAAAGAGGGGGGGACCTTGACAGACAACTGGTGCATGTGCTTTCAGTGGCCGACCGAGTTGCACTATCGGGCCTCAACCGTCGTCGTGATTGATCATCCACTTTTCCCCATAGCTCTCCGACCGATACCCGCCGGGTTCCAGGTGAAGAACTGTATGAGCACGTCGCATGAGCACGTATATAGTGAGTGGCACGGTTCATTTTATTTCCACTCAATTTGTCGCCAATTCTTTTCCCTAAAACTTTATTCGAAAAGGAGACAGCCGTTCTTATCTCTGAACAGATAGGTACTGAACATACGATATCATCTGCCATCGCAGATAAGACTACTGACCTCATATCGAATAGTTCTACAGACAACACCTCTGAACAAACGATGGATTCCAAGCCGACCAGCATTGCGGAGTTGACCAGTCTTCTGCAGAATGACGACAAAGTCAAGGTTGCAGGTGTCGATGTCGACGGACTCTTGCGTGGCAAGCTGATGTCTAAGGAAAAGTTCCTCGGGGTTGCCAAGTCCGGCTTCGGGTTCTGCTCCGTGGTGTTTGGCTGGGACATGCACGACCGCACGTATGTGCAGGAGCTCAAGATTAGCAACGCCGAGAATGGATACCGTGACCTTATCGCCACTGTCGATTTGACGACTTTCCGCCGCATTCCATGGGAAAACAATGTTCCGTTTTTCCTTGTGCGGTTCCTGGATCCAGACACCCAGCAGCCTATCAGCGCATGCCCACGCAGCCTGCTGAGCACGATTGTTGGACGGTTGGAAGCCAAGGGGTTCGGCGCTCTAGCAGGAGGTAAGCCAAGAAGAGAGAGAGAGGGGGGCGAGGGTTGTCTGCCACCCACACCTATAAGCAGGTTTACCATAGTGAACCTGAACCATGTCGGTCCCTAACATGTCAACAGCCGAGTACGAATTCTTTACCTACAAGTTGCCGGGGTCGTCGGCATCTCCCGCGCGGTTCCTGGACGAAAACAGTGTCGGCTCGCTTCCCCATCTTACCGAAGGGATGTTCGGGTACAGCCTGACGCGACCGGTGCACAACCAAAACTACTACTACGACATTTTCAATGCATGCAAGAGCTTCAACTGTGACATTGAGGGGTGGCATACGGAGAGTGGCCCTGGCGTTTTTGAAGCCGCATTGGCGTACAACAAAGTGCGGGAGATGGCAGATCGAGCGAGCCTGTTCAAGTATGTGGTTAAGTCAACATCAACCAAATACGGTATTGTGCCTTGCTTCATGGCAAAGCCTAAACAGGGTCTGCCGGGGAACAGCGGCCACATGCACGTGTCGCTGGTTGACAGCGCCGGCAAAAACCTGTTTGGGCTGGCGGAAAAGGACCCGGATGCCCCCTGGCCCGAAGTCGCCCACCTATCCAAGCTTGGCCGCCATTTTCTTGCGGGCATCATCGATGGGCTGCCGGATATCATGCCGCTCCTTGCCCCGACCATCAACTCGTACAAGAGGCTTGTGGAAAACTTTTGGGCCCCGGTAACGGTTTCGTGGGGATACGAACACCGAGGTGCGTCCATCCGTCTGGTTGCGCCACCTAGCTGCAGCCCCGGGTCGACGCGGTTTGAGGTGAGAGTGTGTGGTGCTGATGCGAACCCGTACTTTGTCCTCGCCGCTATCGTTGGCCTTGGGTGGCGCGGCGTTGAAAGCGAAATGGAAATCCCGTGTCCCCCTCTCGGACGCTCGGACGCTGTTGGCGGAGCATCCGACAAGGGCGAACGGCTGGCCAAGAGCCTCCGCGATGCTACCGAGCGGTTCATGGCACCGAAGAGCGTTGCCAGACAGGTATTTGGGGACGAGTTTGTTGAGCATTACGGAGGGTCTCGTTTGCACGAAATTCGGCTTTGGGAAGAAGCCGTCACGGACTGGTAAGTGATATTGCGGTTATCCACACCCATTGTGTTACTTACTAACATGGCCTGCGACTTCATAGGGAGGTCAAGAGATATATGGAGACTGTTTAGGAGGGACGAGCTCGATGTTGCAGAGCGTAGCGGACCCGCTGCACGCGAATGCCACAAGCGTGCCGTAAACACTGTTGACCAGTGGAGACGCGGTGTGTTCTCTGGCTGGATTGCCGGCCGAGGGTCACTTCAGTTTCTATAGTTTAGTGTCTTGAGATTGCGAAATTACTACATGATCTTACAAGAGCGCATAAATCCTCCTCCGATCGGCACTCTAGTAGTGGCTCCGACTTATGGATTTTGCCTCGGGGTTTGAAATAGGGAGATCACAACAGTTTTGTCTATGCTGCACTTTCATTTATTTCAGCACATAACATGCAGTATGCTTTTTCATTAGCCCAGCACATTCTCAGTCCTCATCGCTTGCAAGATTCCGGTTGAAAAATGCAGATATCTGCCGTGCAGACTCTCGGCCAACCATCGGCGCAAGTTCCGAGGCGGACATGTTGGCGACCGCCCGCATGTTTTCAGTCTCGAGGATAAGACTCTTCAGATTTGCCTGGGTAATGCCGGGAACCGTGCCCAGCATTTCTTGAGGGGCAACGTTGAATACTTGGTCTTCAGCGGACTCGCTGGTGAGGCCGGCGTGCTGGGCGGCCACGGGATCAGGCTCTGCTTCCTGGGCCTTGAGGCTTTCGAATATCTCGGCAGTTTGGTAGGGGGACGACGACCAGATTATGCGCAACTTGGGAAATGCCAACGTGAGAAGGACCAGCTTCGATTGCAAGTCGGATGCAGCATTGGTGGAGGAAAGTGACGACAAACTCCCGGATAAATCTGCAAACGGCTCCAAAGTGAAGCTGCGGTTCTGCTCGAACTCAATCAAGAGCATGGGACTCTTGTAGTGCTGGAACATGGCTTCGGTCTGGGCGTAGAGGCGGCCGTCCTTGAATGACGAGATGAGATCGCTGATGGACTT
This sequence comes from Knoxdaviesia proteae, assembly GCA_001510565.1. Lineage (NCBI taxonomy): Eukaryota > Fungi > Ascomycota > Sordariomycetes > Microascales > Gondwanamycetaceae > Knoxdaviesia > Knoxdaviesia proteae. Next base: position 267,629 of record LNGL01000019.1, on the reverse strand, counting down.
GCGCTCGACGCAGATGTTTGGAGACAGGACATAGTCACCAACGATCAGCATCATCGGCACAACAACCATTCCCCGCCCATGCAGTAGTGACGGTAAAGAGGACCGGAACTCTCGCATATCCACAACAACCCGGGGTGGCTGTGTGACGGCGGCAAGCTTTCCACCGCCGGCAATACGAGTGTTGAGAGCACGGAGGAAAGACTCCTGGGGGTCCTCGTCTGGCTCGGTCATGACCAGGGACATGCTCGCGCGTTCCTTGATCAGCTGGGTAAAGGCGTCTTTTTCGCGTCGCACGGCGGCAAGGTATCTCTGCTCTTCCACCGACCCTTGATAGTACATGAAGTAGACTCGAACATTGCGGTCCTTGTGCGACGATCTGTATACTTCAAGACGCCGAATAAACGGCGCGCTTGGTTCGTACATGATAATGTATCTGGGACGAACTTCTTCGAGGACATAGTCATCAGCGTCTCCTTCGTAGGAATGAATGGCAATCAAGTCTGACATGTCATAGAGCTGATAGTAATCCTCCATGTCTTCAAGCGAATCAACAACAAGATCGACCCGAGTATCAACTTCGGTACTTGCTTGCTTGATCTCATCCAGCAAGGCTTCAGATTCTGAAGCCTTTTCGAGGAAGTGTTTGATGCTGCCACCATCACCACGACTGGAGGTGGCGGTATTTCCACCACCGCGTACTCTCCGGCGTTTGTTTGGGGGTGCACGGTTGCGCGGTAAACCTGAAAATGAGTCGACTGCATTGCCAATGGCCTTTTGATTTTGGGAAAACAGAGCAGAGTCAACCTTTGCAAAATGCTTCTTCCACCCAAGGTAGGCCCTCAGCTTGCGTCTCATGAGGAATGAGGCCGAGTGGCTGTCGTCGTCCTCCTCGTTGTCGTCAGTGGGGTTGGCCGGGGCACTGGCCTTCACGTGCATGGTTTGCAAAACATCTCGAATCTGCCGGCATGTGACCGAGTCTTTACACATGATCAGGATGGCGCCGGATGCTGGTTCTGACTGCAGATCGCGGTCTATTTCCTCCAAAATCTCGGCGAGAACACCCCATTTTGGTAACTGTTCAAGGACAGGACGTAACGAGTCAATATCGTCGCTAGAAAGACGAGAAGCGGCATACACTCGTTGCCGCGCTGTTGTGAATATTATATCGGCGGCATCAAGGAAAAGCCACGGTGACTGATTTTGTCTTGTTGTGCCTGCCTGTGGTTGATGGGAGGTCAGGATTGTGTCGAGGTGCTGCAAGAAAGCAACACAGTCGTATTCGAGAACCATGTTCAGCAGGGAGCGCAGGGTGGTGAGGTCGGAGACAATCTGCCGGGACTTCCAGCTCAAGCGGTGCCAATTGGGATCGAGTTGCCGCCGAACAATTGCGTCAAAATTGGCAAGCAATGCATTATCAAGGTTCCAGTCACCCATGTCAAGTCCGGTGCTTCCCTTTTTCAGTTCCTGAATACATATGCCAACGCATTCCAGGATAGCGTTCTGAATGCGTGTCATAGGATCCGTCATTGGAATTGCGAATTCGATAACCTCCGCCCGTTTCTTGCCCTCCAGTGCTTTGGCAACCGACACATGAAATCGGGGCCACAAGGAGGTTTTTCGAAGAAACAAATTGCGCATAACTGTTGCCAGGGGTGAAAATCCGGTAGTAAGGGGGTCGGGATCGTCAGAAAAGGCTTTGAGAAAGCCGACTTTGTTTTTCTGCCGATATATTCGCAGGATAAACGCTTCAAGAGATGTCGCAACCACACGTTCTGCGTGAAGAACCACCATGCCTGTGATTCTTAGGGGATTAAGCCGGCCAGTGAGTATATCGACGACCAAAATTCTTGAGGTTATACTGAATATACCACCTGAAGAAAACATGTTCTCGCGCGCGGCTATCGTGGTGATGTCAGTGTTGATGACCGTCAAGCCTCGTGCCTTGTTCGACGAGCTGAGACCTGCATGCTCCGCGAGGGCCTCTCCAATCCAGTTATTTTCACTCTCTTGGGCACCCACAACGATGATCAAATTATTACCGGCCGCATCGTACGAATGGAGAAGATTGGATACTATGCGAAGCAGCCCGAGGCCGCGGGCGAGAACGATGAGTTCATCATCTCCACGGAGCTCGTTAAATATTTCTTGTTGGAATCCCTATTGCTATGTTAGTATATGAGCGCCGGGGGGGGGGTGGTCATAGAGAAAACTGCTTACTAGTGGGAGTGATAGCTTAATAGCAGCGAGATCGGAGGAGGCCATTTCGTAACATCATAATTAGCATGAATTTGGGATGAAGATTGAGGGATAGATTCACATAACGAAGATATCACGATGCACAAGCATCATGGCTATATGTATGCGTACTATTGGCTGATGCTATTACTAATAGGGTTAGGGTTTGGTGACCATCCTTTGTATCAAGGCAAAATATATTTTGGTGTCGAAGTTCTGATCAACTATGTGCGCAATTTGCGTATGGACTTAAACAAGGTATACCTCGTTGCGATCTTCCGACTCCTTTAGCAAGCCTTCGCTGTCTAACCTCAAAAGTTCCGCTTTAAACCTCCGAACAACCTCTTGCCCGTATTCGGCGGTTCCGATACTAGCCACGGATTTGGTGCTGTCAGCGCGGAGCCACGGAATATTGCGGACGCCAAGCCCGGCCGCGAAATCCCTGACTTTGTTGAAGTCCTCCTGCTGGTAAGCCCCCCCGAAGAGCAAAGCAACTGGGGGCCGGGACCAGTTTCCGGAAGCAATTCCGCTGCTGCTAGCCGGGACGGGGATCTGGTTCCTGAGAATCTGCGGTAGTTCTTTTTCAATGGCCGCAGCAAGGGTGAGGTGGATGACTGTGGGGCGGTCAGAAGAGAGTGTCCGGTTGAAGCATTTGGGTGCCCTCTCGTACCTTCAATCTCGGGCTTAAGACCTTCAACAACCATTCTCCCAACAAGTTCACTGCGCCCGGTAAGAAGGACTGGGATAGGTAGTCTCATTGTGGATTTTGAATGAGAGAAAATGATGAAGCTGAGAATTATTTTGGGTTAATTATTTTACAAAGACCAAGATGAGATCCTCAAGTGTAGACTCTGAGATTTTTAGTTTAATTTTACGGCAACTGGAGAGAACGCCATGGATATGATATGACTCGGAGTCAGATTCGAGCTATCGTAGTTGGGGTAGTCCGTGGATTGGTGTCACCGACGAAGTGTATGCTCTAAGTCAGTTACCGATGCATCGTGATATGGCCAGCGGGAGGGCCGGATCCGACACAGGCAGAATGTAATGCCATGACCAGCATTATAAAATGTAATACCATAACCAGCATTATAAAAACACTAAGTAAGATCTTAGATCCTATATAGGATAAAATAATAAAAGCCATAGTAAATAATATAAGTAAAAGCACTAAGTAGGGTTAGACCCTAGAGTTCCTTAGTCGCTACGTATAATTAGAATAATAAAGAAAGATAAGTAAGTTAATAGAATTAAACTTAGGAATTAAGTATTTATATAAAGAAAAAAATTAATAAAGGAAGAAGAAAACGAGCTAGATTAGAAATAGATAGAAGTCCGGTATTTATAGGCTAGCCAGAACCAGGCTTCAGCCCAGGTCACGTGACAAACGCATTTCCGTCCTTCTATCTTCTAGCTCACACGCCCCTCAGACGTAAATACGTTACTAACTATTAAGAATCTATTAGATAATTAGGAATTATAATATAGTTATTAGGCATTATTAGCGTACTTGATATTTATAGGAAGGCCCTAGGAAGCCTGGAGACGCCTAAGGAATGGATGGAAAGCCTGGATAGCATTCGGAGCCTTTAGGGGGGAAGAGCCTAATCCTATAGGGGATAAATTAGGGGCTCTCTCCCGCCTATTCTAGCTAGCTTTCTAGATAATTATCGATACTTTTCCTATTATTTTTAATCCTACCTTTTAATAGTAAGGGTATTAAAGCTTAACCTTCTATTACCCCCTAATACCTATTTTCTAATAGGTTATAAGCCTAGGGCTTATAGCTTTACCCCTTACTATTTTCGTTTCGACCCCCCCCCTTTTCCCCCCCTTACTTATTAATCCTACGAAGCTATAAAACTTCCGTAGCCTTTTCCCCTACCTTTTCGAACCCTACGAAGCCGTAAAACTTCCGTAGCACCTCGATTTTTACGCTCTAGATAGAGCGTATTTAATAACTAACGCCCCTAATTAACCCCCCCTCCTAAGTTAGTTTTATTATCTACGATACTATAGAGTAGCTAATATCTCTAACTAAGTCCTCCGTAGCGAAGTAAAATAAAGTAGCTAAGAGCCTAAGCCTAAGATAGCGTGACGCTAAGTAGCGGGTATAATATAAGGCTAATATATAGGCCGAGGCTAACGAGGCTATCCCGGAATTAGAGGAAGCGACCCCTATATATACCCCTAATACCCGTAACTTTTACTACCCTCCCGTCCCCTAGGAATAGATCGTTAAAGCTACGGCTAAGTTAGTTACTAAGAACCTAAGGGAGATTAAGGAGAGTAATACTTATATATATAATTTCCTAGTATATAGTCTAAAGGACTAATAAATAGGTTATAATTATAAGGCACGTATAGAGAAATATATAAAAGGGAAGCTTAAATTTTTTCTATCTTAAGATAATTCCTATAAAAGCGCGGCGGACGTCGTCCTTTTATAGGTCTTTTACTAGCTTATTAAGGTATTTATATATATTTACTTATATACCTAAATACTTATATAATTTCCTAGTATATAGTCTAAAGGACTAATAAATAGGTTATAATTATAAGGCACGTATAGAGAAATATATAAAAGGGAAGCTTAAATTTTTTCTATCTTAAGATAATTCCTATAAAAAGCGCGGCGGACGTCGTCCTTTTATAGGTCTTTTACTAGCTTATTAAGGTATTTATATATATTTACTTATATACCTAAATACTTACCGCTAGGTAGTATCTATATATATTAATATACGTTTATAACGTACTATAATATACTCTAACCTATTAGGGATCTATAAGATCCCCTTTCTTAACTAGATCGTCCGCGATCTACCTTTAATTAGTAAAGGATATTAGGAGGACTTCCCTTTATATATCTTTTATAGCTTTTTAAGTATTTTTATACTTTTCTAAGGGTCCTCTTTTCTTATCCTTTTCGATTAAAGTATATAAATCAGGTTTAAATAATAGGAATAATAATAAATAAGTAATATTAATAATAATAATAATAATAATAATAATAACGACGAACGTAGAAATAGGGGGGTCTAATCTAGGATACGGGGTTTCTCTTATTTTATAGCGTTTCGGGTAGCTATAGGTACCGATTTATCCGATTATTAGTAGCGATTTACCTTAATATTACGTAGTATTTAGGGGGATCGCGTAGATAGCGATACCTAACCGGACCGTAATAGCCTATATTATCCTATACTAGTAACGATTACGTAGCTCTATCTACTATTTATACTAAATATAAATAGCGGGCCTACTAACGTAGAGCGCTATAAAGGTAGGCGGTAGTAGTACTATAGGAAAGGGGGGTACTACTATAATTATAACTATTATTATTAGTACCGGTATTAATATAAATACGGCGATAATAACGCTAGCGGCGGGCCTAGTAGCTACTACTAGTACCGGTACGGGTGCCGTTACTAGTACTAGCACCGCGACTACTACGACTAGTATTAGCGGGGGTCCTCCTTTAATATTATTAATCTTAATAGCATTAGCGGGCGTAAAGGCGGGTAATAAGTAGGCCGTAATAGTAGCTAGGGCTAATACTATACGCTATAGGCGTATAATAATCGCCTAAATAAGTAGGGGGGCTTTAGTAAAAACGTATACTAATATTACTAAGTTAATAAAACGTAGCGTATTATTAAAATCGCTACTATTTAACTTCTTATTAGTAAGCGTTACGTACTAGTCGTATATACGTAGGTATATTACTATTACGAGGTCTCGTTTAGCGCGAGTACGTAGGTTTAGGGTCTTAATCTAGGCGTTATCGGCTATTAAAAAGCCGTCTATTACGGTTAATAAGTAGCCGGGGATACGGTAGTTAGCCTAGCTATTATAGTAATTAATATAAGTATTCTATTCTACGTTATTAATAACGTATCGTTAGTAACGAATACTAAGGTATTCGATATATCTAAGTATATATCGGGGGTATAGGAACGCTTTCTTATTAGTAATTACGGTAGCTACGCGCGGCTAAGTAGTAGCTATAGTTATAAGCTTATGCCTTATAACTATATAAAAGGTGTGATTATATAGAATAGGAAAAATAAGGATGTATTAGGGAGAGTTTTAGGATTGTGGGCCGCAGCCTCAGAATCCAGTTATTACCCCTCCCGTTACTACCTAATGATGATAACTAATAATATATAGTTACGTAATCCTTCTTTCCTTCCTCAGGTATTAACTACTAACGCGTCCCCCCCCCCGGTATTTCCCGAGCCCCGCGAGTCCTATCCGTCTTTTATCCTAATTAGCCGTATATTACCGGCTAAGTACGGCGGTCTCGCCTAGAACGGTTTAAGCTAGTCTATATACCGGGCCTTATATACTCTCCTACTATCTATCTAGGCTAGGGTATAAGAGGTCTAAGAAGCCTTAGCTACGATATAGAGAGGGCCTATCTACCGTAGTTAGAACTTTAGCGGCTTCTACGTTAAATATAGTTTCCTTAGTATAACGAGGGTTCCTTCGTCTAAGCGTCTATAGTCTTAGGCCGTATATACGGCCTATTAGCGCTCGTTCTCGACTATCTAGACCCGTATAATCGATTCCCATCGTAATTCGTATACGGCTATATATTATAATACTAGTAATATATATCTAGATTTATTAATTATATTCTATTTAGGTATTACGATACTTAAGTAGCGTATTAGTATATTTAGCTTAAGGCTAAATAATATCTCCCGTAAAGAGAATCCGAGGTAGGATATAAGTCTTATATTTATATACGTCTCGATATAGTTAAGTTTCTTAATTTAATTAGCGATATCTATACTATAAGTCTTAAGTTCTTTAATTATTATCGTTTACTAAACCTTATTATATACTTTTATTTAACTAGTACTCTTATAGCTTCCTAGCGGTACTATAATAACTTTCGATCCTCTTCTTTCTATTCCTATCTTAAAGATACCTTTAAATGCTAGGCCGTTATCGATATATAGAAGTAATAGCCTTACCTAAAGCGAGGCTAAGATAGCTATCGCGTTATCTAGAGTCTCTATAGCTAAAGTTATCTATACCGGTCTTAGTTATACGAAGTAGGTAAAGTAATTAATTATAACTAGTATATATATTAGCTTTCCCTTACCCGTTAGTAATAGGCCTATATAGTTTATTCCTATAACTAATAGGGGGCCCTATACTACTACTAGTTAACTCGGGGCGGGGGGTCTATTTAAGCTATATACGGTATATAGGACGTATCCCGCGTACTACGTTATAATATCGCGAGAGAGGGTTAGCTACTAGTATCTTATCTAGATACTTCGCTAGGTAACGTCCGGCCTTAGGTATCCCGATTCCTCGTAGAATTACTTTAGTATAACGGGGACCGATAGCTTCTCTACGTATTCCTTCTAGGTATCTACTATCTTACGCTATAGGGTACCCTCTATAAGTCTAAACTACTATACTACCGCTTTTACCTAGACGTCGCTCTCTATAGAGCCGGTTATATTACTAATAATATAGTTATAAACGTCTTTATACTATTCGGACCGGGAAAAGAGGTTCGCCGTAGCGTATATCTTCGGGGTACCTAGGACCGTATTAATACCTCCTAGACCGTCCTTCTAAATCTACTCGATATCTTCTATCCTGCCTAGGTCTTCTAGTAGGCCTATATCGTAGTAGTCGTAGTCCGGGAAAATCGTTCTACTTAGTGTATCCGCTACCGTGTTCCGATTTCCGGCTAGCTACTTGATTTCCATATTTAGCATTCTCAGGTCAGTTGCCCACCGGGCAAACACCCCTTCCTGGTGACCACTGGACAAGAACGTCTGATTTGCCCTGTGCAAGGCGGCTGATCGCCTCAATGGAGGTTTTCTATCTAGATAGGTACGCCTAGATCAGCGCCGCGCGGAACACATTAAGGTCCTCCTCGTTAAGTTTCTTACCTTATTCTACTTTAGACTATACGTAAGTACTCTAGAGCACTAATATCGCCGGGCCGCGGTAAAGGGTAATAATTATTCTATAGTATTAATAGGGGGTTAAGTTCGGGTATATATCTATCTTCTAGTTAATATTAATTAGCTATACTAAGGCGGGCTTATCGCCCTAGAAGGTAGGTATACTACTTAGGTCTAGGATTAGCGATACCGGGGAGGTTATCGTAATTATCGGCGGGGGTTATTCTAGGTAGTAGGTATTTAGGGATAGGGTCGGCGTTAGTAGGGGTTCAGTTAGGGTTTAGACGTCGAGGGATAGCGTCGGCGTTAATACGGGGGCTACGGGAAGTTTAGCTAATATATAGTATTTATAGGGGCTAGCGGTAGTTAGTTTAAAATTACTATACTTTATATACTATACCTTTAATAGACTAGGGTTAGCTTATACTTTATATCTATTTACTATAAGCGCGTATATAATATTCTAGTAGAATTATATAAACTACGCTACTTTTTTAAGGGGAAAGTAGTAAAACCAGTTTATTCTTTAAAGGGAAATAGGGAAAACCGACGCTAGGTCTTAGGGACGTAGCCTTATAATATTCTAGTAGGATTACGGTAACTATACTACTTTTTTAGGGGGATAATAGTAAAACTAAGCTATTCTTTATAAGGGAATAGGTAAAACTAACGCGATATCCCGGGGACGCGGCCTTATAATATTCTAATAGAATTACGGTAACTACGTAGCTTTTTTAAAGGGATAGTAATAAAACTAGCCTATTCTTTAGATAGAAATAAGGAAAACTAAGGATATAGGGTACTTACTTAAATAAGCTAGAGGGTAGTAATTAGGGGGGGGGGGTAACGACGTTAAGGGAACGTTAGGGAAATAGATAAAAATATAGGAAATATAGGACGTAGATAGAGATAGTATTAATAAATAAATAAGGTTAGCGATATTAAGGATATTAGAGATATCGGGCGAAAGCGCGGCGAGTCCCCTATAAGCTTATACCTTATAACTATATAAAAGGTGTAATTATATAGAATAGGAAAAATAAGGATATATTAGGGAGAGTTTTAGGATTATAGGCCGCAGCCTTAGAATCTAGTTATCACCCCTCCCGTTGCTGCCTAATGATGATAACTAATAATACATGGTTACGTAATCCTTCTTTCCTTCCTCAGGTATCAACCACTAACGATAGTAAGTAATAGGGTATTATTAATAGTATTAGTATTAATATTATTATCGTTTATAATATAGCTAGTATAATTTCCTAATATATAGTCTAAAGGACTAATAAATAGGTTATAATTATAAGGCTGCATATCTCTTTATATATTTTCCCTTCGAATTATTTTTTCTATCTTAAGATAATTCCTATAAAAGCGTAGCGGACGTTATCCTTTTATAGGTCTTTTACTAGCTTATTAAGGTATTTATATACATTTACTTATATACCTAAATACTCACCGCTAGGCAGTATCCATATGTATTAATATACGTTTACAACGTACTATAATACATTCCGACCTATTAAGGATCCACATATCGATATAGTAAAAGCTAAGCCGCTCGGTATAGGAGGAATTAAGGCCCTAGCGGTCTTAACGGACGACGCTATAAGATATAGATAAGTTATCTAAATTAAAGAAATAATCGAGGTAACTTATCTAATTTAGTAAGGTCTACTAAAATAGAAGAATTAGTAAGGTCGATAGCTATACCGGCTACGTCTAGATAACGGAATAGATATCGGCGTAAAGGAACTTACGGACCGCGCCGCTAACGAAGGTATCGAGGTTAAGACTTCGCCCCTAGGATAAAGTTAATCTAATAGAATAACGGAGAAGTTAAACCGAGTAATCTTTTTACTAGCTAAAGTAATAGCTATCTACGTAAATCTACTAGCGACGCTTTAGCCGTAACTATACGAAATAGCCGCGTATATCATTAATAGACTATCTAATACTACTAATTAAGACGAAAAATCCCCTATCGAACTATAGCGCGAAGGGTTTTAACTAGGCCGAGATAATAGACCGAGTCTAAATTATCTACGGATTATTAGAAGCGAAGTATTCTATTATATAGGAGGACCGGCTACTTTAGCTAAACTTTAACTTAAGTTAAAGTATAGCTAGCTTATTAGATATAAAGGAGAGTATATCTATAAAATATAGGACCCTACTAAGAATAAGGTAATTAATATATCGTATATTACCCTCTACGAGAGTATAGCCGACTTAAACTATATCACGATCTAGTTAAAGGCGATAAGGCACTAGATAGACGTATATTTCCTATCCGCTAACGCGGACCTACACCTATTATACTTAGCCCCCCTAGATAAGGTATTATCTATACTAGAAGACGAGCTAAACGAATAGGAGACCGAGATTAGCTTATTACTAGACGAGGCGAATATACTAACGCTATACGAAGAACTAAAAACTATTAAGTAAGCGATACGGTCGACCGAAAGATACGAATAGTAGAGGGCTATAAGCGAAGAGATTAAAAGCTTACTAGATAGAGGTATTATCTAATTTAAGTCCGTCGAATCCTCCGAGGAAGCTAGAAAGCTACTAACGACGAAATAGGTTCTTCGACGGAAGTACGATACTAATAGAAATATCTATAAATATAAAGGTAGAATTATTACTAGAGGATTTAAATAAAAGCTCGGCGTTAACTACGAGTATACCTTCGCTAGCACTACTATACTAGGCGTATAGAGGGTTATATTAGCCCTAGCCTCTATACGGGGATACTAGCTAAAATAAGCCGATATCGTCGCGGCATACCTCTATAGCCTATTCGTTAAATTAGTATATATTAAGTAATTCCCTAGAATTAAAGAATTCTTCCGTGAGAACCCCGACCTAGCTAAACTATATAATTATAAAGAGAACGCTATTATTCTCGTTAAGAAGTCGTTATATAGTCTTAAGTAAAGCGCCTATAACTAGTAAATAGAGCTACGTAGAAGACTTAAGAATATCGGGTTTATACCGCTAGAAGTTAACTAGGCGATCTTCCGCTATAGAGATAGAAATATCACTATTCTAACTTACGTAAACGACTTATAAATAATAGCGAAGGACGATAACGAACTAGATAATTTTATAAACGACTTAAAAGGTATCCTCGAAGCTAAGGATCTAAGTAGCCCGGGATAATTCTTAGGCACGTCTATTAAGATCTTATTAGATAATATATAGCTTTCCTAAGCGGTATACGTAAAGGACCTACTTAAGAAAATATAACTAGAATATATATATAGTATTAGTATACCTAGAGAGGTAAAATCGAGAATAAGATAAGTAACGACGTTAGAGACGAATATAACGGTCCTAGCCTTAATAGAAGTACGTAAGTATAGATAAATTATAAGAGGAGTAAATTAGCTAGCGACGTAAATACGACCGGATATCGTTTTTACTACCGGTATATTAATAAGAAGAATATAGGTACTAATATTAGACGATATAATTAAAGTAAAACGAGTACTTCGCTATATTAAATAGGAACGGAATATCGGAATTAAGTACGTTATAAGCGGAGACCGGGAATAACCTCTATAACTATTAGTATACGGAGACGTAGATTTAGCTAGCGATAACGATATAGGTCGTTCGATTATTAGTTTCGTTATTTTCTTAAACGAACGACTTATCGTATAGTTATCTAGAAGATAAGCTATAGTCTTAAAATCTATATAAGAAGTAGAATATATCGTAGCCTCGGAAACTACGTCTAAGGCTAAGTAGATCCGTATAATATTACGCGAAATAAGAGAGAACGTTAGGCTAATAGATATCTACTACGATAACGCTATAGCGAAGAAAGCTATATATAACGAGAGTAATAGGGCGCGTCACCTAAGGATAGTATACTACTTTATTTAGTCGGAGGTTACCGAAGGTAACGTAAAAATATTAAAAATCGAAGGGAAGAATTAACGCGCCGATATTCTCACTAAAGCTCTCGTAAAACCTAAATTCACGAGGATAAGAGCATTACTTAACCTAACCGACGCATCGTCAGTCACGGGGAAGGAAGCGGAGATAACTAAAGACGTAAAGGAAGAAGAGGATACGAAGGAGGAAGAGGATAGAAGAAGAATATAAGGACCCCGAGGCATAGGGGACATAGACGGAAGAAGAGCATAAGGACTCCGAGGCATAGAGGACATAGAGGACTAGATATAGAAGCGCTATTTACGGGGAAGTATAGCCGACCTCATTACGTAAGGATAGCACGTAGCGATAATAACTAGCTATATCCACATCTCGCCTACTAGACACGGCATAGACTAAAACTTTATCCTTACATATCATCATATTATGCATGTATCATCAATATACCTATTGACACATATAGCTACTCACTACGTTGCTGCTTAGTGAGCATGTTCACATTTTGCATTGTGGCGTAGTGGTCTATGTGTGGTCGCCACATGATCGAGCTAATACCTAACCCTAACCCTTATCTTGACTTACATCGTTTGCCCTATTCATCCGGTGACTCTCCCGGAGACGCACAGCAGGAGTAGTGAAGGGGAAGAGAGTGTTCGTCTATGGTGAGTAGGGCGTATCTGCTCTAGAACTAAGGCTCACTATGATGTATTCTGGAAACATGAAGTGACTAGGCCCCATACTTCCAGAACCAGTATATCAACACCTTGGCATCGGTTCCCGAACACCGGACTTCCGCCCCATTTATCCATCGGCTGACGCAATTTTCTGCTTTTGGGGTTTGGTTCTTTGGGACATGGGATGGGGACTTGGTGGCCCCCCTCTTCAATATTATCCTATATCCTATATCTGCCTGTACCTGGCCCGGAAATTTGATATCACTCTTGGGGTTCGATTCGTGAAGCCCGAGCCGTGACCAACTTGGCATGAGGGAAACATATGTGGTGGTAGCAGAAAAGTAGATATCGATGTAGTAGTGAAGAGTGTTGCATGTGACCTGATTAAAGGCATGATAGGTTGATGTTAGATCTGATCGGGCCTGGTTCGAAGAGTGAAGACCAGGATACTGTAGAATGAGAATTGGAGTGCACAAACAATACTCTCGCAATCTCCGGGGCCCAGAGCGCAACATGTATTCAGCAAAGGTATAAATAGAGCTCAGGTTTCCCGGCCCGTGCTAATATACAAGCCTATATAGACCATATAGTTTCCCAGATCGAGCTACTGCGTTCTCACGTCGGGTCGGTGGTCTTGTCTGTCTCAGGCAATTTATACAGTTATGTTAACCGGTCGAACTATACATGTTTTTCTCTGCGGCTGATTCTGAGCAAAAGTGCGAGGAAACGCAGGTACCTTGTCATGCCAGTTCAGCGACGCAAGAGTGACACATCCGGAGGGGAGGCTTGATATTACGCCGTGAGATTAGTCTCGCAATCACCCCCCGGCGAGGGTTTCCAAGACGGACGGACAAGCCCATGACCGCTGTCCAGATTTGGGGCCTATATAACTACATGTATATGATATGAACAGATCCACGGCGTGATTAAAGGACCCGGTTGGCATTTATATATCGCGACAGAGCCCCCATCATTGTACTGCTCTTTTTGTTTTCAGGAAACGCAGCACCGAAACTTTCTTCACCAGGATTCAACACTTCAGCCAGAAGAAAGCCAGTCTTCGCCAAAGGCATAGATCCCTCAGAGAGAGAATCGATCTACTTTCGCTACGAACGGATCATCGACAAGTACATTACGATCACTATGCATACCCTGAGTGTCATCCTCGCGACCCTCGCGTCGTTGCAGGCCGTCGCCGGCCAGCGCGGTATCACATTCACCGACCCTGCCCCTGGCGGCCCCGCAACCGTGGTGGTCACTGAAACGGAGGTGGTTACCGAAGTCACGACAGTCACTGTGGGGTCAGGAGAGGGCAAGCCGGTGACAGTGACGGTGACGAGCGCGGCCAGTGCGGCGCCGGTGTCAACACTCACGGTGACCGAGACGGAGGTGGAAACGGAGGTCGAGGTGTCGACGAGCTATGTCACGCTGATCAACACCATTGCGGCCACTGGGCTGCCGGCAAGCAACGCGACGGTGACGATCACGCGCACCGTGGTCGAGACCGAGACCGCGATCGAGACGGAAGTCGAGACGGTGACGTGGCCGGCTGTTACCCGCACAGTGACCGCCGCGGCCGAGATCGAGACTGTTACCCTCACCGCGTCGGCGGGACCGCCTGTGACGCTGACGGTGACTGCATCGGGGGCAGCACAGACAGTGTCCGCCGTCAGCACGCGCACCATCATCTTCACGACAACCGTCACCGATCTGAAGACCACCACGGCGCCGGGCACCACCGCGGTCGTCACGATTACCGCAGTTGAGACGGCTATCGAGACGGCGGCGGCACCGCCGGCACCTCCCGCGGGTGAAGTCACGGTCACTCAGGTGTCGACGGCGTTCCTGACGCGCATCATCACTCTCACCAGCACGCAGACGGCGGCGTGTGCGCCGACGGGCGGATCTTGGTGGCCAGGGAAGTAAGGTGAAGAGAAGAACATCGTTGGGAGGAGTGGACACTCGGGGCCTGTTATATGGAGAGGAGACAAATGATTGCGAGGAGGAGGGTAGATGGCGCCATCTGGGAAGCTATCGAGGGGAGCAGATAAGATCAGTGGCTTTTCTTTCGTACTGTGAATATACTGGTGTACTTTTATTACCACACTTGCATAGTAGAGGTACGCGTGCGTGGCGTCTTGCCGAGAGGAAACGACTGTCTTTTTCGTTCAAGGCCAGAGTGTGGTCGTCGACCCCGACCCACCGCGCAATCGTATAAGTCGTATCGGCCGGGCCAACTATAACACTGTCCAGGTAAGATCAATCTTCCAGACCAGCCAGACAGGCTGCAGTTATTTGACCGGGTCGGACTGGAGCCATGTATGCGAAGGGTGGACCAGGCCAAGGCCGTAAGCTGCTCATTGGACTGGGACGTTGTCGCCTTGACGCCGGAGACATTCAGGCGCCAGAATAAGAAGAAAGAAGAAGAAGGGTTAGCGAGAAGTGTCTCGTCTGATCTCCGCAGAGGTACGCACGGCGGACCAGTTGATCCTGACGAGAGACGAGGAGAGGAGGATCGAGGCGGTGGATACACTTCCACGTCATCCGGACTCTGCAGGAGAATGCGAGTGAGACCGAGAGAGAGGGGGAAGGAGGAATTTGCCGTCGATGAAGGTTCGTGCGGTGCGGAGAATGTGCACAAAGGGCCTCTGGAAGAGACAAACGGAGGGGCAAGACGATGTGGAACACCGGGAGCCAGGGAGGAAGTTGTACAGATAAAAGGGTTACTTAGGGTTAACAGGTAGCAGGATTCTGTCTGTACCTTTCCCCGATTTTTGAGGCGCCACAACGTGAGGCGCAGCTTCAGTCTCACGTGATCCGCCACATCTCTCTCTTCGCATTCATTTTCCGTTTCTAGGCAGCCGAATATCCAATATCTATCTCCAAGGCTTCATTTTAGCAGCCGATGTAAAGACCGAAGATGGCCTCACAATTTCTGGGTTTCCATCTTCCTCTTGTCTTCGTTTCTCTCTCTCAGTACTTCCTATCGCTGCTTTTCAACTGTCACGATTTTTAATTTTTGGAATCTTCTCTCGGCTTCCAACTTCTTCACCAACTATCATGATCTGATCTTCGGCCTCCAACCTGTCGCAGACTGCAGCGAGCCGCCGTCTTCTATTGCCGCCTGTGTCACCCACATCATCTTCTCCGCGTTTGCTGGTGATGCTTCACGCCGACATTTCAGTTCTCCACGCTTAAATCTATGGCTCGGATTATATACACATTGCATCTATCAACATCTCCATCTATATCGCATTTGCCTTCTTCCTGTGCCTTATCGATATCCTCCCAAAACGCCGCCGTATTAGGTCCATACTCCGCTCCGTTACCCCTCCCAGATCCGGCTTTCGACCGTGATCGACGCCGGACTGTTCCAAAGTCCAACGTCTTCCTCCATCTACTGTAACCTCCTTCTACCTTTTCCAACATGAGCCTCTTCGTCAACCTCGATGGGCCGCCCACGCGGCTAAGGCCCAAACTCGACAGCCTCTACAGCGACACCAAAAAGTCCACCGACTTCGTGAAGGAGCCCGTGCAGAGCCAACACGACCCCGAAGTCAAGGCCATCCACCGCCGCCTCAAGATCCAGAAGGACCGGCTGACCAGCTGGGGCATCGAGTGGTCCGACCCGAGCCAGAATGCCGGCATCGAGGAGAACCTCACCAACGCCGGCCTCACCGAGATTGTCAGCAGCGTCATGTCGACGATTAAGGAAATCCTCGCCGAGGCCGAGCCATTGTGGAAGAACTCTAAGCGCGGCGCCACGATGACTGCTCCTTCGCCCGCGCCTGGATCACCCGCGCCCGGGTCCTCCGACACCGATAAGAAGCCGGCGAGCTGGGACAAGTCGCGCGTCGAGGAGCTCGTCCGGGATCTCACGGCCTCGATCGATACGCTCTACGACCTGTCGCGCATGAGGGCCGCATCCGTCCGGTCTGCCGGCCCGACAAAGTCCGCCTCTGCCTCCAGCTCAAGCTCTCTCAAAGCCAAACAGTTCCTCCCATCGTTGCCATCGTTCTCATCAGCATCCGACGACATGAAACAACAGTTCGAACGGTCACGCATGCACACCCCTCCTATTATCGACCCATCAACCCTTATGACCCTCTCCTCTTCTCACGACATCCACGATAACGACAACGCGAGCCCCTCAGACTTCATCCCCTTCGATCACAACCGGAACAGCTCCTCGCGTGAGATTGTGTTCCTGGGAGCCGCAAACGACAGCACCACCCAGACTCAATCTACTTCGCGCAACACTCCGCTCCTCCTCGAATACGCCTCGTTCGACCCTCTATACTCTGCCGCCGACATCATGCCTCCCCTGGACCGTTTTGAGAAACTCTACGTTGGTCTTCAACGCTCTGCAAACGCTGCGAACCACTGGGTTGGCCTCCCGCAACTGCTGGGGTACTACGAAGACATGAAGAACTCGCGGCTCGGCCTCTTCTATCAGTTTCCATCTGGCTTCTGTCCGTCATTTGCCGACCTTAGCCCCGAGAACTGCATCGACAATCTGTGCACGCTTGAAGATGTGCTTTCGCGCCCGGACATGGAGCCCCCACTGGAGGCCAAGTTCGGCCTGGCTTACAACCTGGCAACCACCCTGTTTGACATGCACTCGCGCGGCATTGTTCACGGCGACTTCTGCGAGGCCAACATCTCCTTCAGCAACACCGCTGCCTCTGAGCCCCTCCCGTTCGACTCGGAAGTTGACTTGCGCCGACCGTTGGTGTCTTCGTTTCAACTGTTTTCCGCTCCTCAGCGGCCCGACGGCTCTCAGCCACCCGCCACCCCTTCAGGCCAATCGCGCTACCACGAACTGGACCCCACTGTCAACCGCCTCTCGCCGCTTTCCTCCAAGACCGACCGCCGCATCTTCGACCTGTACTCCCTTGCGCTGATGCTGGTGTCTATCGGTCTGTGGGGCCGCATCGAATCGTGCATGGCCTTCCCGCTGCCGTCTGTTCTGAGCGCGTCGATCCTCAAACTCCTGGCTATCCGCTGCGGAAGCTCCTATATGCGCGCTGTACAGTGCTGCTGGAACGCCGTCAACATGGAAGGGTCGGGCAAGCTGTGCGGTGAAGACCTGCTGGCGAGCGTGCAGACACACGTGTGCCGCTACCTTTCTGCGTGCTTGGCGCTCGACAACGGCGCTGCGGGGACGGAAAGCAATCCGCCTCAGATCGGTGACTATGCCTCGGCTCCTGCTGCTGACGCTCTCCCCTTGAAGACTCCTGCTGCGGGTCTTTCGTCGGAGACCAAGCTCATGATGCCAGAGCCACAGAAGGCCCCGCAACCGGCTGCACCACCACCGACTTCGGCGAAGTCGATTCCTCCTCCGCCGCCACCCACGCGGCGACTCTTCCGCCAGAGACTTCGTCCAACCGAGGACGTGTCATATCGGGAGCCGTTGGGTCTTGATACTCCCAATAAGGAGCTACCGGCACCAAAGGGTAATAGCCTACTGTCTAGCTTGTTTCGTTGTGTCCGTTTCTTCGCCAGCATAACTAACCGCAGTTCATATATAGCAATCGATCCGCCTACACCTCCGGCGCCGCGTTCTGTGGAACCAGCCGCCATTGTTCCGCCCCAGCCTCAGACTAAGACTACTGTGTCTCCGGTGTCGCCTTCTCCGGTCCAGGAGAAGCTTGCCAAGCCAAAAATGCGCCTTTACAGCCAACTGCAGGTCCCGCTACCAACTGAGATTGTTGACCGCTGGAACACGGTAGTCATGCACCAGATCAACGGAGCGCTCAAGTCATTCTACCGCAAGCACTCCGAGTCTGTCGAGATCTCACTGGAGTCCGTCGGCCCATCGCCGACCATGACCAAGCCGACGGTGCTTGTCGTGTGCACGTCGGTCGCGAAAGTGCGCGCCATCCTGAAGAAGAAGCTGGCGGATCTCTTCGACGAGACCAACCGCCACAGCTTCGGCCTGAAGGTGTGCAGCGGCCAGCTTGTGCGATCGCGCAAGTCGGACGTCGACGCCGGCGACATTGCGTCGCGCAGCATGGCGCGGACGGCGAGTGGCCGGTGGGACCTGGACGACGGGTCGGCCAATCCGGGGTACCAAGAGCGGCCGGGAAACGGGGCAAGCATCGGCGCGTGGATCGGCGATCGCCATCTGCCGCCGGTGAGCTTTGGAGGCCTCGTTATCATCGACGACAAGCCCTACGGTATGACCGTTCATCACATGCTCGACGACCCGGATAGTGACGTCGCGCGAACGACGATGCCCGGGAAGGGCGAGCTGCGGTCAGCGGCGCGGCCCCCGGCACCAACTGCCCCGGTGCCGGCGGATGCTCGTCGCAGCCGGGGTGGAAAGTGGGCACCCGACTCGGATGGCGAGGATGCGGATGAGCCGGATGCAGCTAGCGAGACTGGCGATGAGGCACGCACGGAAGTTGGCAATGGTGACGAGTACACGTTCCAGTTCTCCGACTCGGATAACAGTGACTCGGAAGCGGCCTTCTCCAGTGACGTCGAAGACTCGGACGAAGGCGAGCCTAGCGATGACGAGAGTGACACGGAGATGTATACCGAGCCCGGTGACATTCCTGGCATCGAACCCGGGTGCGGCGAGGGCTACATCGTCACGCAGCCGGCGATGGACGATGTGGAGCACGGGTACTACAGCGCCGCGCCCGACACCGCCGATAACGAACACATCACCACGTTCGGAGTGGGCGAGGTGTTCGCGTCCAGTGGTATCCGCCGGCGCAACAAGGACGGGCTGATCCACGAGATCGACTGGGCACTTTTTGAGTTCCAGGCCCGGCGGCTCCCGGACACTAACGCTATCCCGCGTGTTGTCGCGACGGGTGGTGGGGCTGGGGCACCGGCGATCATACAGCCGACCACGGTGTGTCCGACGTCCTCGCTCCCCGGGCTCGAGGTGCAGTGCATGGCACGCACCAGCGGGCTGCAGACCGGGGTGATCCTGCCGGCGCTGACCAGTGTCAAGATCCACGGCCGCGCATCGCCGAGCCACTCGTACCAAGTCTGCTGCGAATGCCGGGCGCCAACCCCGCCAGCACCCCGCGCGCGCAGCCACGCGAAAGCCAGCCCGTCGTCCTCTCCAACGGCATCTGCGGCGACATCGCCCGCGCCGATCGGTATCCCCGGCGACAGCGGCGCGTGGGTGGTTGACCGCCGCCACGGCCTGCTCTGCGGCCACGTGCTGGCGTGGAGCCAGCGCCGCCAGGTGTCGTACATCTGCCCGATGGACGTGCTGCTCCTCGACATCGCCGAGACGCTCATGGCCACCGAGGTGCGTCTCCCCGGCGGCGAGGCGTTCGTCCGGCTCGCCGATGCGGCCGAGGAGGAGAAACGCGCGGCGCCGATCGTGGGCGGCCGTGGACTCGCGGCCGACCGCCCGTCGCCGCTGCCGCCGCCACGCCCGCGCAGCCGGGCGACCGCGGTGGTGCCGGACCAGAAGACGGAAAGTGACCTGTCGATCTACGAGAAGGAGGCGTCGATGCGGTTCATCTCCGAGGGCCTCGCGGGGATTGGTGTCGCCGGCAAGCCGCTGCGCGTGCCCAGCTGACTGCCGGCCGCCGTCGGGAATTCAGCCGAGGGCTGGTGCCGGCGGCTCCGCGAGTGGTGTGCGTACCGGGGCGTGGCGGGTCGAGGGAATGCGGTGGCGGACCGCGGGGTGTTGCCCGTGTGTTGAGAAATGATGATACGATTCGGGGGGTTTTCTTTCCTTGGGGTGAGAAGAGTCCGGTGCTTCGTCTTCTCCGCTCTGCCCTCTCACATGTGATGTCATGTGAATGACTTCGACTTGTTTCTAGGTTTAACTGTGATACTCTTTTGCATCTGATATCCGGGCCTCTGTAGCCCTCCTTTCCCTGGTTTTTTCTCTTGTGTGTCTTTGTAAGTACCGACTTCGTGGTCTGTGTTCTATCATTAGCTTCGGTAATACATGTATCTTCATTGATGGCAAACCAAACGGCCGTTCTAAGTGACTTGTTGTGATGTTCTCTGTTTCTGCACATCGGTTCCTGACACTGAGCGACTACATGAAATCATCCTCCCAGTCCGAGTTGCGGTCCTGGTTGCTCGAAGCAGCCATGTTCCCGTCGGTGAACAGCTCGTCGTAGGCGTGGTCCTTCTGGCGCTTCTTCTCCTGCCACTCCTTGGCCTGGCGTTCCTCCTCCTTGCGCTGTCAGGGGGGGGGGGTGTGTCAGTAGAGGCAATGCGCGCAAGATGCAGAAAAAAAGGGCGCGCGGACATACCCGCTGCACGGTGGCGGCCTGCTCGGCCCTGCGCAGGTCCTTGAGGTGGGCGTCGCGCTCGTCCTGGAAGTCGGGCTTCTTCTCGATCCTGGTCTTGTTGAGGCGGTTGACGATGGCGTTCTCGCGCTGCGCCACCAGGATGCGCTTGACCTTGCGGTGGTCTTTGAAGCTGACCTGGCCGACCTCCATCGAGCCGTCTTTCTTCAGGTTGGACCACGGCGTGTAGATGACGGTGATGTTGTCCTTTTTGTTGCCTGGGGAGGAGGGTGGCTGTCAGTGCGGGCCACCAGAGCCGGAGATGATGGGGGAGAGGGACGGGTGAGAGAGGGGGGGGAGGGGAATAGGGGTGCGGACCCTCGATTGAGTTCGCCTTGGTCAACTGTGCGAGATCGTCTAGCAGGGCCTTGGGGATTGCGTCCCAAGTCTGGTCTGGGGCGAGGCGCAGGTAGATATGGGCGCTGGAAAGTTTGTCGACGTGGAACTGGCGACATGGCCGCGTCAGTAGTCACGCATTTCAAGATGTACTAGCAAGTTGAAAGAGACACTCACCCTGTAGAAGAGAGACTGTCAGAACCGTATCTTCAAATTGGAGAGAGAGATGTCAAGCGCTTCGTCTCCCAGGGGAGAAAGGGGGAGGATGTGAGATACCAAACGTCTTCTTCCCAGCCAAACTTGATGAGATCCTCATCTAGAAAGCAGCCAACGTCAGAAAATGTGCAGCCGGAACAACGACATCGCACCGGCGCCGGGTCTTACTCTCAAACTTGTCCTTGCCGACGTAGACAAAGGCCGGCGGATCGACCGCGGTGGAGGTGAAGTAGTACACCATTTTAGGTGGGGGGCGATTGTGCCGGTCGCTTGGGCGCTGTGACCTGGAGAGAGACGAAGGAAATATTGATACGAGAAGTGCAGGACGGAAAGGATGCGCTGCTATGTTTCTGCAGTTGAAGATATGGTTCGACTGCTGGAAAGAAAAAAAGGGGGGGAAAATGAGGGCGAAAAGGTGGTGATGCAATTTTGGGGGTTGGGATATTCTTTGCTGGGCAGAACGAAATTTATTTTATTTTCTTTTATTTTTAGACGGAAAAATCTTAGGGTTAGGGTGGCTACGGATAGCACGGTAACCCTACGGGGAACTAATAGTTCAGGCCTAGTAACCCTGGATAACCCTAGACTCGAATGAAAGCCTAAGGGCGAGTTACGGTAGTAAAGCACATGTAGTTGCAAATCCAGACAAGACTCTGTCTCACCATCGAGCCGACGTCCAGGCTTTTGTGGTGCTGGGAGTTAGTGCAGGTGAGAATGTTCACGTCTTTCACTGTGGCGTGGTAGTTTATTTAGTGGTTCCCACAGGATCCCAATAGGCAGGCCAGAGTGCAAGACATGATGCAGACGAGTGCCCGAGGAACAATTCGCAAAACATGAAAGGCATACAGATGCCGCGCTTTCCTCCGGAGAATCGTCTTAAGATGGAAAGAAAATTCAAGCTTCCCGCTCCATATATGTCTGCATCAGTGTTACACAGTTGTCAGGCATTTGTCTAATCTTTAGACTCTATGGACTGGAAATCGCATCGGCATCTCAGGGTTATGGTCATTCTGGACGGCTACAGTAACCCTAGGAGGAACTAACAGTCCAGCCCCAGTAACCCCGGATAACCCTAGCTGAGCTGAAAGCCTTAGGGTTGTAACGCCTCACAAAAATGTTCGGGAAATGCTGTTGTGGAAATGTTGTGTAGAAGGGTCGAAGAGCAAGTGCCAACGACTTCTTTTTAGACTTGGTTTTTTTCTGGACTTGGTTTGGCGCTAATTCGTCGTGCAAAAGATAACCTCACTATATGATAAAAAGTCTGGCTATGGCAGCTATGCCGTGCTGTCCGCCATCCAGTGTCTCCTCCTCCTCCTCCTCCTCCTCTTCTTCTTCTTCTTCTTTTTCTTTTTCTTCTTCTTCTTCTTCTTCTTCTTCTTCTTCTTCTTCTTCTTCTTCTTCTTCCCTTCTTAGTGTATTATATTTCTCTCTATCTTCTTCATCCACCACTATATCACAACCCATCAAACCCCCCCATACTGAACCATGAGCTCGTCAAATGCTGCCACTACTGCAGCGCGCCCACGCCGTCATCGTATCAAATATATTGACAGGCTTTCCGACCCGCAGAGGTCAGAGATATGCGCGCTCTTTCGACTAGCCACCCTAGAGTCAACAATGGCCACTTTTAAGAGCCGCCACAGGGAGTTTTCAGGAATGAAGTATGTTGCTGGCCTACCCTCCCCCCCGTCGCCTCCTAGGCAAAATGATTATGTGCTAACTGAAAGTCCAGGGAAGCGTCCTTTCGGCGAGTCATCAAGGAAGCAGGCCTGCGGAAGAACCTCTCCAAGACCATGTGGAATCGCTCCCAGCTGATCCCTCGCATGTCGCTGGCGTCTTCGGAGCCACAGTCCGGGATCCTGGTCTCGCCTCCTGCCGGCTGCGCCGCCGTGGGAGACGGCCATGCTGACCGGCGCACCAGCGATCCGCCACTGTCAACCACTCTCTTGCTCGGTCTGCCGACTGCCTACTCAGTCTATGTCCCGGAGCTGGATACCTCCGGCGCTGATCTGCTGGATGCTGAGCAGTTCAATTTCAATGCCGACAGCATTGCTGGCTATTTTGGGGGGGTGGACTTGGCCGACTATGGTTTTTTCCCTCTCAACCTTGGAGCACACTGGGTTGGTTAATACGGGCACAGTGCACTTAACACCCCGACCTGTTAGTCGGAAATCGCACTCTTAGGAGAGGTGGCTGCTGGCTGCAAGGGAACAAAAAACCCGGCCATCTACACCATGATCTAACCCTAGTAATTACACAAATTGGCTGGTGATACGATAACCGTGAAAATGCTATTTACACCCGTCTAACCACCATCCACCTTTTCCTAAAGAAAGGCGCGCAACCTTCGCTCTACTAACTTCCTGACGAGGCGGCTCGCAAGGAAAGTCTGCTGGCCGTCGCTGTTCGAGATGCTGTCCTGCGCGAAGTCTCGCGCCACCCCACTTCTTCCAGCCAGTGCTGAAGTAGTGTCTTTAGGGACCACGAGAAATCCCACTACGCCACAATGAAAAACGTGGACTGGTGGTTTTTACGTTTTGCATTGTGGCGTAATGGGGTTTGGCTAACATTTTGCGTTGCGGTTAAAATTTCCGCGAGAGGACATGACTGTTGATTTCATGGTGCACTTACACACTCCCTACAGAAGTTAGAAACAATTTGAACCCTAACCCTAAAGCAATACTACTGGCTGGTGATATGGCAACTATGACTATGAGGCATACCCTGAATTTGAGATAATGAAAGCTACTGCTATATGCTCCTGGCCTAGCTTGTATCTTTCTTTACTATCATCAAGATGAACTTAGTCTATGTGCGGCTCATAATGCAAAGGAAGAAAGGATGGCTGTTTTTGCTGGCTCTTACATGAATGACATTTCGTCCAATGTTTTCTTCTTCTGCTATGGGTCCAACTTCTGGAGCTGACTGGGTATATGTATAGACGATTCTGTCTCGTCAGTGACTTTCACCCCCTCAGATATACCGTGTACTAGAGATATCTGTAAGATGTTAGAGACATCGTCCTCACCGAACGATGTACATCACAATGGCTGGCTCAAGGCCAGTCCACGTCTCGGTGCTCATCTCATATCACCACTTATCACCACTTATCACCACTTATCACCATTTACACCCTCGTTCCTCTTATTCTGCCTGTGTTTCTGTTTCCTTGTCTTGTGCCTTTTATCCTAATTGTCTTCCTTTTGTTTCCAATCCCTCTCACTCTTGGCTTTAACCCTCATACACCCTTCCTCCCCTGTCAAGTGGTCTCCATCCATAGGTGCTAGTTAAGAGCTCACTCTCAAGGTCTTTGGTAATTTTCCTTTCTTTCCGGTGACCAGGTTTTATTTGACTCGAGTCACTTCACCAGTGAACTTCCTCTGCCGCGTCTCCGATACGGAGAGTCGCGGCAGCGGTCCTCGGTCGGTCTCCGACACTCACTAGAGGAAACATCTAGGATCCTCAAGGGACCACTCCCCCCCCATCTTCAGAGCTGTGGTAAGTCGATGAGTCTTTGCCCACCAGGTACATCTTCAAACAAGGTATCACAGTATACTAACCCCAGGTCGATATACTCCATACTCAGAAGACCCATCGAGAGCCAGAGCGGTGGGAAACCGACGATTCCACCAACCTTGACTTCCTAAAGTTGTTCTCAAGATAGTCCTTCGCTCACTATGGACAGCGACAACACTTATGCCGGGGACGAGGATCCTCAGTACCCAACCACTGGGCCAGGAGATCCGAACTTCTTTGCGACTGGGCCCGCAGACCCCAGCTACCCGTCCGCTGGGCCCGCCAATCCCTACCTAACCACCGGACCGGGAGATCCCAATTACCTGGCCACTGCACCCGCGAATCCCAACTTCTCGTCGACGGCACCTGGATATCCGAACTACCTGGCCACTGGGCTCACGGATCTCAACTACCCAACTCCTGGCTCCGGGCATCCCGACTACCTCACCACTGGCCCCGGAGCCCTCACCAACTTGACCACTGGGCTAGGAGGCCCCAACTACCTGCCCCCTGCACCCGCGAACCCCAACGACCTGGCCGCTGGCCTCACAGATCTCAACTACCCAGCCACCGGCCCCGCGAATCCCTACCTGACCACCGGACCGGGAGATCCTAGTTACCTGACCACCGGACCGGGAGATGCCAGTTACCTGGCCACTGCACCCGCGAATCCCAACTTCCCGTCGACGGCACCTGGATATCCCAGCTACCCGGCCACTGGGCTCGCAAATCTTAACTTCCCAACTCCTGGTTCCGGAGATCTCACCATGGTGACCACTGCGGAAGGAAATCCCAACGCCCTGGCCACCACGCCCGGCAGCCTGACCAGTGTCCTGATGGCCCCCCCGATGGTGGATGGGCCAGGCCAAGCCATGCAGACCGCCATGCCTCCGCCCCCGCGCCCGCTCCGGCACTTGCAGGTCGACCACCTGGCCCGGGAGTTCGGCAATTTCATCCGCACCAGCGTCGCCGCCTTCCAGGGCGGCGCGTTCCCGACGCTCTTCGCCGGCTTCGACGAGCCCGAGTACCCGGCGGCCCACGACCTGACGCAGGCCCGGCGCCTCCTGCCGACCAACGACGACGAGGCGTACGCGCGGGGCCTCAAGGCGCTGCAGTGGCCGGTGGTCCACCCGACCAGCTTCCACAGCTTCTTCAGCACCTACCTGCACATCCCCGCGCTGCTGTGCGGCCTGTGCGCCCGGCCGTCCGGCACCGTCCTGTGGGAGCATGTGCTCGAGAGCCACCTGGAGATGCTGCAGTCGCTGGCCTCGCTGCTCAGCCCCCCGTTCCGGGACATTGCCGCGAGCTACAGCCGCGTGCTGTCGCTGGTCCTGCATGATCCCCGCGAGAATCGGTCGGCGTCGGTGCTGGCTCTGATCAAGACGCTGGCTCGGGCGTGGGCGATGATTTTCACCAACATCTTCGGCCAGTGGTCCTGGGCGAGCGTTAATGCCATCCTGCACTGCCGACGCGTGCAAATTTCGGATGCCGACTAAACCGGTATGACTAGTGCATTTGTCTGGAGGAGAGGTCCCCCATGGCTTGCAGTGGAATGTTTTCCTGCCTTTCGAAGCAGCAGTATGGGGGTTTTGTGTGGGGGATATGGGACTCGTGTGCCTTTGAGGGCCAGCTTTAGTGACAGAGACATGATGAATGATGTGATGCGAACAGGGTGTAAGTAGTCCATATAGACCGACTCTTTAGAAGGAGGAAGCGGTATAGACTAGTCTTAGCATCAATTGATCAGTATCACACAATGCATTACCAGAAAGGGAAACTACCAAAGTGCTTTCTTCATAACCCTAGAGTGACTCGGGAGATATAAAATGAAAGTTCCCGCATGAGAGCGTCCTTTGAAACAATGAGAGTATTTCTATAATTAATTTGTTATTATTTAAGTTGGGGCAGTTTATGGCGCCAAAGCGGGTATGAGTGGGTCAAAACGGGCCCTAAAGAGCTCTACCGGGAGCTATTTATAGTGGATATCCGCCTATCAGGCATGAAAATAAGCGGGAGGACCCTTAGAGCTTAAAATACAGGCCCCTGTACCTGGCTAATATAGCTGGACAGAAAACTAAGGACTACGACAGTTTTGACAACTGAACTTCTGGGTTCAAAAACACGGGAAATAATGAAGGAGGCGAAAGTAGGAAAAGTTGTGGGCGGGCTATCAAATCTGGGTGAGCAAAAATGCCAGTGCACATAATCTGATAGCAAAGCCAGATTCGTCAAGTATCGTTTGGTATTGACTGGCAAGAGCCGGCCATGTCCGGCCCCACCACTCCGGCCCCGCCGCCGTGCAGTTGGCCGGGTATTTGCTGCTATCGAAATGCCCGCTCCTGGAGAGATTTTATTGTCAATGGTTGCTGCTCTCTTGACTGTCCTGGCCTGCTCGGTTAACGAGGGAAGCTGCCGGAAAAGGTCTCCGGTCAAAGGCACGAAGCTCCAAGTCCCGACACCTTAGAGGCTCCCCTACCCCGGACTTTAGAAGATGTATGATGGCCATGCCTTACTAGTCTATAAGTAGTATACAGGCATACTAGGGTATCTTTTCACCGTTCTTGGCGCCTATCCCTAACTTTGAACCCTAGCCCTAGAGTGCTCTTTTTAATCAAAGCAAGAAGTCTTTTCCACAGGTACTTCTTCTTCTTCTTCTTCTGCCTCTATACTGGTTATCAAGGGCATCTTTCCACCACTCTTGGCGCCTATCCCTAATTTTAAACCCTAGCCCTAAAGTACTCTTTTTAATCAAAACAAAAATTCTTCCCCACAGCTACTTCTTCTTCTTCTTCTCCTTTTTCCTTCCTTCGTACCAACTAACTTTCTTCCTACTAACCAACTTTCTTCCTACCAACCAACTTCCTTCCTACCAAACAATTTTTTCCTACAAAACAGGCGCTACACGAAACCAAGTCCGCAAAGAGAGAGAGAGAGAGAGAGAGAGAGACACACATAGAGAGAAAAAGAGAGAGAGAGAGAGGCACACACAGAGAGAAAAAGAGAGAGAGAGGGAGACACGCACACAGAGAGAAAAAGAGAGAGAGAGGGAGACACGCACACAGAGAGAAAAAGAGAGAGAGAGAGAGAGACGCACACACACACAAAGAGAAAGAGAGAGAGAGACACAGAGGGGGAAAGAGAGAGAGAGGGGGGTGTCCGAGTTTTGGCGGGCGTGGAGGGGCGTGGAGTACGGTAGCTCCCTGAATGCCTTTAAGAATTGAGGAGTCAAGGCAGGATACAAAGCAGGGGGGGGTGTATGCTCGGTTCCTGGACCCCCATAGAAGTAGCGCTAAAAGACCCACTAAAAAGATACTTCTCAACATCCTTGTTGGATTTTAGCGCTTGGTAGAAACTTTTACCAGTATGATAGTACTAACCAACTTCTTTCCTATTAACTTCCTTCCTACTAGATATAGTAGTTCCTTACTACTCCTTTAAGCTTCTAGGCAGACCCATCAGCAGATATAATACTAAATAGGCGCTACACGAAACCAAGTCCGTAAAGAGAGAGAGAAAGAAAGATATACACACACATATACACATATAGAGAGATAGAGAAAGAGAGAGAGGGAGAGAGAGAGAGAGAGAGAGAGGGAGAATTCTTTTGTTTACAGCGATACTGAACTGGGGGGGAGTGGGAAGGGAGTGGGGGGGGGGGGGGGGGGGGGGGGGGGGGGGTGTGTGCGAGTTTAGGTGTGGGTGAAATGTCTGGGGGAGCTATCAGAGGGGGGTGAGAGTTTGGACGGGCGTAGACTACGACGACTAGGCCCTAGAACTCACTTCCCTCGCTAACATATCTAGTCAAGGTCTTGAAGAGATAAAGAATCAAGTGAGAATACGCGACCGGGGTGAGGTGTAGCCCACCCTCTTCTAGTAGTCCCCACATCAGAGGGCAGGTTTCTCATGTATTATGTATCTGATAGAGATGCCTGGGGCATTCTTATACTTAGTGTTTTATTATCCTTACAAGAAACCAAACCTTAAATACCGACCCTCTCTTGCTCTTAACTGGCATCACAAAAGCTGTTACCGGTCGCCCTTTTCTTAGCAGATTTCTCTTTCTATTCGATAAGTTTAACTTCTTATAGATTTATGTCACGCTCACCCCAACCTTGAGACGATCCGATTTATCTCATCCTGGTATACGAACTTACTTACTTAGTACCGAGTTTCCCTAACTTATCTATCGGCATTTCCTGTTCCATGCACATTTGCTGTTCTGTGCACTTTGTTCGAACCTGTCCAAACGAACATTAAAGCGCCATGCCTAGCACTCTATTTATCTCTGCTATAAATCCATCACGGTTCCTCTATCTTTTGACTCCTAACTTAGCCCTTTGACTTTTTCTCTATTTCTTCCTTATCTTTCCCTTCGTTCTCTCCTTTTGCTTCACTTTCTTCCTTCTCTTTTCCCACCCACCATTATCTATCTATCTCACTATACCCTTTATCTGTATCTGCGACATTACCTATCTGACCTCAAAGCCATCAGCTTGCTTGATGCACTATCATTCTTTCCAAACACCCATCTTCTCTCCATATCATTACCACTTCTACTGCAGTCATGATGGCCCTTCATATGTCTACTGGCAACTTCCGCCTGTCCCGGCGAGATACTCGGACCACACGAGCCCGCATGGCCAAGATCTCCCCCTCTAACGCCGTTCGGATGGCTCATATTGCCGGTATTAGAGTCGGAAACACGTTGCAGCAGACTGTTAATGTCTACAAACAGAAGTCTAAAAGCAAAGAGCTCAGGTATCTCCATCCCCCCCCCCCCCCCCCCCCCNAAACACAGCCACAAAGGACCAAGTCTCGCTAACTGATCCTTAGCTTCTCTAAGCTCAGAGACATTGTCGATCCAATGGCTCCTAGAACCGGACTTTCCGACATGCTCATGCACGGCCTTCACCTGCAACACCCCCTGCCTCTCGATGAAGCCGCAACCACTGTCAAGACTCCCATGACCACCGCAGCCGACGCCACTCCCTCGCCCGTCATCATCGCCAATGCCGCTCCCACGGACATGTCCCGCATTGTCCAGGCCATGGTGGCCCAGGATTCGCTGCCGCTGGCCAATGCCAACTCCAAGTACAACCCGATGATCGAAGACCTCTGGGTGTGCATTTTCCAGCGCCCGGACCTTCTGCTGCCTGCCATCCGCGATTCGCTGCACACTGCCGTCGAGGTCCTTGACTGCCCGAGCGCCGAAGCCTTCAGCCTCGCCAAACTCATGCTCGACAATGGCAACGCTGATGGACACGTGGCCGTCGTTGCCGCCCTCATGTCTCCCGCAATGGTTGTGCCCCCCACGTCGCTCAGCACCTTCTTCAGCCGCTTCATCCAAGTGCCCGCCATGCTCTGCAAGCTCTGCTGGTCGCCCACCGACATTTCCGTGCAGGAGGAGATCTTCGTGCAGTACGTGCTGGTGCTCGAGGGCCTAGCTACCGATTCCGATCCCATGTTCAAGCCCGTCGCCACCAAGATCAGCCAGGCGCTGAGTGGCATCATGAAGATGAGCCCCGCGGCTCGCTACGTGGAGATGATGGAGCTGCTTCTGACGCTGGCCGATGCGTGGGAGAACGGCTTCGTGCACCAGTGCGGCCACGCGTCGTGGGAGGGCCTGCGGGCCAAGCTCAGACACCTCCACATCCGCAAGATCGCGGGCATTGAGCCTCTTCTGTGCGACTCGACCCCGCGGTACTTCGACGTCCTGGAGACCATGACGCGGGGAGCCCACGGCGAGGACCCCAACGTCCACGTCGTCGGCGTGCAGTTCGCCAGCCTGGCCTACGAGATCGAGTCGGGCCGGTTCCGGGACGCGTTCATCGCGCGGTCCGACGCCCTGATC
>LNGL01000019.1:203231-236657 GCA_001510565.1 Knoxdaviesia proteae | reverse complement strand
GCTGCTGCCGGGCCGCATGGCCGACGCGCTCACGCCCGACTTCCTGCGCATGGTGCTGGTGTGCCTCCAGGGCCAGGCCGCCTGGTACGAGCACCACGCGCGGAGCGTCGAGGCCGCGAGCTGCCTGGACGAGGCCATCCGGCTCGTCTGGACGGCCGAGGTCTCCGGTATCGCCGGCCCGCTGCGGCCCGACTGCGACGCTGCCGCCGCGCCGCGCGAGTGCTGGCAGCTGGTGCCGCTCGTCGCGCTCGAGCGGCAGCTCCTGCGCCTTCCCCTGCCCGATGCCGCGCGGGCCGACCAGGTGGTGTGCCAGCGCTACGGCCTGGCCTGCTGGAAGCGGATCGACCAGCGAGTCTTCCAGCACTAGCCGAGTTCCGGCCGGGGGCGCATTACACTCCCGTGCCAGATGCGACCTGGTAGGACTAGTTACTTCTAGTTTCTAACGCCTTTCGTTCTTCACTTTTTCTTCTGCTTCTCAAGTCCGTCCTACGTTACTCCTCCTCTATCTCTTACTTTTTAGCATTCAGAACCAACTAACCAACCAACCGGCCGGGGTTTTCTTTTCTTTCCGATTTCTTTTCTGATTTCTTCTCGTATTTCTTTTGGCTGTTAAGGGGTGGTGTTCCTTTGTTCTGCTGCTTATCTGTTTACCTCTACTTAAGACTCATTTTGGTATACTAAAAGCCTATAGTTATGGTTTGGTGTTTGGGTTGGGTGATCTTTGGATTAAAAATATGTGGAAATAAGGAGTTTTGTATTGTTGTTTGGGGATTCTTTCGAAGAGGATTTTTAAGGCTGGCTCTCTAGATAAGATCATCACGTGTAAGTAACTTATAGAACGAACTTTGAGGTTTTCATCCGGGCCTTCTGGCTCAGGTTTCCTCATAATATAACGACTCTCTCGTCTCTATGATCCTCTCGCGTGTGGCCTGCTCAATAGCTGCCGTGGTCCAGAATGTCGACGCTCCATATGTAGGTAACCGGGATTGCTTCCACCACCTTGGGCATCGTGTTCTTATGACGCCTCTCTCCAGAACGCCCTCTATTGCACGCCATATCTGACATTTCCGGATGCTAGCCATTCCCTCTGGAGGAGGAGTATGCCGTACAGTCAGCTGACATGAAAATAAACTTCCGAAAACAAAGACTTCGTTTTCCCTTGCCGAGGGCTTGAAGTAGCCAAACAGGTGCCGATCGAAGTCTCGGACACGGGTTGCAATGATTGTAGGCACGAAGACTGTGTATGAGTGGACCCCCAAAACCTCAGCACGGACCCCCACAGCTCAAACCCCACAAAGCTCGGCCCAACTTGAGAACGAAGCACTGGGATTGTTCTGCATCATTAGACTGACAACAGGAAGTGGGGACAGGTAAGATGGAACGGAGATTGGCTTGAGTTCTGCTGTTGGAGGAAATGCCCGATTTTGGCCGGCTGTCGGCCCGCTTACCTAACCCACCACGCCTGACGGAAAAAGCAGCGGTACCGGTATGAATGCATCTGCTCCGGCGGACAAGGATATATGAAAGTCACACTGTCAAGTTTGAGCCAGGGAAGGTTTATGCAAGGATTATGCTCATACGTCTATCTACGGCATGCGTCAACCAGCCCTTGATAAGGGAGCTGTTTACTCCCTAACGTAAGCTTAACTTTTAAAGTTATCTGTGTCCCAGTTGCGGGGAGGACAAGATTCAACGTTGTGTTTCGCGGAGTTTTCTTTGGTGTTTGTGCTCTCCTCTCCGCTCCACGTGTGACGCCCGCATAGGGATTGAAACCTGTCTTACCTAGGCTTCACATATCTCGGTGAACCCGCTTTCCTTGGCTGGCATGTGCCAACCGGGCCTGATGTTCCTTGAGGCGGGCAAAAGCGGGCATGCACAGCCCTGCCCCAGCAGCACTGGCGAGACTGACCTGTGCACACTTGCCGATTGCCGGAGTTGATTCCCGGTACCCGGAATGCCGGCTCTCGTGTCCTGGTCACACGGACGGTGAGTTGTGGCTGTCCTCGGTGTGACGAATCAGGTTCGGCACAGATTAGAAGCCACCGCTGTGCGACGGCTTCCGATGTGCGAACCCCTGAAAGCAGGTCGAAGCAGGGAGCCGGGTTCAGTCTACACCATGTGGGCGGTTACCCGCAGGAGAGACCTGCCATGGCATTCATGCGAGGACGACGTGGGATCGCGGCGATGCAGGAAATGGCTCAGATTTGACACGCCGTTGGGTGTTCAATTCGGGCATATATTGACGTTCTGGTGCGTTGTCTTGCATGGTTCTTGCATGGTTCTTGCATGGTTCTTGCATGGTTCCCGCATGTTGGCTTTCGTGTGCTGGTGGTTTCGGGCTCGTGGAATCGGTCACGTGACCAGGTCTCATCAGCCCCGAGTTGTTGATGCCTAGCCGTGCTGAGCCTCAAGACGGAGATTTTCTTATGCCGGCTTGGCGGAGCACGCACCTGGGCTTGGAAATCTGCAAAGAAAACGTCAGTAACCTCGCTATGGAGCGGATCTCCATACTGCAAATCATGAGTGGCGCGTCCGTTTCCTCCCCTCAGCACCCACCTGGCTGACGTCGCTTCTGAGTGGGGCGCATCTCAAGCTGATCGGCGCTTCTCCTTGTCGCTGTCGAAAAGGTGGTTGCCGGCTAGTAAGCCTAACCGCAATCCCGTAATCAGGGTAGGATCTCGACAATACCCTACGTGGAAGTCTTCTGCGAGAGCTGAGGGCTGGCTACGTGGCTGGCTTCGTGGCAGCACTGCGCACTTCTTGAGATGCGAAGCGCAGAATAGAGGCACACTTCTTGAGATGCGAAGCGCACAATGGAGAGAACGAGATGTACTTTATTTTTATTTTTATTTCTTTATGTCTCTCATAGAGGGGGGGGGGGGTACGACAAGTTTACGCGGGATTAGAGCCATGAATGGCAAACACCCAATACTTGGATGTATCTATAGGTATATGAGACATTCAGTACGTATAAGTGGTACATAAAGTACCTTGCACATGTGCGGGTGGTTTTTTGGTGTATCGTGTGCCCTACCACAACATGGGCTAATAGAGGCCTAGCCAATCATCGTCCACACAATGCCAAATTAGGCAAGTGCCCCCAGGGGCAAAAAAATATAAAACAAAATAAAATAAAATATAAATATATAAAATATAGAATATAAAAACAAAAACCCCCACCCCCGCCTTCTAAGCGGAGGCACCCACTGCCAATGCATCCCAGCTGGTGGGATCCACTTGTTGGACATAAAAGCATGGGAAACGAAAGCCAAGCAGAATGTATCGGGGTGCATGACTACTGTACCTATAGGAGGCATGTAGGTACCACTATTTTTGCAGGATTATCCTGAGGTTAAAACAAATTCATGCTTTCCTAGTAACTGTTTCTCCATTCGTGGGCTCCAACTGTACGTCATTTGTCTATCGTTCGGACGATGTACGAGGAGTAACAGAGTGCAGTCCTACGCTCTAGCAGCACGGCTAGCCCCCCCTTTCTATTTTATTCTTATTTTACTTTATTTTTATTTTATTTTTCTTTATTTTATTTTATTTTATCTTTCTTTTTCTGGCAGTGGAGTCAGAGTGGCTACTCGGTCCCTTGGCTACGTTGGTTGAATACCACGTGTCTTGGGCTCTTGGCTGGTGAGGTCTCCTGGATATTTATCAAGTACTTAGGGTTAGCAGTTGGTCAGGGGGTTCGCACTATTCTCGCCTGGTCACTGATTCAACCGTCAACTGAGGTGGAAGCTAGGAAAAACGGTCTCTCACAGTATATGTACATCAGCACTTAGGGTTAGATCAACGTTCCTGCGAATCCCCACCGGAGGAGGCCTCTGTTCTCTCTCACGCTCTTTTTCTTTTCTGTCTCTACGATAACGGGAAGATGGGACGGCAAAGCGAAGAAAAGCAGCTCTCGGGGAACACCCCATCAACTTTGTGGTAGTAACTAAATCACGTACCACTTCCTTGCTGGGATGCTGCTGAAGTGGTTCCTTAGGGTTACTAAGGGTTTCTTTTCTTGATTACATACGTACCTAGCTACATGCTCACCCAACATACACTCACAGGTCAGTCGACGTTTCGTCAACACTGGAGATGTTATGTGCGATGGTCACCACGTCAGTTCCACCACAGCCGCAACCGATACTTGCTGGGTGAGACACCATGTCGATTTACGCTCTTGGAGATAAGTGTTGTTCTTGGAATGAACCCACACACACACACACACACACACACATACGCAGGCCCGGGTTGGCTTCAACTCAAGAAGCCGTTGACAGCGCCTCAAACCTTGGAATATCCGAGCAGCAAGCAGCAAGAGCCGCCCTCTCAACGTTCAATAGACGACCCCCGTGCACCAGTCAACCATCCCAGCTGAGGTGTGCACTCTGGTCGGTGTTCCTTTCCAGTACTCTTCTTGTGGGCTGGCTGGCACTTTCTTCGCTCGCTCCGCAACATACCGGCGAGTCCTTTCCCATCCGGTCAGAACTGATTCCGGCTCCTCTAACTACTTTCTCGATCCTCATCATGCCATGCCGTATTCCGATTCCCCTTCCACCATTGGAGTGAGCCATCGACCTCGCTGGATTCTGGCCAAGTCTTCTGCCATCACAAGCACGAAATCCGGCTGGCTCTATCTGTTTGCCCTTTCCCTACGACCTACTACGCCTCAGACGCATTTCCGCCTTCCGAAGCACGGCATCCGGCTCCGTACCTCGCAATGGCGTCGTCGATTCCGACTACCGATCGCCCGACTCGCCGTGCTCAAGGCCACCTGACTAGCAGCCAGAAGTCTCACCTAGCCGTTTTGGCCCTCTACTACAAGCAGGAGGATACCTACAATATATTCAAGCACGCCTATCAAGGCGTTGATATAAGGTATGGCAACATGTCTCTCTCGTTGTGAATCCTTCTGCGGGCAACAGCCTTGATTAACTGCATCCTAGCCTCGGAGCTGTTCTGACTCTGCTGGGGAAGCCGAGTCCACGCCAGCGGGCTGGCGAGTATCTGATGCATTTCCTTGCTCTATTCCAGCTCTTTACCGCCATCCACAGCTCCCCACTTCCGTTCCCTGCGACACTCCGATTCAACCTCGAATCGATCAGCTATGGCCGTCCCAAGTTCTCCGTCAGTCAGAGACTCCATTATGCTGTTTTGTTGGTCGGGCACCCAGTGACCCAGGCCATCAGCCGATTCACTGAGTCCCACCAAGACTTTCCCAAGCACCAGTACGTGTGGCTATCCCCAGATGCATGTGGAGGAAAGG
This sequence comes from Knoxdaviesia proteae, assembly GCA_001510565.1. NCBI lineage: Eukaryota > Fungi > Ascomycota > Sordariomycetes > Microascales > Gondwanamycetaceae > Knoxdaviesia > Knoxdaviesia proteae. Next base: position 231,391 of record LNGL01000019.1, on the reverse strand, counting down.
GGAGCAATGCTTTACTAACTGGGCACAGCCTAAAGCGCCTTCGCGATGAATCTAAAAAGATGAATCCGCGCATGTGGCTCTGCGAGTACCTGCTCCGTTTCCTCAACCATCCAATCCCGGCAACCGCCAACGACAGTGCCCCCGCAATCTTAAGCGATATCGTCGGCCGTGCTCCCGCTGATAACATGTTCCATCTGCTCAACTACATCACCGATCCCTCCTCTCGTCTGCCGAGGCTCAGTCTTCGTGGTTTTGACGTGCTCTCTCAAGAAGTTCAGCAGTGCGTTGATCACATCACCAGCTTTCTCCCATCCCGTGGTCGTCCTACAAGCCATCCTGCTTTTGACACCATCGACTATCCCCTCTACCAACTGCTTGATATCGCCCAGCTCATGGCCGCTGATACCGAGACGAATATCAACGATGCCAATCTTGTTGCACACACTGCCGTCGGTTTAATGGCCGCACTGTCTCCTCCCGAAACCGTCAACGAGTTCTTCAGCATCTTCCTACACGTCCCTGCAATGCTATGCGCACTCTGTACACCGCCTGCTCTCCCAATATCAGTCTCATGGAAAGAAAGTCTAGAAGCCTATATAAAGTCTCTCGAACTGCTGCTTCCCAGCACCAATGATCATTTTCGACCCCTCGCAACCGTGATTATCCGTTGCCTTTCCAGTATTTGGCAAAACAAGTATCACACGTGCTACTCGTTTATGATCCAGTTCATAAAGGGAATCGCCGATATCTGGAAAGATGCTTTTGCCAGCAAATATGGCCGGGAATCATGGGCTAGTCGACATGCTGCTCAGAGATACCTGCAGATCCGAGCATTGGATGCTAGGCAAGGCCTCTACGATAGAGTCCATGACAACCATGATCTCTTAGACGAACTCACTCGCATGGCCAATCCATTGCGTGCCGGCTATCTGTGTCCGCTGGAGCTCATGAGCCTGGCCTGTCAAGTTGAGCAAGGCCACTTTCAGGCCGACTTCATTACTCGAGCAGAAGCATATTATATGCACACAATAACAGAGCCGGACGTGTCTCTGGGAGATAGACACTCGCTCCGAGCGCTGATGACATGCTATCAGGGGCAGGCCATGTGTCGACTGCGTCTATGCGACACCGATCGCGCCGAGGCCGACTTTTACATGGCAATCAATACCGCACTGAGTGTCGACACAACTTGCCCACTCACCCCACTCCCAACAACACCGATAACGGCCCTGGAATTCTGGCAGCTGCAGCCATATATTCTGTTTGAACAGCACCTGCGGAGAGCCGGCCGACCGTCCGAGGCTGATTCCATCGCCGGCAAGCGCTACAATCTCCACTGCTGGATGCACATGGTGTTGGCTGGAATCGAGTGAGTCGTTAGTGTGGCAGGTTATCGTTAACCTCACGGGTAGTATAAAGTGGTTGTTTCTGGGATTATCTTCTTTCTTTTTCTCTACCCTTTTTGTTTCGGCGCGTGGTGGGTTATCGCTAACGACATAGGATAGACTGGTCCGTTCTGGTATCTTGTTTTGGGTATCGAGATATTGGAAGATGGAGTTGGAGGCTACTGAGTTAGGTTACTTCATTACTTGAACACTTCCTGTCTTGGGCCATCGGTTAGTAGGTCTCTTGGTTGTTTGGCTATTTTGTGCGTTTCCCCTCCAGGACGAAAACAAGCATAGAAATATGTCTATAAGATATTCTATCTTCAAGTCAGTCGTTTAACCGCTTGCCACCTATCAAACCCAAAATCCCAAATTTGAAGTTGCATGAGTATAACAGGTGTTCTAGCGGAGGAGAATACGGGCGGCAAGAGATAACATGCAGTAGCTGCCGGTACCTTTTACGGACCCAGGGAGGATATGTGATCGAACCTCCTCGCGTCGGGATATTGATTTGACTCTTTACTCCTAGAAGCCCATGACCCTGCTTGACAAGTGTGGTACGGAGATACGGAGATAAACCTGAGCAATATACTGAAGTATCTGTTAAACCAATGTCGGATGTCAAGAGAAAGGACACTTGCAACATACAAACGACGCAGACGGCGTTCCGCAAGAGTGACAGTCCGGGGTGTATCAGCGGAACCCCCGGTCCGGCAACTCCCGTGCTGCCGGCTCAGCCTACTACTCCTTCTACGGGCCCTCAGTGAACACAAGCTCGAGGAAAATGAGACACTGTCTGATTCATGGGCCCCGTCCACGACTGCTGATCCGCACCCGGGCAACATCAGCGGCGCCAACCCGGCCCACCAACTGACCAGTGACGCGCCCGCCGTCCCGGGGGGGGGGAGGGCATGGAACACGTCCGGCCGGCACACACAGCAGGAAAGCCGGGGGCTGCAGCGGTGATACACCCGGTGCCGTCAGCATCCCCAGATACGAGCACCCCGGGGTGGGAGATACAAAGGCCGGGGTCCCCGGTAAGTAACTAACTGGACGAGACACGCACCCCCGGCTGGATCTCGTCGTACAGGGTGTCGGCCACGACACGGCCCGGGCTGGGGGCGCTCTTGGGACGCCGGCAGGCTTGGCGTAAGACCGGCCGCTTCATATCCGTCTCGAACAAGAACATGCAAGGGGCTATGTCCAGTGGAACAAGGAGCCCGATCCATCTCCGCCATCCTCTTTTCACCTGCTAAAGCAATGTACACGGCAAAGCCCCAGGATATGCAGCTTCGGAGATGGATATCTGGAGATGCGCAACGTGGCCTCTGGTCGCCTGGAATAGACGCTCCCCAGGCGAAGTCGCTGCCGTGGCCGAAGTCGAGGTGGGTAGCTGTCGAGCCCTGCTTTGGCCTAGCGAAGGTCCGGCGGCGAACACGGTGGGAACTGCCGCGCAGGACTTTGGCAACGGTTGCGGGGGCACATCTGGGGAGCTGTAAAGACACAGTCCGTCTGTTCCCCACGGCCCATTACCGCGGAATGTTGCGTTGAAAAGCGCCCGGTTCGGAGGGACATCTAAGGTAATGCCAATGTCACGCTGCAGATAGAATGGGGCCGAGATATGTCGTGTCTGTCTTTGTTTCCCCCCTCGCAGGATTCCCCTGTTGACTCTCAAAGACCGGGCTGTCTTGACTCAAAGGAGGGCCAACACGACGAGCTCTTGACAGCACTTTGGGAGTCTGCGCTTCCGGCTGGGGGGTTCCAGACAGAGTGAGTGGGACCCGCAGGTGCGGTGGGTTTTTGACAGCACTTGTGAGGAAGAAAAGAAATCACGAATAGGTAGATCATGGAACAGGAATGTAGTACGGCTATACACAGGCGGCGGAAGTCTTGGACACCAATCGATGGTACAGAGGCCTAAGTCCTCAAGATGTATTAGGGCAATCAAAACGAGAAACAAATAAGACGATACCAATACTCGTCTATATGCGTACACCACCACTCGACCCGCTCCCGGTGAACAGGCGCAGAATGCCGTTGGACTGCTGCCCCTCACCGCTACTCCCCGCCCCATCCGCTGCATGCGCCGGGCCAAACCACTTTGGCCGCGCATCCCCAATGTCTTGCAGCCACTTGGGCGTATCCAGCGCATCGATGGTGTTCTTCATGCGGTGGCCCAGTAGTTGGAAGAAATTCTCGTCTTCTGGCGCCTCGGCGGCTGCCTCTAGCCGCACATTCCGCGCCGGCCCGCTGCGGCCCGCTGCAGCGGTCCTGCTGCCACCCGCGCCATCAACAGCAAGCCGCGATGGAGACCGTGGCGCCCCGCCGCGCACCCCACCTGCCCGGGGAACAGACAGCACGGGCGCTCCACGCGACCCGGCCGGTCCGGCGGCAGCGCCGGTGCTGCCACCGACCCCGCGCAGCCGCGAAAACGCCCCGCCGCCGAGCTCGCGCTCGATGAGGTCGCGGCCATCGCGCCACGAGCCGCCGTTGAAGCTGGAGTAGCGGTCGTCGCGGTCATCTTCGTCGCCGATGACATCGACGCCAAACCCGAAGAACCGCCGCACGCGGCCGTACACGCCAAACAGCGTCGCGCACACCGGCACCAGGATGAACATGGGGAACAGGATATCAAACCACCGGCCCAGCGGCGTGAGCACGACAAACTGACCGAGGAACTGGTAGAACGTGGTCTTGGTGTAGATCGTCTCCGACAGCAGCGTGAGGAAGTTGTACGACAGCGGCACGCTGAGCTTGGCCACCTGCTGCGCATACCAGAACGCCGATTCGTGCGCGGTGTTGCGCCGCACGAGGGCGCGTCCGCGCCACACCTTCACTTCGGTGATCGACACAAACGCCGCAACGCACATGTACATGATCCAGCACGCCGACACCACCTGTCCGGCGAACCCCACTTGGCCCTTGTCGCCGACCCAGTGGTGCACCACGCTGATGCGGATGATCGAGAGCTTAGGGAGCGCGACCTTCACCATTTCCGACCAGACGATGCAGGCAGAAGCGGCGGTGAACACGACTCCGAGAACTATGCGGAGGATCGGCAGGACCTGAACGTACAAGACGTAGCGGACGAACGGGGTGAGGATGATCGTGCGTGTCCAGAGCGGGTCGTCGGCCGAGGGGGGGTCGATATCGAGTTTCTGCGACGCTGCCGAGTCGAGAAGCGTCTGCGTGGCGGCAGCATCCTCCAGGAGCATGTTCCACTCCTTGACGTACCGACCCCGAGCATGGCGCGCGCGGACCAGCTGTCGCGTGAGGTCGGCCAGGTACTTTTCAGTAATCACGGTGGGGAGGCCGCGTGAGCTGATACCAGCCGCACGGCCGCCGGCAGCCGGGCCGAGCATCGACTCTGGGAGGTTAGCAATGTCCACGAGCTCTTCGATCCAGTCGCGGAACTCGCGCGAGCTGCCGGTCTTACGGCGGGCCAGCTCGGCCACTTGCGCCTCGATGTCCTCCAGCGTCAGCAACGAGTCCTCCATCTTCTCGTGGAGCTGTGGGGCGTGGCTCTGGATCCGGCGCAGGCGGCCGCTGATGCTGGCGTTGCGGAAAAGCGTCCGCGGGATCGAGACGAGGCCGTGGCCCATCAGGTATATGGCAAGCCCGAGACCCCAGCAGTAGGCAAGCGCCATGATGGTGCCCTTGAGCGAGTCGATCGACACGCCGTACGATATGAAGAGGTAGAGAAGTCCGACGAGGCCGGAGCCGACCACGATGGCGTGGAACTGCGCATTCTGGCGGAGGGAGTACATGAATCGGTCGTACGGTTCGCGGTAGCCCGAGTCGGAGTATTCGGCAAGGATGGGGAGGATGAACCTAGCAGTGACGGGGAGTGTTAGCAGGCATTACGGGCTGGGGTTGACAACCCTAAACCCGCCCGGACGTCATGACGACGCCCGCCCAGGCAGCAGGATAACAAGGGAGGCAGGGGAAGAGCCTTCACATACCACGTCAACGAGAACGTCAGCCAGTAGGTTATCCTCCACCAGACCAGCAGCAGGCGATCGGGCAGCCAGATGCCGCGAGACGCCACATCCTCAGTGCGGGCGCTAGATGCGAGATCGATCGGCACGAGGAGGACGATGCCGGCGGGGAGGAAGAGGGCAAAGAAGATCGGCACCAGGTAAAAGCCCGGCGTCTGGCGAAGCGGGAGGAAGTAGCGGAGCACAAGAAGCACCACCACCGAGATCAGCAGCAGCGCAATGAAGCTGAAGATCTCGGACGGGACGGGCGACTCGGTTGGCGAGACCGCCATGACGTAGCCCATGGCGGCGTTTGCGCGGGCGGCTGGAAGCTGCGCGCGCGTGAGGGAAAAAGTGAGGTACAAATGAAGTAAAAGCAGCTATATCAAGGGAAGGGAAAGTCGCATAGATTACAAGCTATAACATGTAGTAGAAGGGCAGGAAGATGCCATATTAAAAATTAGCAAAAGAAAAAGAAAAGCTGAGCGATGGTGGAGCGAGATATGAAGAAAGTGAGAGCAAGATCGTGATGTGATGTGATTTAGATGGATAGAGGACGGTGGCGTCAGGCGGACTGCCAGCCACTTTTGCGTCTCTAAAGAAGTCCGATGTGTGGCGTACGCTGTGGCTGAGGCGCGGTCACGTGGGGGACTGGCCCGGCTTCAATTAACCGACGCGCGCGTGTATGCGCGTTTGGCGTTTTCCCGCGCCCAGTCTTCTTCTTCTTAGCTGAAGGCATCACGAACAGTCACTGGTTGCGCATCCCCAAGTTTCATGCTGCGAGTGTTAAGGATCAATCCTGGGCCAAATTGTTTCCCACCATCAACAGCTAGTGGACCACCCTGTGTTTTTGTTTTGTTGAGGCTTGACCCTGATATTTACTTAATTCTTTTTCTGCTGTTTTTCTTCTGATAGGGCTTTTTATTACGTGCCTAGTTGTCTTGCTTCCTTTACTGGTGCACTGGTCTCACTTGGCCTGATTTCTTCGTTCTATTTTTCCTTCTTTCAAACTCCCCAATCACTCCTTTCTGCCCCTCTCCCTTCGCTACGAGCAATCTAGCTAGGTTACTCACCTTATCCATCACCATGTCTCAAAAGGATCGTTGTAAGTTGCTTTCATTCTTGGAGTCTTCATCATTCCGCACCTCCTGTTCATTAAGAAGGAATGTTCTGCATGAGCTGCTAACACCCTTTCTGTACTAAGTTTCCGTCAGCGCGAACGACGCCATGACGCTGGTCATCGTTCCGCCCAGTGCTTCCACCTCCCACACCCTGGATAGCACCGGCCTCACCCGGAACCCTGCTCACGCGTTCAAGCCTCTGTTCACCTACACCATCTTCCAAAAGGAGCAAATCCTCGGATACAGCAGTGCCGACATCACCGTTCGGATCCGTGCCGATGACATGCGCCCCCATATCAAGTACACCTCAAAACTTATCACGGCCCAGAGCCTCAAGCTGGACCCGACCAACGTCATGAAGGAGCTTGAGAAGAACTTCCCTCCGGGTATGTCCCCGTTCGCGGTCCCCTGCTACTGCTGTCGTTTGCTAACCTAGTCTGCACGTCTCATGTATACAGAAGCCTTCTGCACCGAAGAACAATTCCTCCAAGACTGCGTTACCCGACCCAAGGCCTGGACTCCCCCTGGCACCCTCCATTCCGCCTTCGCCATCGAGGGCAAGAACTACGAGATCTACCGCGGCAAGCTGTCCGACCCGGGCGTTCAAACCATCGTCTCGCGCCTGCAGGCTCTTCTACCGCTATTCATCGAAGGCGCCCGGTTCATTGGCACCGGTCCGCAAGATCCCGAAACTCCCCTCACTACCGGATCGCTGATCACCGAGACCGACGATCCCGACCTCGACCGCTGGACCGCATTCATTCTCTATGAGCGCATCGACGAGCCCGGTTCGGACGCTCCGTCGTACAAAACCATTGGCTACTCCACCGTGTACCGCTTCTTCTGCTACATCGCGCCCACCGAGGACGAAGTCAAGGCCATCACCAAGGGCGTGCGCGATCTCCCGTCCCAGGACTTCGACCTTGCCGAGCTGCCGTGCAAGTCGCGTTTGTCCCAGTTCATGATCCTGCCCCCGTACCAGCGCGGTGCCGGCCAGTCCGGCGGCCACGGCCTGCGTTTGTACCAGACCATGTACCAGCACTACCTCGAGCACCCGCAGACCCGCGTGTTCACCGTGGAGGATCCCAACGAGGCGTTCGACGACCTGCGCGACGTGGCCGACCTGACCTTCCTCCTGACGGTCCCGGAAATGAAGCAGGTGCAGCTGAACACATCGCTGGTTCTGCGCACGGGCGAGATGGCCCCGCGCAACCTCGTCGACCTGGACCTGCTCGCCGCGATCCGCCTGAAGACCAAGCTCGCGCCGCGCCAGTTCGCCCGCTGCGTCGAGATGTACCTGATGTTCAAGCTGCCGGCGTCGGTGCAGCCGACCATTTCCGACTCGGACGCGCCGAAGCCGCGCGCCCTGGGCACCCACCGCCGCCTGTACTACCTGTGGCGGCTGTGGGTCAAGATGCGGGTGTACCGCCAGAACGCCTACGTGCTGGGCGAGTTCGACCTGCCCGAGCGGCTGAAGAAGCTCAACGACACACTCGACTCCCTGGAGATGTCGTACGCGCGCATCGTCGGCGTCATCGAGCGCACCCCGGCGCGGTCGATCCCGGCGCTCGCCACGGCGGCGACGGCTGCGCTAGCGGAGCTTAAGGCCGCCCTGGCCGAGCCGACTGCGCCCAACGCCATCGGCGCGGCCAAGCGCCGGGGCAGCGAGATTGCCATCCACACAGCCAAGAAGGCACGTGTCAGTGACGAGGAAGAGGAAGAGGAGGAGGAAGAGGAGGAGGAAGAGGAGGAGGATGAGGATGAGGAGTAGATCGGCGAAGATGCTCCCCAAAACGCACGAAACGAATGGGAAAAGAAACCACGGAGGAAAATTAGGTGCATGCTTCGGGACTTTGGGTTGGCCTTTTCGGTGGAGGCGGTTGCTTTACTTGGGTCTTTTTTCTTCGTTTGTTCCGGGAGTCTTTGGCGCGGGAATGGGATATTGAACGGTCACGGTTTTTTTTCAACGTGGCTCGTAAAGGAATTAGGTCCTTCTTTTCTCTTCGTGATTTTTTCTTTTCATTGATTTCGTTGCATTCAAGACCCTCTCACTCAAGCCTTATTCACTGTGCCACGATTGGACCATAAACCAACAACACAGCCTAGAGGATCAGATATCTTTTGACTATCTTTCTATCCGATATAGCTAACACATCTAGTTCAGTTGCGGCGCGGCATTCACCGCGTGCCGTTGACTCCCTGCACGCCCTGGCCGAGCTGGCTCGCAACGACAGTGGCCTCACGGATGGCCCGTGCGACACTCCCGCGAACACGGCCCTCCTCCAGAACCAGCAGTCCACCGATCGTGCATCCGCCGGGGGTGCTGACCTTGTCGCGCAGGATGGCCGGGTGCTCGCCCGCCAGCACAAGACTGGCAGCACCACGCATTGTCTGGGCGGCCATGCGCTGGGCCTCAGCGCGCGGCATACCCATAGCGACAGCGCCATCGGCAGCAGCCTCAAGGACCAGCGCGAAGAACGCCGGGCCGGAGCCGCACAGCGACGTGCTGACGTCCATGTTGCTGGGCGGCAGGAAGGCCACCTGGCCGATGCGGGTGAAGATCCAGGTGACAAGCGCCTGGGCTTCGTCGGGCAGCGGCGGCGTCGAGCTCGCAACGACGGTCATCGACTCGCGGATCAGCGACGCCGTGTTCGGCATGGCGCGCACAACCGTGCACGCCGGGTTGCTGACCATCCCCCGCAGCTGGTCGTGCGTCAGCCCCGCGCAGATGCTGATCAGCAGCTTGCCCGACAGCGCCGCACTCAGCCCGGCCTCCTGCAGCACCTCTGCCGCCATGTACGGCTTGCACGCCAGCAGCACCACGTCGGCCTGCGCCACCGCGGCTACGTTCTGGCCCCAGCTGACGCTGACGGCCGACATGTGCTCCGACAGCGCGGTCGTCACGCGGCCGGCACTTTCGGCCCGGCGCACGCAGGCCAGGAAGCGGGAGGGCAGGCGGGACGGCGTGGGGCTGGTGGAAGTTGTCGTCGAGACGGCGCCGGCCTGTATCTCCTTCAGCGAGGCCAGGATGCCGCCAAGGATGGCGATGCCCATGGTTCCTTAGGGTTAGGGTTGCTTGTTAGTGAGGGGCAGTCAATTCCCCGGCGATTGAGCCGAGCACAAGGAGTACAGCGGAATGATAAGGAAGATTTAGAGTAGATGGGTTGTTTTGAGTATACATACCACAGCCAAGAACTGTCATCGTCAGTCCGTCTCCAGCAGAAGCACTAGGAGCGGTGGAAGAAGACATTGTGGTGATAGTGGGATGTCTCGCAGCAAATATAGAGCAGACGAAAGAGTTTTGAAAGGATAAGTAGAAAGGAACAGAAGGGATCAATTCATATAGACCAAGCTATACAAGGAGTCCAAGAAGCAATTCAATAGATTAAAGGCAAGTTTACTCCAGGATGAGAACGAAGGACAAAGAATCTTCTCTAAAGAAGTCAGGAAGAAGTCCACCTATGATTCGAGGCGAAGTCGGAGGTGGTTTTTGGCGGCCTTGTCTGGATGCTATCAGCACGTGACCTAACAGGTGATAGTGTGCCATCATTCATTTGCTTGAATGAGAGAAGACGAGTAACACTTTCTACAAGCCTAAGGAAGTTCAAGTGAAGCTATATTACTGGAATCCCTACCGTCTATTCCATGAGAGACGAGAGAAATCTAGGATAACACAAACGCACTTAAGTGACCATCCAGTGATCATGATGGAGATGATTTCAATGAGGGTTGGACCCTTGCCCAGGCAAAAGCTAGCTGACCTGACTAATCCTGCTCATGCAATTACCCGATTTATGCATCTAACAGGGCCGGTCCAGATTTTATCTCGAGGTCGAGACACAGCTTCATCCGATATTTTGTCTTTTCGGCCAACTTTTTATCTCAATTAAGATCCCGAATTTGAAGAGTCTACCCTCCGGTTGTGTGGCTGTTTTGAGCTTTACCTAGATGACCGGAAGGAAGCGACCTTGACCGACTTTCCCACGCCGTCTCCGTCGCGAACGCGGTTCCGACCATGGCGGACCCGTTTGAAGTGCGCATGCGCTTCACGAGCCAGCTGGCCACGCTGAATGCTTCCCAAGTATCTGCTGTCAAGGCTGCACAGTATGCACTAAGACACAAGGATATGAATGAGGACTTGCATTCGTGCATCATTGAACAGCTGGAACAGGTACGGAACCTTTCCTGAGCAACAGGACGACTTCGTCCGTAGCAAACGCGCCTATGGGTGGGCTGGCCGAGAGCATGGAACACACAGCTGATATTTCCGTCTGGACTGCTAGAACAAAAACATGAACACACGCGCCAATATTATGTACTTTATTGAGCACTTCTTGGAGATGGCCAAGAAGGAGGGCCATCTGGACTATATCCGCATGATGCAGCGAGACATCCTTCGGGTGGTTGATGCGGTGACGCCGCTGAATGGCATCGGAGCCGCCAATATCAAGGTGGTTCGGAAAGTGAGTTCCTTCTTTGTTGGTTGGCGACAAAGGCGAGATTACTGACCGCCTTCTTTTCTAGGTCGTGAGCGGCATGAAGCAAAAGGGCTTCCTAGAAGCCCAGACCTGCACCGAGCTGGAAGAGTACCTCCAGATGCGAGCGTCAGACCTGTTAGGAAGTGACAAAATGTCAGATGCGAAGAACGGAATGCCATTCGACGGAAAACCGGTATACCCGCGGCCCGAGAAACGGCAACTTGAGCAGCGCATCGAAGAGGACCGGGAGCGCCACAAACGACTGCGGGAGAGCATCTGGGCGGTATCGCAGGACCCTGGCGACAAGTCAGAGTGGCAGCGGATCTGGGAAGAGACCAGTGACATGGGAGAGGATGATTATATCCTGGCCCGGGAGGAGGCGGAGCTCCAGGAGAGCGAAGTGGCGCTGTTTTGCCCGCATTATCGTGGACGAAAGCACAAGGAGCACCAAGCAGCCCCCGGGGAGCGGGACGGGGGGTCAAAAGATGATGGGCTCGATGACCGGCCCGACGAAGACAGGGCTGACGATCTACCCCGTGATAGGAAGGCCGATGATGACGAGTCGGACGATTTCCAAAGTGAGGACGATAGACACTCGGATAACGCGAAGATGGACGATGATCAGTCAGAGGATGACCGGAGATCGGAAGAGCGCATAGAAGACTCAAAAATGGACGAGACATAGGATGTGGGAATTGATAGAGGACAACTCTAGTGTGCTTAGCTCCTCGCTCATGTTCTTGACTGGCGTTTCTTCCATTGGGTCTGGCGTTTGGAAATCATTTCACTTTTATACCCCCCAAATATATCACGGATTTAATTCGCAGTTTTCTTCACAATTAACAGTGTCTAAACAGAAACCGAGAAAACGAAATGTATATGTTGTTACATAGCTTTTGTACATGCCAGACTGAACACTGTATATATATCCTACCATGCACCTAACAACCACAGCGAAGCTAGCAGAGAAAACAGAGACGAACAGCGGAGGAGAGGTATTGCAGAGAGAAGACACACTGATAGACAGAAGATGCTAGTGTGAGAAAGCCGATTCGGGTGTGTTTACTCCATGGCGACCTCGGCACCCAGCTCCTTCATCAGGGCGATGATCTTCTCAGCGTCGTCCTTGGGGACGTTCTCCTTCATCTGCTTGGGGGCGCTCTCGACGAACTTCTTGCTCTCAACCAAGCTGAGGCCGAGCAGGTTCTTCACCTCCTTGATGACCTTGGGCTTGGCGGCAGCATCGAACGACATCAGCTTCAGCGTGAACACGCTCTTCTCGGCCGGGGCCGGCGCGGCCTCATCAGGCTCCTCGGCAGCAGCAGCGGCAGCACCAGCACCGCCGGCGGGGCCAGCAACGAAGCTACCTATCGGCATATCGGGGATGTTGAGTCGCGACTGGATTGGAGGAGATCCGGGAGCGGACTGGGTTAGCAAGGAAAGAGACCAACCACACCGACAGAGAGACGCGGACGGATTCTGGTCCCTAACGCAAACACCGGATGAAACGCACCTTCAGGCTCGACACCAGGTCGGCAGTCTCCAGCAGGGTCAGCTGGCTGATTTGATCGACAATGGCGGCAATCTTGGGATTCGCGACGGCGGCATCGGCCGAGTTCCATCTCCGCGAGCCGGCGAGCGCTCTCGGGACTGACGAGGCACGCAGCGGTGCAGCAACAGAGAGCTGGCGAGCACAGCGCTGAGCTGCGTACCGAGCGGATAACGACATGGCGAAAAGAGGAGAGGGGGAGAACGGTTACAAGGTGGTTGAGAAGGGAGCTTGTCGAGAGTCACGAGCGACTTTGAGGATCAGGGGACACGCAACAGAACGCGAGACACGCAAAAGAAAGGGCAGGCCGGGAAGAGGCAGACAATAAAGCGGACGGACGGATTTGGAGCACGCCGAGATGCACGGAATGGGATCTCGATCTCGAGACGAATGGGCGTCGTTGGAAAATGGATGGACGTGAATGACGGGGAGAGAAAAAAACGTGCGTGGAGTGGTAAGATTTTCGAGCTTCAGAATCGCGAAGGAAGAAATCTCGAAAAAAGCAAAATTTCAATGGCAGTGTTGATTGGCTCGGGAAATCACTGGCTCATTCCGGAGCAAAGCGGGTGTCAATTCTTGGCATGTGTGAATGTGAGTTTGCAAAGTTTGTACAGGGGAGTAGCTCAATTGGCACAGGTCGCGGCCCCACCATCAAATTCAAATGCCAAAAAAAAAAAAAAAAAAAGGAAAATTCGACTTGGTAAATTTTTGGGGCAGCGAAAAAAACCCGACTTCACCTCTCAATTTTTCTTCTTCCTCACACCCTTTCACCTCCATGTCCTTTTCTCTCACATTTTTCTCTCTATACCTCCAAATGCCCTAATCTTCGAGATCTATCTACGATCTCCCCAACTCTCAGGCCCTCGCCATGGCCCACGTGGACATTTCTCTCCCCGTGTCCCGACTTCTGGCCGACGACCAAAGCCTGGCGCTGCTGCCAGCCGAGCTTCTCCAGATCATCCAAACAAGCCCGCAACTCCCTGGGTCCCTGGGCATTCTGGAAGCTGTAGCCAGAGCGGCATTGCAACCGCGCGCGACTGATGCGCTGTTTGTGCACTTTGAAGCTGTGTTTGCCCATGTTTGTGCCCGGTGGATCGAGGCCGAGCCGGCCCGCACCGCCCCGGAGCTTGTGATTTCGGCGTTTGCCCGGGTTCTGCCGTTCTCGCCGGCCCTGTCGGTGCTTCTCGAGCATCTCCTTTTTGAGGTGCCTTCTCAGTCTACTTCCCCGCAAATAGAATCTCTGATCACTTTGTCAAGCCCTTCTACATCTTCCTCGGCCGCCGCCGCCCTTCTTCTGGCGGCCTGGCGCCTCAACAACTTCGACCTGCGAACTTACGGTCAGCTGGTTTCCTCTGGGTTTCTTCAATCTCTTTTTAGCCACGAGTCTCCTGTAGTGCGGTACCTTGCCATCCGTGTGTTCTGCCAGCTTCTTCATGCCTCAGACGCCAAACTTGAAGCTCTGATTGCCGAGCATGTCGGTTCTGGAGATCCCCTGACCGGCAACTATGACGGTGTCGACATCGACTATGGCTTCCTCACTCTTTTTGAACGGGCTAGAGCCGACTCTGTGGCGAAACGGCTCGCATCTGCCGCTTCTCTCGACTCTGAATCGACTCTCGAACTCATGAATGTCTCTCCCCAGTCTCTCAGCCCGATGGTGGTGATGTATGGGAGTGCCATGCTTCCGCGGCCACGTGCCCTCAAGTCCTTCTCAAATTCGTCTTCCTCAATCTCTTCATCCTCTCCTTTGATTCTTACCCAAACCACCCAGACCAACCTTGAAAGCCTTGCGCGCTTGTTACAGTCTCCCGGCTCAATTCTGCTGCAGGGCCTCCCTGGCTCTGGCAAGACCGCCTTGGTCCGCCATATCGCTGAGGATCTCGGCATGTACTCCGACATGGTGACGCTGCATCTGAATGAACAGACCGACGCTAAGATGCTGATCGGCCTCTACTCAACCGATACCAAGCCCGGATCCTTTTCGTGGCGGCCGGGAGTCCTGACTACCGCTGTTAAACAGGGCCGCTGGGTGTTGATTGAAGACATCGACCGTGCGCCGTCTGAAGTCATCAGCACGCTGCTGCCTCTGATTGAGAGAGGCGAACTTCTGATCCCCAACCGCAACGAGCGTATCCAGGCCTCCAACTCGTTCCGTCTCTTCGCCACCATTCGAACTGCACGTGGTATGAACGGCAGAGAGACTACCCCTGTTCTGCTCGGTCACCGATTCTGGAACGCCATGAATATGCAGCAACTATCTGACTCTGAGATCCAGGATGTGATTGTCGGCCTATTCCCCATTCTTCAGAAGCTGATTCCAATTATCCTCGCCGTCTACACCAGCTTGACCCGCGCCGCCAGTTCCGCTGCCGTCGTGTCTTCCAGCCGTGGCATGTTGAGACAGCTGAGCATGCGCGATCTGCTCAAGTGGTGCCGGAGACTTTCCCAACTGCTTGTTAGTGCCGGATGTGTTACCGGTGCCGAGCCAATCTCCGAGTCTACCCGGACCAGCATGTTCCAAGAAGCCATGGACTGCTTTGTTGGCCACCTGCCGGACTCCAAGGCCAAGAACGACCTCATCATGGCCATTGGACGAGACATGCACATGTCAAACGAGGTGTCCGACCACTTTCTCACCCTCTACGTACCGACGCTCTCCGATTTTCCAGGCGAGGAGTTTCGGGTCGGTCGCGTATCCCTCCCGAAGCGCAAGGCCCTGTCTTCATCTGCGAAGGCCATGTCTAGACGGCCATTTGCGAATACAGCGCATTCGAAGCGACTCCTCGAGCAAATCTCGGTTTCTGTCCGCCACCGCGAACCCGTTCTTCTCGTCGGAGAGACCGGTATTGGAAAGACGACCGTTGTGCAACAACTCTCCAGCTCGCTTGGCCACAAGCTCACCGCCATCAACTTGTCCCAGCAGAGCGAAGTCGGCGATCTCCTGGGCGGCTTCAAGCCGGTCAACACTCGCAGTCTCGCTATGCCTCTGAAAGAAGAATTCGACGATCTGTTCGACGAAACTGGCATCTCTCGGTCGAAGAACCAGACTTACCTGGAGAAGATGGGAAAGTTCTTTGCCAAGGGGCAGTGGCAGCGCGTGTCCAAACTGTGGGGCGAAGCGCCCAAGATGTTCCGCAAGATTCTTGGTGATCTTGCCCAGCGCCAGGAACAGCAGCAGAACGGCGATGTGCGCGATGCCGACGGAAAGGCGGTGAAGCGCCGCCGGCTTGCGTCTAACCTGCAGTCACTCACCAATCTGGAGCCCCGATGGGATGCATTTGAGAAGAAGCTGGCCCAGTTTGACATGCAGCTTGCCGCTGCGGCATCGGGAGCGTTTGCATTCTCGTTTGTTGAGGGCAACATCATCAAGGCGGTGCGCAACGGCGACTGGGTGCTTCTCGACGAAATCAATCTTGCCTCCGCCGATACACTAGAGAGCATTGCTGACCTTCTCACCGGTGCCGACGAGCCCGCGTCGATTCTCCTCTCCGAAACCGGTGATATTGAGCGAATCAAGGCTCACCCCAACTTCCGGATCTTTGCCGCCATGAACCCGGCCACCGATGTCGGCAAACGCGACCTCCCCATCGGCATCCGGTCCCGGTTCACCGAGATCTTCGTCAACAGCCCCGACCGCGACCACAAGGACCTGCTCGAGATTGTCAAGAGCTACCTCAAACCTTCCAGCGGCAAGGACGAACAAGCGGCCGACGATATCACGCGGCTGTACATCAACACCAAGGCGATGGCCGACGAAAAACGCATCGTCGATGGTGCCAACGAGGTCCCCCACTTCAGTCTGCGCACGCTCACCCGAGTGCTTGACTACGTCACGCATGTGGCCCCGATGTATGGTCTGCGCCGGGCTCTATACGAAGGCTTCTCGATGGGCTTCCTGACCCACCTCAACGGCGACTCCGAAAAACTGCTGGTTCCGCTGATCTTCCACCACCTGTTCGGGCGGAATCTGAATGCCAAGTCTCTGCTCTCGCAGCAGCCCAAGCAGCCCACCGACGGCCGCCAGTACGTCAAGTTCAGCAATTCCAACCGCGACCGCCACTACTGGCTTGTGTGTGGCCGCGACGAGCCGGTAATCCGCGAAGACTACATCATCACCGCATCGGTTGAGCGCAACCTCCTCAACCTGGTCCGAGCAACATCGACACGGCGGTACCCCATTCTCATCCAGGGTCCGACGTCGGCAGGAAAGACTAGTATGATCGAGTATCTCGCCAACTTTAGCGGCAACCGGTTCGTCAGAATCAACAACCACGAGCACACCGATCTTCAGGAGTACCTCGGCACGTATGTGTCCAATAGCGAGGGCAAGCTCAGCTTCCAGGAGGGTCTCTTGGTGCAGGCCATGCGCAATGGCTACTGGATTGTGCTGGACGAACTCAACCTTGCGCCGACCGATGTTCTCGAGGCGCTGAATCGACTTCTTGATGATAACCGCGAGCTGCTGATTCCCGAGACGCAGGAGATCGTCAAGCCGCACGAGAACTTTATGCTCTTCGCCACTCAAAACCCGCCTGGACTCTATGGCGGACGTAAGGTGCTGTCTCGGGCCTTCCGCAACCGATTTCTCGAGCTGCACTTTGACGATATCCCCGAGGATGAGCTGGAGGCGATTCTGCAGCGCCGCAGCAAGACAACCGCCCCGTCCGACTGCCGCCGCATCGTTAATGTGTACAAGGAGCTGTCGCGACTTCGGCAAACTACCCGACTCTTCGAGCAAAAGGACAGCTTCGCTACACTGCGTGATCTCTTCCGCTGGGCCCTCCGTGACGCCGACTCGCGCGAGCATATTGCTGCGAATGGTTTCATGTTGCTTGCTGAGCGAGTTCGCAACGCAGATGAACGCGATTCTGTGCGCGGAGTGATTGAGAAGGAGTTCAAGGTCAAGATCGACGTTGACGAGCTGTACAGCGCCTCTTCTTCCTCTGCTCTGCGCGCGTTCCACCGACAGACGAACGCTCAGGGTGTGGTGTGGACCAATGCCATGCGCCGGTTGTACGTGCTGGTCTCAGAAGCTTTGAAGAACCGCGAGCCGGTGCTGTTGGTTGGCGAGACTGGATGCGGAAAGACAACCGTGTGCCAGCTGCTCAGTGAGGCGTTGGGAACGCAACTGCACATTGTGAACGCCCACCAGAACACCGAGACCGGAGATCTCATCGGATCCCAGCGACCGGTGCGAAACCGCCAGGCGGTGCTGGATGCTCTGGAGACTGAGCTCAAGACTGTGCTGACTGCCATCGGCGAAGACTGCTCCGAGGACGATCTCGACGAGCTCATTGCCACCTACCAAGGCCTTCCACATTCCAAAGCTGCGACGATTCCTCCAGCTGACCGCGACTCGATCGCTGCCAACATCACACGCAGCCGGGCGCTCTTCGAATGGGCTGACGGAAGTTTGGTCCAGGCCATGCGAACGGGCCAGTTTTTCCTCCTTGACGAGATTTCCCTGGCAGACGACTCGGTGCTCGAGCGTCTGAACTCTGTCCTTGAACCCCAGCGCACAATTCTCCTTGCTGAGAAGGGCGGCGCCGACAACTCGTTTATCACCGCCGCCGATGGCTTCCAGTTCTTTGCAACGATGAACCCCGGCGGCGACTTTGGCAAGAAGGAGCTGTCCCCGGCGCTGCGGAACCGATTCACCGAGATCTGGGTGCCGGCGTTGTCGAGCCGGGATGATATCCTCAGCATTGTCACGCAGAAACTTGTGCCGGATGCCCGCAAGGTGGCTGAGGTGGTGGTGGACTTCTCGGCGTGGTTTGCGGCCACGTTTCGGTCGTCGATGGCCAGTGCTGCTGCTTCTGCGGCTCCGGTGTTTTCGATCCGTGAAGTTCTCGTGTGGGTCAACTTCATCAACCAGTTTCCCGACCGTAGGGATCTGGTTTCGGCGGTGGTGCACGGAGCAGCTACAGTCTTCATCGATGGCCTGGGTGCAAACCCGTCGGCCGTGGTTGTGCTGGATGCGGCGTCGCTGGAACCACAGCGGATGCGGTGTCTTGAGAAGCTGGGCAGTCTCCTCCGGTCCGACTCAGTCGCAACTCTGTACAACACCCACCCAACCCTTGCCCTGACCGCCTCATCGCTGTCGATCGGCGGATTCTCTGTCCCGCGACTCTCCGACGCCGACGCCAGCGCCGACTTTGCCTTCCATGCCCCCACCACGCGGCTCAACACCATGCGTGTGGTCCGCGCTCTCCAGATGCGCAAGCCGATTCTCCTGGAGGGCAGTCCTGGTGTGGGCAAAACCACGATGGTGGCAGCGCTCGCCAAGGCGTGCGGCCAGTCGCTGACACGCATCAACCTCAGCGACCAAACCGACCTGATGGACCTGTTCGGCACAGATGTCCCGGTTGAGGGGGCCGAGGCCGGCCACTTCGCGTGGCGTGACGCGCCGTTCCTGTCGGCCATGCAGAAGGGCGAGTGGGTGCTCCTCGACGAGATGAACCTGGCGTCGCAGTCGGTGCTGGAAGGACTGAACGCGTGCCTGGACCACCGGGGCGAAGTGTACGTGTCGGAGCTGGACCGCGTGTTCCACCGCCACCCAGACTTCCGGCTCTTCGCCGCGCAGAACCCGCACCACCAAGGCGGAGGCCGCAAGGGCCTGCCGGCGTCATTTGTGAACCGCTTCATCGTGGTGTACGCGGACGCTTTCTCGGCTGCCGATTTGGAGATCATTGCCGGGCACAGCTACCCGAACATCGACGCGGATGTGGTGTCGAAGTTGATCCGCTTCATATCCGCGATCGACCGCAAAGTCGTGCATGACAAGGCGTTTGGCGCTGTTGGCGGCCCGTGGGAGTTCAATTTGCGTGATATCCTGCGCTGGCTGCACCTCCTCAGCTCGGACGATCCGTTGCTTGCCACCGCGTCAGTGTCGGACTTCTTTGATATGATCATTGGCCAGCGCTTCCGGGCACCCAGGGACCGCGATGCTGCGCGCAAACTGTTCGCCGATGTGTTCGGCCAGGACCCGGCTGAACACAACCTGTACTACGATGTCAACTCTGGATTTGTGCAGGTCGGCCGAGGCTTGATGCAGCGGAACCCCCTCGTCCAGCCGCAACGGCCGCTCGTCACCGATGTCAAGTCGCAGCTGGCTGTCCTGGAATCGCTGATTGTGCTCGTCAACCAAAACACGCCGGTGATTCTGGGCGGGCCCTCCGGGTCGGGCAAGACGCTGTTGCTCCGCCAGCTGGCGGCCATGGCTGGCAAGAACCTTGTCAGCTTCCCGTTGAATGCTGACGTCGATACCATGGACCTGGTCGGTGGCTTTGAGCAGCATGATCCGCTGCGCGAGCTGAACTCCAGTTTGTCAGACCTGTACGACATGCTGCAGACATCAGTCCTGTCGGTGGTTCCGGGCGCTGTTCCCGCTGACGCACTGGGTCTTCTGCATCTTCTCGATGCTGTCCGGACCGGAGGCCAGCTCGATCGACCGGCCGTGCGCAGTGCTCTTGAAGCCCTCCACGCACAGGCCCCGGAAGCATCCGATCTCGGCCATGCCCTCTCGCGCGCCCTGACCGCCATCACCCAACCGATCGAGGCTGCAACCCCGCGCTTCGAGTGGCTCGACGGCGTAATCATCCGTGCCCTGGAGTCCGGCGCCTGGTTGGTCCTCGACAACGCGAACCTGTGCAACGCATCCGTGCTCGACCGCCTCAACTCGCTGCTGGAGCCCAATGGCTTCATCAGCGTCAACGAGCACTGCGGACCAGACGGCTCTCCGCGTGTGGTGCGCCCGCATGCGGACTTCCGGGTGTTTTTGACGGTGGATCCGCGCTACGGTGAGCTGTCGCGAGCTATGCGGAACCGTGCCGTTGAGATTCACCTGGACGGCTCTGTGTACGATGCCCCGGGATACTTGCGCAGACTTCCGGATGTGGAGAGCGGATTGGTCCGGTTCAAGCAGGCTGTTGATATTGTGAACGGCATCTCTGATGATGCGCCAGCAGCTCTGGACGTACTCGACATGGTCCCTCGGACCCTGTCGCTTGCTGATGTGGAGATTCTTCCGCGGTTCGCTGCAGCTGTGCAGACCGGCCGCTTGGTTTCTCTTCACGGTGTCCAGGCCATTCAAAACACCCTGACCATGGTGCAGTGGCCAACTTCTGCAGCCCTGTGGCCGGCCATCGGCTCCCTATACGCCGGTCTTCCCAGCTCCTCAGCGGCCCTCAGCCGTGCCCAGCCAGTGTTCCCTCTGGCCAACTCACCCATGGTCCCTCTAATCTCTCCGCGGGCAGAATGGCTCTCGCTGTGGTATGAGGTCCTGTCGACTGTCCGGCAACTTGAGGACGCCGTGGCTGTTCAGCGGGACTCGGCAACTCCGGCGCGGATGTCGGCTATGACGCGGTTCCAGCGGTCGATTCTGGCTGACCGCAGCGGTGTGGTGGTGCGCGACTCCACCGTCCGGGTTGCGCGGTTTGTGGTTGATGGTGTTGCGTTTGTTCTGCAGGGTCTTTCTGAGTTTACCGACGGCTCTGTGGAGTTTGTCAAGGTACGTTCCTTATTCCTTTGCCCCTTTCTCTAATCTGACCTGTACTAACCTTCATTTACAGACCCAACGCTTCATCATCTTCCGACTATTCCAAGTGCTCTTCCGCACGCTGCACTTTGCTACGCAGACCACTTTCGACGAGGCGCGCTTCCAGGCCCACGTTTCGCAGGCTAAACTGTTCCTTTCATCAACCGCCGCCGTGTCCCCACTGGCCTCGTGGTTCCTGCAGCGCATTGCCGATGACTTTGCGCTGGCGTTTGATCTGACCACCGGCCAGCGCATGGAAGATCTCTGGCGTGCTCTGCGTCCAGCCCCCGTTGGAAATGTCGAGGCTCTGGCGATTGTGAAGAGCCTTGGCCGCCTTTCGGAGCGGTTTGATGCGATCAAGTGGAAGGCCAAGGCCTGTGTTGCCGATCTGAGCCGCGCGGCAAATACTTTGGCTCAGGCATATGCAATTGTTGCCAGCAGCGAGGACTCCGGCAGCCTGGAAGCAGCCAGCAGGCTTGTGGCCGATCTGACACAAGTCATTCAGTCTCTGGAACAGCGGATCTCGGCGGATTCTCCCGAGATTGCACCCTTTTTCAGAGACTCGTTTGAAACTCTCCGCCAGGCTATTGTGGTCGAGGCAGCGGCAGCAGCGGCGTACGATGGAGCTGATGCGCTCCGACTACGCCATATCGTCTCTCAGCGCGCACAGGACGTCATGGTGCTCTCAAACTTGCCGACCGTCCAGCAGATGCGCCTTGAAGATACTACCGCAACAGCTTCAGCACGGCTGCAGGTGGTCGAGTTCCTCTGTGCACCGGGTGAAGAAGCCGCCTTGGTCGGCGGCCGTCTGGTTCCGCAGTTCCTGACGCGGGCACGCAAAATCGGCGGTGTGGACTTGAACGCGCTTGGTCTGTTGGAGACCGAGTTGCGTGTTCTCGGCAAGTATCTTGCTGGCGAGGCGCAAACTGTGACACTTGACCCTGTCGAGAAGCTGAATGCCGTGCTGCGGGACCTCCTGATGCAGACGTTTGTGGTTCTCGGGGAAGTGGCTTCGAGTGATGAATTTACACAGCTGTTTCTTAGCGTGTCGTCTACAATTGAAAACGATCCCAGACTTGCCACCTCGGGGACTTGGATGCGCGAACTCCCCATCCAGTCCGGCCATGTTGGTTCCGAGTACATCAAACACTACCTGGGAACCTCGATCTGTGCACTTGAGGCGGCATCCAAGCCAACGCCCGACCGCCAGCAGTTCGCGGCCGTGGCGTGGGTGAATCTTGCCATTGGACTGATGAAGCTGTACGTCCCTGACAAGCCATTCGACCCGCACTTGCGTTCTGCATTGGAGCAGGAAAGCTTCGCCGAGCTGCACGCCCAGCTCAGCCAACGACTTTGCGCTACACAGGGCCTCGAAGCCGCGCTTACCGGCGGCACAACCAGCGCGATGATCTCCGTTGCACAGGACGACCTCGCTCATCTCGGCACGGCCCCTGCGTCAGAGGTGCCGGTGTTCCGGCCGGCACGGTCGGAGCTGGCTTACGTGCAGACGGAGTTCAACAACGTGCTCAGGTCGGTGCTGGCGGCGGATGTGGTGCAGAACTTCACTGCGTACGTTTGCGGAAGTGGTGACGATGACGGCATGCCGCTTGCCCAGGTGCGGTCGAACCTGGCCCATGTGGTCGACCGTATATCCGCGCGTTTTGAGGCGTACCAGGACATGTTGCGCCCTTTGACCAACATGCTCCGGTGTCTCCAGCTAGGTCTGACCCTGGGTGAGCGGGACAACAACACGAACCCAGATGCCGCTATAGGGGCCTTCCTCGATGCCGTGCCTCTCCTTGGAGGCCCGGGCCGTGTGCTCACTCCATCCACGGGGCTTGTAAACCAGCGCCCACAGGAATTCCTGGCCCTGGTAACAGCAATTTCCAGCGTTGAGGGCGGCGTGTCCGCTCTGGACCCGACGTTCCGAGCTGCCGTGTTCCAATGCATCAACCGACTGTACGAGGAATGGAAACGCAACCTGGAGGCTGACCGTGTCGAAGAGCAGGCCAAGCAGAGTCTCTATCATTTCAAGGGCAGCTACGAAGATGAAGTGGAGAAGGACGACGAGGAGTTCAACGAACTGTTCCCGGTGTTTGATGAGGATGCGGCTGTAGACGCCGGCAACCTCGATGGCGTTGACGGACCTGTGCAGTTGAAGAAGAAGAAGAAGAAGTTCAATGCGCGGGAAATCTCCATTCTCATGGCCGAGCAGCACCGCCAAATTCTCGTCACTCCTCCAGCAAGTGCTGATGCGTTCCGTGGTTTGTTCCGGACCACGGCCGCGCTTGCATCCGTGGACACCGCGTCCGGCCCGACTTTCGGACCCCGTCTCCTGCCAGTGGCCATCCTCGAGGCATTCGACAACAGCACCACTCTGAGCCTGACTGGCCCGTCTGTGTCGTCTCCTGGCGCCAACTTCTACACTGACGCCAACATGTCCGAAGTGCGCGCGCTGGTGGCCCTGATCGACAAAATCAAGGCGCGCTTCGTGGAACTCCAGGCAATCGACGAAATCGCGCACATGCAGCCGCTGGTGGAAGTGGTTGTTCGGTGCGATCGTGTGCTTGAGCTCGGTCACCGCGACCCGCTGGCCAAGATGCTTCCCCGGGTCGAGCAGCTGCATGCAGCTATGTACGAGTGGCAGTTCGGCGGATGGGCTCCGTCGGTGTACCTTGCCCTGGAGCTGTACACGGCAGTCACCAGCACGATTACGCGGTGGCGCGGTCTGGAGCTTGCGACGTGGGCGAAGCTGTTCGATATGGAGGTGCGCAAGTGTGAAGACGATGCCAACTCGTGGTGGTTCATCGCGTACCAGGCCGTAGTCGCCATCCCGGGAACCCTCGCCGAGCGCAACGACGAAGCCGCGGTGGCCGAGTACGCCGTCAAGCTGGTTTCCGACCTCGAGATGTACTTCTCGACCGCCATCGTCGGGCAATTCCGCACGCGCCTGAACCTGCTACGCCATATGCACTGCCACATCTCCATCCTCACAGCCACACAGTTCCCGGTGCTTGCTGTCATCGAGCACACGGTGGCAAACTTTATTGCCATGTACGCGCGCTACGAGCCGCAGATTGCCGAGGCGATCCGCGCCAAGCGCGCACCGATTGAGAAGCTGATGAAGATGGACGTCAAGCTGGCCAGCTGGAAGGACACCAATATTGCCGCGCTGCGCGAGAGCGCGCGCAAGTCGCACATGAAGCTGTTCAAACATGTGCGCAAGTTCCGCGGTGTGCTGGGACAGCCGGTCAAGCCAGTCCTGGAGCGTGGCTTGGTAGATGACAAGACGCCCGCGGCGTCGCCGGCGCAGAGTGCTCCCACGGTGCAGGTCGTCCAGACTGTGGTCCCCGGTTCGTTGCCGGACCCGTCTTTCGGCCTGGCTGGGTGGATTTCTGCTCACCGCCGCCTGGCTAACGCCGACAAAACCACCTCCCTAATGGTCCGAGCCGCGCAGATTCCCGCCGTAGCAATCTCGCCCGGCGAAATGACACACGCGTTCGTGGCCAGCGTGCTCGAGACCGCTTCCGAACTGCGCAAAGAAACGCCAGAGCTCCTGACGGATGACAACAAGGACGCGGTCAAGCATCTCAAGGCACGCAAGCGCAAGCTGTTTGCCGACACGCTCCGCGAGCTGCGCACCATGGGCTTCAAGAGCCACCTCGGCACCAGCCAGCTCGACAAGCAGGCGTCGATGGGGGCCGTGCTCTCGCGGGCGCTCCCGTTGCGGTCAGACTCCTCGCAGGACCTGGATGTCAACTTCCACCGGTTCATTGACCTGGTTCCCCGCGTCCGCGGGGCTGCGAACGATCATAACTCGGATCTGACGGGTGCGGAGGTGCATCGCTGCATTGGATTTGTTGAGGGTGTGTTGCATGTCACGCTGGCGCAGCGAGCTGTTCTCTTCTCCGCAGGCGAGCAGATTGACGCGCTGAGATCTAGCTTGGAGGTGCTCACCAACCTGGCTGAGGCTGTCTCAGTCTCTCGGGGACTGGATCCCGCAAAGCCCTCCGTTCAGGTCTCGACTGCGGCATCAGTCTCGGGCGACCACTTGAAGACCCTCCGCTGGCTTGTTGAGACCCTCCGTCTCGCGCTGCAATTCGTGACGGTGTGCGGCAAGTTGGCTCAGACCGATAGCGAGCACGTGGCTGCCCAGCTGCGGCGCTGGCTGGACGCATTTGAAGCCAGCAGCCGTGATCTGGCGTCTGCCAAGCGTCTTCCGGCCTGTGTGGTGACTGCGGCGATGGCTGACGCAAACAAGCGAATCCAAGATGACGCTGTGCAGTTCTGCCGCGAGATGACCGAGCTAGCCGCTGAGCAGCCGGGACTTGAGTTTGTTCTGTCCCAGCTACCGCGCTGGGCTGCACCTCTTGTTGACCATGTGGCGGGTGACACCATTTCCGCTGAAACTAACCTCCTTGACTTCGCTGCCCAAGTGTCCACCCTGTGTGACAAGGCTCTGGTTGCCGTTGAGGCGTTTAAGCGTCTCACAACCGAGCTCCCCGACTCTGTCGAAGCGCAGGCGTGGTTCACTGGGTCTCAGAAGACACTCGGCGCCATGATGAGTGCACTTCGGCCGGTTGAGATCGAAGCCGGTCTACAACAGCTTCTGCAATCAGTCTCTGGCGTGATCCATTCCCAGGCTGAGTTGTCGCATCTTCTCAGTCTCGGAGCCCCGATTCTGCAGCAGTACACTTCGATCTGCCGCTACGCATACGACCTTCTCCTCACCACCCACACGGCCACGTCGTTCCTCGGGTTCTCACTCACCCGCACTTTCTCGTCGCTGGCGTCCCAAGGCTTCTGCACACCCCAAGAGAAGTCCGATGAAAAAGCCGACGGCGACGGAAAGGTTGAGTCTGGAACCGGGCTGGGCGACGGCGAAGGCGCCGAGAACATCAGCAACGAAATCCAACCTGATGAGGACCTCTCGGAGCTGGCGCAGGAGCCGAACAAGGACCGGGAAGGCGAGATGGAGGACGATGGCAATGCTGTCGACATGGCTGGCGAAGAGCTTGACGGTGAGCTGGCCAGTGTGAAGGGAGACGACGAGGATGAAGACGATCAGAACAAGGATGGGGATGACGGCGAGGATGAGGACATTGATGATGAGGTCGGCGATGTGGATGATTTAGACCCGACAGCCGTGGATGAGAAGATGTGGGATGGCGAGAACGAGGACGCGGCGGAGAAGGACCAGCAGGGCGACAAGTCCAAGGGCCAGACCAAGAGTGACGAGCAGGTGGCTGCCGAAACGCAAAACGGCGGCAAGCCGGAAGAGCAGCCCGAAGCTGCAGACGAGCGCGAAGATGCGGTGGAGGATGCGCCGGAGGAGGTGAAGGCTCAGGACGAGGCCATCCAGCAGGACCAGCAGGTGCAAGACACCGAAGTGCTCGGGCTTCCGGACGACATGGAGTTGGATCTGGACGACGGCGGCGACGATGAGGAGGATGATGGGCTGGATGACATGTCTGATTTGGAAGACGTGAAGGATGCGGATGCGGCAGAGGCGGGTGAGCCCAGCAAGGAGGAGGAATCTGAGGCTGAGGAGCAGAAAGGGGCCAAGGCGGAAGACATCCCGGGAGAGGGTGAGGATGATTCGAAGGAGCCTGGCGAAGAGGGTGGTGAGGAGGAGGAAGAGCCGCAGCCGGACGATGCCGACGGCGAGTTCAAGCTGGACGGCGAGCAGGAAGATGAGGAAAAGCCAGGAGATGACGAGAACGAGGATCTAGACAAGGTCGGCAAAAACACCGACGACCCCGTCAAGACCGACGACGACGCAGCCATCTCAGCGTCAGATGTCAAGACCGCCGGCCAGGACAGCACGCAAGATCAAGCCGACGACGCAATGGAGGTCGACGACACGCTCGAGCCGTCCACCACGCAGCGCGAAGACGGCGCCACGGGCGCCGAGGCCGACAACCCCGAGTCCGGCGAGACGCGCAACAGCGGCACCAAGCCGCAGGACACGGCGGCGGCCGACTCGGCCGAGCAGAAGACCGAGGCGGACGAGCAGCCGGTGGCGGGGGCTGACGCGCCGCCGGAAGACCCGTTCCGCAAGCTGGGCGATGCGCTGGAGAAGTGGCACCGCCAGCGGCGCGAGATCCGCGAGCCGGGGGCGGCGCCGCGCAACGAGCCGGCTGATGGGCAGAACGATCCTGAGGCGGAGGAGGTGCAGCAGAAGGAGTTCCAGCACTTGCAGAACGACGATGATGCGGCGGATGCGCAGGCGATTGGCGGCGCGAGTGAAGAGGAGGTGCGGCCTTTGGATGATGCGATGGCGATCGACGAGGAGGAAGACGCCACTGGCGGTGCGGAAGAAGACGCCAGCGCGCCGCGGCGGGATCCCAAGGTGGCGCCGGAAGATGTGGACGAAGCCATGGACGAGGACAAGCCGGACGACGACGAGCCACAAGACCAAGACCAGGCCGACAACGAAGATGCCGAGGAGAGCCGGACGGGCGTCAAGATGCGCCAGGGGGCGTTTGCCAACGAGCGCGAAGCCAGTCCGGAAGTGCGGGCGGCGGCCGACAGCGAGACTGAAGACGACGGCGGCAAAACCCCAGCAGCCGACGACGCTGCGGACCAGGAAGCCAACGACTCCGACGCCGATTCCGACTCTTCGTCCGTCGACGAAACCTCGCTCCAGCTCAGCACCACCCACCTCTCCGACAGCGCGGGCTTCGAACGCGCGCTCACCCAGTGGACAACCTTCCAGAGCAAGACGGCGGCGCTCTCCCAGGCCCTCACCGCGCAGCTGCGCCTCATCCTCACCCCGTCGCAGGCCACCAAGCTCTCGGGTGCGTTCCGCACGGGCAAGCGGCTCAACATCAAGCGCATCATCCCGTACATCGCCTCCTCGTACAAGCGCGACAAGATCTGGATGCGGCGGGCGGTGCCGACGCGCCGCGCCTACCAGATCCTGCTGGCCGTCGACGACAGCCGGAGTATGGGCGAGGGCGCTGCGGGCGCCATGGCGCTCGAATCGCTGGTGATGGTGGCGCGCGCTCTGGCGATGCTGGACGCGGGCGACGTCGGGGTGCTCGGCTTCGGCGGGGACACGTTTGTGGCGCACGAGCTGGGCGGGGCGGGCGGAGGCGGGGCGGGCGCGCTT